>OY101447.1:152175065-152540158 GCA_956483635.1 Panzeria rudis | reverse complement strand
AATTGTTTCGCGAATTGTTCCTGGTTTCTGAGATATCAAGCATTCATTGTGCTCGATATCGATATAATCATTTTTGATAAATTTTTTTGTAAAAAAATTTTTTTTTAAATAAAAAAATAAAAATTAGAAATGAAGTAAAATGCCAAGTTTCATCAATATTAACTTTTTATTCCATGTAAATATATTTTCTAATAACATTTATACGCTTATTTTCAATAAAAGTAGAAAATTTCATCTCAATAACAAGTTACTCAATACACAGCATTTAGTATACACATGGAGCAACAAAAGCTACTTTTTACAAATAAAATAAAAAAGTGGTTACTGGAGCACAAAACAAGATATTTTACTTTTAGTAAAAAATGTTAATTTCTAGTCGGATTGATGAAAGTTCACAAAAATTTTCATTTTTCTTCCAAACATATGACGGAAGCAGTGGTGAGAATACAAAAAAATGTTATCGGATATATTTTGAGAAAACTTTATGTAAATCTTCTTTGTTGTTTTTCTCCATTCCGACTTTTTGGCATATGGGCTAAACCAATACTAACTGCACGTCTCCACGCGCAATATTTATTTCCGAACATAAGAAATAACGTCGGCAGAATAACAGCACAAATATGTTCATGTATAGGCTTATGTTCTGAGCTATAGAACACGTATTGTGGTATTGGACATAAATTAAAAAAATTCACTGTGAATGGATCGATGTTTTTTGTCTTTATTTTAATTTATTTAATTTTGTTTAAAACTATTTTATTTTAATTTGCTTTATTTTATTTAAAAAACTTTGTATTTTTACCACAGCTACAAGTTTCTTTTGTTTAATTCAAGCAAACAACAAATGCCGATCAAATTTGACAGCTTATGTTCAACATTATTTCTTGAACATAAGTTTGAACAATTATGTCGCAATTTATTTGCAAATAAATGTTTTTGCGGTCCACACGTAAACATATGATGTTGGAAATAGAATTTGACAGATGAGAACATAATTATTTCCAAGTTTATTGCTCGTGGAGACCCCCAGTAAGGTCGCGATATTTTTATTTAAAGGCTCGAAAAATGTTTTTTTGCATACGTTTTTGCATATGTTTTTTGAGGTTTTCCGAATTTTGGAAATTTGTGCGTAAATTCGGCCATTTTTTGCGGTGGAAGTGATTTGGCCGCATTTTTATATCTTTCACGAATTTTTACTATTACACACAATTTTGAAGTGTACAAGAATTTTTTTAATATTGGTTGCCAAAAAAGTAATAACTCTCTTATCTAGAAGATGACATGTAAGGAAATCATATAAACTTATAAGAACGCTTTTTTGTTTTAGTTTACTATACGAGTAAAAGCCTCATTGTTCGGCATTGGAATAAAAATTTTGGAATGAAATTTGTGATGATTTTTTATATCAAAATATGATTTTTATTTCTTCAAATGATGACTTTATTCGAAAAGCTTCTGGCAACGCTGAGTGTGCGTATAAAACTCTCTCATTACAAAACACATACTTCCAAAAACATTTTTTGTTTTACGATAAAACTATTGAATAATAAAATAATACTGCAGTAGAACAATGCTGAAATAGAATAAAGCTGAATCAGAAAAAGATGAAGTAGAACATTAAAACTGAAACAGAACATTCAAAACATGTTTATATTTTGATTATAGATATAGACCAAAGAGAAATTTGCATAGGGAGAAATATTGGCGTTTTGTTATGAATATGAAAAAGCTTAAAAAAGCTTTTAGTTACAATAAATTAATATACATACACACATTTACCCCCATATGCAAAAAAAAATAGTGTGTTTGAAATTTTGTTTTAACATACATTTCAAAGACACTTTATTTTTTTGCATATGGGGGTTAATGTTTCCATTACTGTTTTTAAGTTAATGATCACTGTGAATTTTTTTAATTCTTATTTACGTTTTTTGTATATGTTCTAGTGCACTCGATGCTTTTACTATAATTTACCGTTTCTTTATTTCATTGTGGCTTTTTGTGTTGGTATTCTACAAAAAGGAGCATTTTCCGTTGTGCTTTTTGATTGCGCAATGCGCAAAAAGAGCCAAAAGAGCATGTAATGCGCATTGCGCATTTACAGTAGTAAAAAATTTTTAAAAAGCCATGGACGTTATTTCCATGGGTGTTATTACATACCATCGTAGTTATTTTTAAATCACCGTATGGCACTTTGGGTTTAGGGGCTGGATCGGAAATTAGGTCGGTAGTGCAGTTCGTATTTCCGGTTCCGGTTTGGACAGGAAGTTCGGTCGGTAGTACAGTTCATACTTCCGGTTTAGGGAATAGACAGGAAATATGGTCGGTAGTGCAGGTCACATTTCCGGTTCCTGTCTGTACCGGAAGTTGGGTCGATAGTGCAGTTCATACTTTCTGATTAGGGGATCGTCCGGATACGAGGTCGGTAGTGCAGTTCATATTTCCTCTTCCGGTCTGGGCCGGATGTTGGGTCGGTATTGCAGTTTTACACTTTCGGTTTAGGGGATGGACCGGAAATAGGGTCGGTAGTGTGGTTCATATTTCCGGTTCTGGTCCGGAAGTTTATTCCGTCTAGGGGCATCATATTTATTTTATTTTATTTTTATTATCCATATTTCCATGGGATCAAGAATAAAAAAGTAAAGGAGAACGATATAATGCTAAAAATCCAAATGTCACTACGAAAGACGTATGTATTTTGCAGCAGTGAATAAACTCAAACTAACCACAGTTGGCATAAAAAAAGCATGCGCAATGCGCCGCTCAATATGCGCAATGCGCAGCGCAAAGACAAGAAAAATAAATACGCATTGCGCAAAGAGGGGCGCCAATAAATCGAATGCGCTTGCGCTGCGCTAACCAATTGCTCCTTTTTTTCGCTCCGCTCCTTGCGCTTGTGCGCATTTTTAATACGCTTTTAAGAAATGCGCAATGCGTAAGGAGCAAAAGAAGTGCGCAAATCCGAACTCTGTCTTGTAACGTCATAAATAGAGTGAAAAATACTCATCAATGTATATGTACCCAACCACATATTCCAGTTCTAATATTCATCATTTAAGCTAATTTCATGGCAAATTTTTATTATTCATATGCTCGTAAATGTTTAAGTTTTATATTTGCTCGATGGAATGAAATATAATCAACTTCTACTATTATTTTGCTGACACTGTATTTATGTAGAAATACTCTTACGCCCTTTTTCACAGTGTACAGTTAAAAGTTAACGTATACTTTAACGGAGAGTTGTGTATGCCGAATTTGTCGTTAGGGACCACGTTAACTTTGAATTACATTGTGAAAAGGCAAGTTAATAAAATAAATGACTTTTCAGTTCTGTTAAGTTTTTAAAATGTCAATATCAGTTAATGGCAAAAAAAAGTTCGCCAAGTTTCGGATTCGGCCGAATATTCGGCCTTTTTGCCGAATATTAGGTTCGGTTGTGGTTCGGTCTCAAAAAACTGGTTTCGGTCGGACTCTACCATAAAGTATAAAATCTCAAGAAAAAATAGTAAGGCCAAAACTTAAAATATTTTGTTATGGCTACTATGGTTCCAAAAACCAGACAGTATAGAAAGAACATTATTTCAAAACAGCGTTGCCAAAATAGTAAAATAAAAGCTGTACGGTTGAAAAAAGTTTGCACTATTTTTGTACCATGAAATTTTTGTACTATTTAACTAATTGCTGAAATGTATAAAAAAAATAAAACAGCAAATTTTTCTGAACGTTTCATAATCTTTTGTTTGAAAATATATATTTTTAAACCCTACTTTATTATTTACATTTGGCAATACTGCTGCTATTTTTATTTACACTTTCATTTCTCTGCATTGAGAGCCCACTTTAAAGGCTTTTAGAGATTCGAAAATATTAAAAAACGTATATATGCATAGAACTATGGAGACAGCGGATTTAGTGATAAAACAGAACAAGACTGTAACGTCGACCGAAAATCGACCGTCGGATTATTCTTCTTCATTCCCATTTTTCTCATTTTTTGTTCTACGCAAGTCAAACTTTTTTGGTTTCATTTTATACTTAAGTATATATGAAAATGTAAACATGTGAAAAGCTCAATCCAGTAGCTAATTGCTTATTAATATGATTACTTCGAACGTACTTGCTTGTGAATCCATATTTATTATTATGCTATGGTTCGTAACGTTATATTCAGAAAGAGTTGGGCTTGATTAATATTCCAAGGACGCCAACACTGGGAAAGTGGAGTTTAATGTCAACTTGAAAGTGACTTAATTCTCGTATTGAATTCTCACGTAAGAGTTGTATATATAAGAATTGAAATCACATTCAACAGAGCCACCTGACAAGTGGTGATAAGCCAAATACACGTGAGCACTGACGATGAAAGTGTAGCGGCTTCCGAAAGTGGCGCTACTCTATTCTCCTGTGTACGTTGACAAATTAGGTTGATGTTGAGAAATTAAGTTGATGTTGTCTTAAATTCGCATATTAAAATGCGACGCAGCTGTCAATTGTTATCGAAGTCCGTCAATATTGACAACGGCAATGCCATTATTGCACCGTCGACGTCACTTGTGGCGACGTTGACATTCGCAATAAGGGTGAATAACAAATATACTCAGTCTAATGAGTCGCCAAGCCTTCCCCATATCACAAAATTTCGTCTGTTTTGTTAGGAACGGCTATGGTAAATGTTAGTTATTTGTCATTATAAAACTTATTCGGCAAGGGCTTTAATTGACCCAGCTTCAGAAGCTTCGTTTATTTCAGAGCGCTTACGAAATCAGTTGCGACTTCCATCACATTATATGAATGTAAAGATTTCCGGCGTTAGTAAAGAAGCTCCTGTAACTTCTACAAAACATTGTACTATTCGAATTGGATCTCCCGTTGATTGAGAAAGTTGTTTTAGAGGCACATGCTATTGTTCTGCCATCAATTTCGAATAATTTACCTTCATTTATTTGTCCTTCGTATATTAAAGGTGAATTACACAATCTGCGATTGGCAGATAATGATTTTTATAAAAGCATTCCGATAGATATTTTACTGGGAGCTGATTTATATCCACACGTAACTTTGGGGCAAAAAACTGTTTTCGGATGGATTCTCACGGATCCATCAATTCTTCCGTTATCAATTCCAGTAATACTTTTTCTATTGGTATTTCCTTTTCCGATAAAGATAATCTCAAACCATGTCCTCGTGATGATTGGCAATTAAATAATATATATATATATATATATATATATATATATATATATATATATATATATATATATATATATATATATATATATATATATATATATATATATATATATATATATATATATATATATATATATATATATATACATATATATATATATATATATATATATATATATATATATATATATATATATATATATATATATATATATATATATATATATATATATATATATATATATATATATATATATATAATATATATATATATATATATATATATATATATATATATATATATATATATATATATATTATATATATATATATATATATATATATATATATATATATATATATATATATATATATATATATATATATATATATATATATATATATATATATATATATATATATATATATATATATATATATATATATATATATATATATATATATATATATATATATATATATATATATATATATATATATATATATATATATATATATATATATATATATATATATATATATATATATATATATATATATATATATATATATATATATATATATATATATATATATATATATATATATATATATATATATATATATATATATATATATATATATATATATATATGTATATATATATTTATATATATATATATATATATATATATATATATATATATATATATATATATATATATATATATATATATATATATATATATATATATATATATATATATATATATATATATATATATATATATATATATATATATATATATATATATATATATATATATATATATTATATATATAGATATATATATATATATATATATATATATATATATATATATATATATATATATATATATATATATATATATATATATATATATATATATATATATATATATATATATATATATATATATATATATATATATATATATATATATATATATATATATATATATATATATATATATATATATATATATATATATATATATATATATATATATATATATATATATATATATATATATATATATATATATATATATATATATATATATATATATATATATATATATATATATATATATATATATATATATATATATATACATATATATAAAATGTATATACTCAAGAGGAGTCGTACGTTGGGTACCATTTTCTACCGACAAAAGTATCTTATGATCAGAAAATGAACGCATGATTATTTTAATCGAGCTGAGGAATCATTAAAGGCTCAAATATGATCAATAATTTCATCAATTGCTAGCTGGGATCTTCTAAATGTGGGTATAATTTTTTAGCAATATGAAACATACGCACACACTCTAAATAGTATCACAAATATAGCAAACGAATAAAAAAAATCATGAAAAGTGCGTGTTTTTTTCTATTGTATCAAATTGATCAAAGAACGAATTGAAAAAGAAGGTAAAATATTGTTACCATTATGAAATTTGAGGTTATGATAAGCCGGAAGATATTTGCATATACCATTTAGAATTTTTTTTAATTTTACTGCAAAACTATTAAGTCCACGAATAAAATACATATAAAAAAAAGAAACAATCATTACCGCATGTTTTTATAAGCATTCTGTTTGACATAAAACGAATAGCAAAAAATATTATAAGAGAAAACAATTTACCTTTTTTGTTAAATAAAGCACTGAAATTATTGCTTTTAGATGAATCCACTGGGCGAATACACTAAGGCTGAAGGTTTTTTATTTAGCGTGGTTTAAAAGGATTGCACCAAAATCGTGGATATTTCCTTAGTTTTTCACTTCTCTTTCAGAACACTACGTAAACGACCACAAATTTCTTGGGCAATTTTTTGTATAATATGCTCCGAGTTATTGTAAATCCAGTTTATTATAAATTATTTTTCTAGGACTTCGTTAACGAAAACGAATTTTAGTAAAATTGTCTAAAATAATTACAATTTTTATTTTTGGCGTTTATTTTATTCCCCTTCACTACTCTTCTTTGACGTTCTGAATGGTAATTGTAGCTATCGTCCCTTGTCGTATGAATTCGTCTGCTGCTGCTTCTTTTTTCTTCTAAAAAAAACTATTTGCAATGTTGCGTTTTTCCTTTTTTTCTTCTTTGTGGTTGTATGGCAAAAAGTTAAACAAGTTAATCGGTTTTTATTTTTGTTCAACACAAAATTTTTCTTTGTTGAAATCACAGCTATTTTTATATTCTCCTCTACAATGTTATGAAGTTACTTCAGTGCAGTTTTCTTTTATATTTTATGTGAAAAATAATTGCAGTTTATAGCATTGAAATTGAACAAGTGTTGGTTTAAGTGAACGAACCCCTTTTTGTTCTTCTTCTACTCTTTTGCTTTGCATCGTGAGATTTTCCCTCTTCGTGTATCCAACATATGCACACTCATATCCATATTTGTCTCTGTCTTCCCATTGCTATAGGTCTCTTTTACTCTTGTTATTTTATAATAGCTGAATAATTCCAGCTTTTAGATACAGTGAAAAAATACATAGCTGGAGAGATTGTTCAAAAAGTAGTGGTCATGTCATTACGAATGAGAAGAAAACAAACTTTTGAAAACGGTTAATTTTTTTCCAGAGATGCAAAAAACAGTACATGTGTTTTCTACATTCGTATTCGTACAATTATTCTACATTTAAAAGAAACATTTTAAAAGTTGTAAAAAACAACAAAAATTTCACTGAGCGTAATAATGGCTAATGCGATCAATAAAGGTCACCAAAACTTTTGAAAATAGGCAAATATCACCAAAAAGTGTTACGTTTATAAAAAGAAAAATATTCGGTGAGCGCAATAACTGAATGCAAGTATATCAGAATGTGACAACCCCCGTTGACAAATTGTATTTTTGTCCTTTATCGATTGCTATTAGTCATTATTACGCTCACCGAAGATTTTTATTTTTATAAACGTAACACTTTTTGGTGATTTTTGCATATTTTCAAAAGTTTGCTGAGTATAACTTCTGAATGGATGTATTTCGGAAAGTGACAACCCCCATTTCTGAATTGTGTTGATGCCCTCTATTGATCGCCATTAGTCGTTATTGCGCTCACCGAAGATTTTTGTTTTTATAAGCGAAAATTTTTTTCAGCGATTTTTGCAAATTTTCAAAAAGTTTGCTGGGTATAACTTCTGAATGCAAGTATTTCAGAATGTGACAACCCTCGTTGACGAATTGCATTTTTGTTCTCTATAGATTGCCATTAGTCATTATTGCGCTTACCCAAGATTTTTCTTTTTATAAACGTAACACGTTTTGGTGATTTTTGTCTATTTTTAAAAGTTTGCTGGGTATAACTTCTGAATGCAAGTATTTCAGAAAGTGACAACCCCCATTTCTGAATTGTATTGATGCCTTCTATTAATCGCCATTAGCCGTTATTGCGCTCACCGAAGATTTTTCTTTTTATAAGCGAAAACTTTTTTCAGATTGCCATTAGTCATTATTGCGCTCACCGAAGATATTTCTTTTATAAACGTAACACTTTTCGGTGATTTTTGCCTGTTTTCAAAAGTTTGCTGGGTTTACCTTCTGAAAGCAAGTATTTCAGAAGATATGTAGGTTTAATGGCTAATGTAGGTTTAATGGCTAATGTAGGTTTAATGGCTAATGTATTATTAAAAATGTGTTCTTATTAATATTAAAAAAATGTTTAATTATTAAAAAAACCCTAGATGTACTGCATTATGTGTTTATACGCAAGGGTGTGCTTACACGTATACAGAAATAGTACGTTTTATGCAACTCTGAAAAAAGTTTGCTAAAAAGTTTGAGTGAAAAAGTTTGCCAAGTAACAAAAAATTTTCTAAAAAGTTTGATTTCTTCACGGTGATCATGTCATTGATAAACAGGTCATGTAGTCAATAAAGTAATGGACACCAGTGTGGCCATATCTAAATATATTTTGCTGCTGAGTCGGATCAAAAATAATGCTAAAACAAAATTAAAATGCTAATAACTAATGCTAAAAATTTTAAAAGTTTTTTTAACTAGGATTTCTTCGTAACACGTTTCTTGTTCATATTTTACTCCTATTTTCTGGCAAATATTTGATTTTATTCATGTAAAACAAGAATTGAAAGTTGAGCAACAAAAATTGCCCTAAAGGAGTGCTTTCTAACTGCTGCCAATGTACTTTTTGATAAATTTAGCAACAAAAGACAAATACTCAGGGGTGTCATAGAATCCAAGTTGATTTTGCTGATTATCGGTTATGCAAACCAATATTGGATTCATTTGGAGTCATAAAACAAAGTCGGTTTTGTTATTTTCCAAAGCAAATAAAACCGATGTTCGAGTCAATTGTTGTTTACATTTGCATTATTGATTAGAATATTAATTGTACTTTTTTATGAAAGTGTATATTAGTGTGATGACTTTGTGCATGTTTTGGAAATATGCAAGCTCCAATTTCAAAATCGTGTAGGGCACGGAAAAATATTAAGAACTGCGATCTCACTTTTTCGCGATCATGAAAAAAGTTCATGCACCATATGCATTTTGTATATGCGTTTTTTATTAGAGAAGAAATATTTTAAATTTATTTTTTTACCCACCATGGGTAACGACTTTGTTAGTACGATTATATAACAAACCGCAAAAATTAGATTGGTTCGAGTAAAATATCACTTTTTTTAATAAAAAAAAATTGTGTATACAAAACTTCAATGCATTTGGTGCGTGAACTTTTTGCACTTGTTTTTGCCAGTTCTTGGTTTTTTTACAGTTTTGCCGCTTTTTAAACACTATCAGACTTCACTATCTATTTAAAGTTAGCAAGTTTTACGAATTTTCGCATTTTGGCATAATCAGTAATGATCCAAAAATATGGACGGACGATTTAACACTAAGATTTTTCTACCCAAAGCTTTTGTGTGATTTGGAACTATTTTTATTTTGCAATATGAATAAAATCTCAAAGAAATGGGGGCTTTGGGCGATTTTCTCTTGAGCGATTGTTCGTGTAGAAGCCAAAATTTTTATAAATTTACTTTTTGGCATTCCACAATATTTTTTATTTAAAAAAACAATTTAAAATAATTAAATTCTATCACCACATTTGTTGAATTATTTTTTTATTACCATATTGCCGGAATACCGGAACAAATAAAAGTTACAATAAGGTAACAAAAATTCAGTTACAAATTTATTATTACCAAATTGCCAGAATAAGGCTGTAAATCGCTGAATATTTATCTATTTATTAATATTGTCACGAAATTAAAAATGCAGATTCAAATCAGGGCGAATTGATACTAGTTGGCCCTATTAGTAAAAATTAGCATCAGCTGACCTTACCAAAGTGTCAAACTCTATGTAAAAAAACTAAACAACAACTTTTTATGTATGCATTTAACATGACAGATTGGTAAAGTCCAGTTGTTGTTACGCTAATAAGGCCACTTGGTATTAATACGCTTTGATTCAAATATAACGACATAAAAATGACAGGTGTGATGATAATCTGTATTTGCTACTACTAAATACAACACTGCCTATGTAATGGCAAAATAAAAGCATTGGCAGCACTTTTGAAATAGCCGTTAGAATAATTCAAATAGCGGAAATAGAACTTTCTGGAAATATTATTCGAGAATGTTAAAAGACATAGTAGATAGCGATAACATTACACTTAACAACCTCAGCTGTAAGAAATGTAAGCTTGATAACAGCGTAAGTAGCAATCTTGAAAACATTAGTATATGTGTATGCAAGTATGAACATGCACAAGAAAAATCTCATGCATACTACACACGCACATACATTACACCATAGAAGGGATGGGCAAAATATATCGATATATCAAAATATCGATATTTAAGAAAAAATCAATATATCGAGCACTTAGAATAAAAAGGTTCCATGTAACTTTACATGAGTATCGAGAAAAACGTGATTAAAGTTTTTAATCGCACTAATTTTGTTACATATGCTCTTTGAATATTTTTTCTGTTATATATTACGCAATATACTTATGATATTCGTCTTATTGCAAATTTTATATAAAATTTGCATTTTATTTGCAATTTGAAAAATTAGAAATGCGAGTTAGAACCTTTTTAAATCAAGTTTGAAGACAAATTGTAATTTAAAAAGGTTCCAAACTCACATAGAACCTTTATATGTAATAATCCTAAGAAATATTAATAAGTCTTTTTTTTTTGCATGACTAGTATAAGGTTAACAAAACAAAATAAAATGTTTAAGTTTATATATTTTATTTAAGACTCTTTAATAAATATTAAACATCGTTTTATAAGTTTGCTAATCAAGAACAGGCATAAATTTTATCATAGACTTAATATTATTCTGTTTATCATTCAAAATGATTGGCACTTTTCTGTACGACTTAGGTGTTAGGTCAATGATAGTTTGAGAAAATTTCTGGCTTCGAGTGGGTTTATCCTTTGCTCTCAAATTGCACATTTTGAAAATTTAATCTGTGAAGGAGGTTAGAAAGCCTACTAGAACAAAATTTTCTGTGAATCTCAGGTAGCATATAGTAAAATGGACATCTTTGAAATTCATGGATTTTGCCACAGCAGCATAATCTTTAAAATCGGTGTGAAGCATTTCAATAACCCTAAAAGGGTGTTAGGTATTTATCACTTTCAATAGCGTTATTAGTCCAGTAAGTAAATAAATCTCGGTTGATGACATAGCTTTTTCAATAGCACTATGAGCACTGTCTACCTCTTAGATACAGGAGTGTCCTGGGGTGGAATATTTCATAATAATTTCAGATAAATGCAAATTAAAACTTTTGCAAATTTGTAATTTTTCGTTATTGGAATTCACGTAGTATGAAAAAGAATATTTTCTTTTTGAATTATTTAAGTTTTTATTTGGTCTGACTATAGAACAACGAGTAATTGTGTTGAGAATAAACAACTGTTTTTCAATTTGTGTTAGTTTATAGTAACTTGAAAAAATGAGTAGCCGTTACGAATCAGAAAATTTTCTACTGTAGCTGAACTTGCAAAAAGAAGGGTTTGTATTTTTATCCTCTCCTATTTTAATGAAAATCAATATACATCTTCTATTATTGTGTGCGCGTAACATGGCGAAAAATTATTTCGATACCTCTTATGGTTTATATTTACAGGCCAACATCTCGGCCATTTTTGATAAAAGTTCGTCATGTTCAAGATTGAATAACTTTAGAACGCGTCATCGAATATAAATAAATTCATCGTCATTCGAAAGATTTCAGTCTCATCTGATCAAAAATGGCATAGCTTTCTGCTACAAGTGCCTTTAAAATGTCAATAAATCCTTTATCCTTAAAAATTCCAAAAAATGGTATTGTAAGTTTCTTTATTTTTTTACAGAATGTAGCCAATTGACGTGTCTTTACCGTGTACAATTTTCAAGATGGGATAATAACAGATTCAAAAGTTACAGTTGTTTCTTTATGATAACTCGATAGTTTCTATGAAAATTGTATAACCTAGAGTAATAAAAAACACATCTTGAAAATTTTACACAGTCAAGACATGTTAATTGGCTACTACATTCTATAAGAAAATAAAGAAAATTAAAACACTAACGTCTACATATCTGCTCTAGTAACTTTTGAGATTGTGTGTTAAAAGTCTTCCACAGTAACGTTTTGTAAATTTGGTAAATATTTATTAATACGAGGCGAAGCTCTAAATTAGTCATCCAAATTTTTAACCTCACTGACATCAATTAAATTTGGAAAACGTTTTATTATACCAAACCAAGATTGTTTCCTATGTATCTTCTTTGTACTAAAAACGCCATGTTACATTTTTAGGAATACTTTATTTATTACAAATGGCAATTCTATACAATACGTTATTCTTTTATTGAGCTAACATTAAGCTGACAGGTAAATACATTTAATAAATTTAAGCAAGGCGTGTGCCAATAATAGATATTAGGCAGATAAACCTCAAAAAATCTTCATTTTTGGAAAAAGATCTTCAAATCTTATTTTGGCTAAAAACTCTTCAAAATAAAGGTAAAATCTTCATTCTGGCATCGCTGTGTACAATAGTTAACGCAATGAGATTAAACTGATGAGAGCAGATATAAACTTAATTACGATATAAATATGTATCTCTATTGCAATATTATATTGATGAGAATTAATAAGCAGCACTGAGTGGGTGAGAAAATAAGCTTTTGTTTTCAGATAAATAATTCAATATATGTTAGTAAATCCCAATAGGAATTTTTTAAAGAAAGTTAACATGGTGTATCAGATTCTCTAGCAGTTATGTATACTTCTTTTATTTAATTTTATACTTATTTTATTTAGTACTTTATTAATTTAATAATTATTTTATTTCATTTTCCCGTCCGCAAACAATTGCTTTATTAAAACCAGCTGATGTCAGATGCATTGTCACTTGAAAATAGAACTCGTTCTAAATCATGTGTACTGCACACAGAGAAATAACACAGGCTATTGTTTGAAGGGGTTCAGACTATGTGTGCAAATTTACCATGTGAAAATGTGATATTCCATATGGCAAATACACATAGTGAGAACACAGCTTTACAATATGAAATAATAGCTTTTTTATTAATTTTTTTAATTGAGCTATGAATTTTTAGTCGAACTGTATGGTTTTTATCCAAAGTTATTTAATTACTTTGGCTTAAGCTCATTTTTAATTTGATCTTTCGATAAAATTATTTTTTATTTAAGAAAGATATTCTAAAGCATGTGAATATTGAACATTCAATGAAAAATTTTTTGGATGTACGGAGGGTTGAACTGACAGCTGTTTCGTGACCACCAAGTCTACTCGTCAGAGTCCTTTAAGCAGAGCATACACTACTCCAGTATACTGGCACAAAAAAGTGATGTTGAATCGTGCTTGAAACACATACCATACAATCATACTTTAAAAACCGACGCTGACAAAAACGATCGGCGCAGGTCTCTGATGCGCAGGCACACAAACGTTCTTCTAAAAATTGAAACGAACTTGCTTTCAATTTCGATTTCAAGGTGAGTGTTTCAAGGTGAGTGTTGATTACCAGTTTCTTCTGCAAATATTCTGCTGCCATTGTTTTTTGTTATGTTTTTTACAAAATTGTTTTCAAATTGCTTTAAAGTTGCGTGCAGCCTACGTCACAGCTTTAAATTTTTATGAGTTTTGACAAGCAGTATATATAAATAACTTGAAAGCAAATCTTGAACGTGTGACTGCAGCGTTATATTTCGTACAACCAACACATGAAGCTGCATTCACCCATTTTGTCCGAACAAAATTTTTGTCTGGACAAAATTTATTTTATATGTAGCCTGACGTTCTCTTCATGAGATAGACGTCAAATTAAAAATAAAATAAATTTTGTCCGGACAAAAATTTTGTTCGAACACAATGCGTGAATTCAGCTTAATACAATGAGCCCACAAACAATCAATTTAGTGTACAACGTACTCAAGTTGTATTTAGGTCGCGAGGTTGATTAATAAGTTGATCTGGCAGCACAATTTTTAAGTAATAACAAAAGAGACAAATATATGTAGCTTTATTCAGCACGTGATTTGAATTCAGCGTAGTAAAAGGAGGATTTTGCGATTGGGTAGTGTGTTCGTCAATTTCTGTCTTTTCCGGCCATTACTACAGTCATCAGCTTTGCCGCTCGTGTTGTCGCAAAAAACAGAAAAAATTATTGAGCAGTGTTAATTAAGAATACACAATTAGTGAAGTTCATTTTAAAACTAAATAACTTTTTTAACTTGTATTAATATATAAATATAATGGCTGATAAAAATCAAGATTGTGAAATGAATGGTGAAGATTTCTCACAAGACGTCAGCGCCAATGAAAAAGAAAATGGTGGAACTGCCGGTAACACCAATGGAAATGCCAACGATACAAATGCACGCGACGATGACAGGTATTTGAACAAATTTCTAATATCTAATTTTCCATGACTGTAAAGGCTATTCATTCCAAAAATGTTACGTAAATAGAAAAGTATATAAGTATGATGGTGAAAAACTGATGCCACCCAGGAATGTGGAATTAAGAAAATCGAAGATTATTTTTTCCACTGGTATACTTTTTAGTTGATTTCTTTTCTAAAATATATTGGTTTCTATAAGATATCTTATATATGATTGTCTGTTCCCCCGTTTTGCGCTTGTATGTACAACTGTACTTTAATTCTGAAAACGAAAAAATATGTACATATATGTATATCGTTATTTTTTAATAATATGTCTTAAATGCACATTATAAAATTTATCTTTGTAATATCGTTATTTAGTTATCCTTTTCTTCAAACAAATTCCTAATTTTCTTCTAAATAGTGTTTTTAAAATGTGAGGTTAGGTAATTTTTTTTTTTTTATAAAAACGCATGTTTTAGTCTGATTTTGCAAATTAAATTTTTTTTGCTTCTCTTATTTTTGGTTCTGCTAGTTTGTTAATATTTCGTTTGCCTAGTCATTTTTATCAAAATGGCGGTTTGCATTTTTTTTATTGTCATCATTAATTTTCTTATGTCTATATTCGTTTGTTATACCGGCCGCTGTTTACTTTTATTAGCGTGTATTAGTGTGTATGTTATTATGTGTAGTGTGTTGACATGTGCACAAATCCGTATACCGAAAAGGTTTTTTTTAAGAGTAACCAGATTGTTATTTAAAAAAAATCATATAGCCCAATTCTCAATCTTGTGCAAATTGTCTTGCATCGTAGCATTTGCAAATTGGTGTATGTTGATACCACTAACGGCCCTTTTCACAATGTACGATTAATGCGCGTGCTAGACGGATCAATATTTTAGCTTCAATATATGTGCTTGTGTGCGTTTGTTATGAAAATCAAAAGCATTTTGATACTCTTCAATATTTCCCCTCTGTATATGTGTACATATATTTTGTAAACAAACGCACACAAACATATATTGAAGCTGAATATTGACCTGTGTGGCATTCGCTTAAAAGTTAACATGGACTTTAACGGAAACTTGCCGTTAAAGTCCACGTTAACTCTAAATCATACATTAGCCCAATTCACAATCTTGTGCAAATGGTCTTGCATCGTAGCATTTGTATAGTATATTGATACCACTAACAATTGTTATTTATTTATTTAATTGTAGCAGTCTATGGACAAAAAAAACTTACAGACTATGATTAACAAAAATACTTACGAACTAATGGTTATGTGGTGAGAATAAATATACTACTCCATTTTGCACAAGATTGTGAATTGGGCTAATCTTGTGCAAATGGTCTTGCATCGTTGTATTTGCAAAATGGTATTGCATATTGATACTCATCACTTAACAACAATTGCTAGTGGTGAGTATAAATATACTACACAATTTTGCAAATGCAACGATGCAAGACCATTATCACAAGATTGTGAATTGGGGTATTGTGAATTGGGCTAATATAGAGTACCATTTTGCAAACACTACGATGCAAGACCATTTGCACAATATTAGCCCAATTCAGAATCTTGTGCAAATGGTCTTGCATCGTATATTTATACTCACCACTAACAATTGATAAGTGGTGAGTATCAATATGCAATACAATTTTGCACATGCTACGATGCAAGACCATTTGCACAAGATTGTGAATCGGGCTATTGTGAATTGTGCTCTTGTTCTTGATACTTTGTGATAAGCCTGGTGCTGTGTTCAAATTTCTGAAAAATGTTGGGCAACATTGATTATTTCATACGAAAAATTTGACATGTACGTGCGTGCCACTCATATTATTTAGCATGAAAACTTTAAATGTTGCCAATACATTTAATATGTTTGCCTTAAGAAAAACAGAGTACTACTTTTACGACATTTTTTCATGAACAGTTCATGGACATTTTTTTATATGTGCTTTAACAGCATTTCACGTGAAATGTTGAACACAATACCATGCTATATTATTTAGATATCGAGCCGTTGCTGCAATAGAGTCATGACTCAAAAAAACTTGTACAGGAAACGGGTTTAAAGTTTTGACAGAAAGATGAACAACATTTGTCAGTTAACTGTAGCTTAAACTTAAAATACTAGCCCAATTCACCATCTTGTGCGAATGATCTTACATCATTAGCCCAATTCACAATCCTGTGCAAATGGTATTGCATCGTAGCATTTGCAAAACGGTATAGTATTGTTACGTTTTTAGTCCTTTACATAAAAACGGTTTTATTATTTTCACAGGATTCGTTGAATTGCAATAAAATAAAACACGGATATTTATTTTACAAATAAATTCTCAGTAACACTTTATTTATTACTTTAAAAACACGTACAACTAAACGCGATGTACACACTAACTATTCTTGGCGATGTTTACTCGTCTAAGTTTAAAAACACACTTCTTCTTGTCGTCTGGCAGCCTCCCCTTATATAGTAAATTATAAAACCTTCTGGTAACTTCGCTAACTTTCTGGAATGTAGTTGTCTCTTTTTATCTTTAAGTATACGGCATGATCATTTGGTCTTGCTATAGTGTAGTGTATGTGCGTGTGTAGATGCATGAGATTTTTCTTCTGTTTGTTTATCTTCGCACACACACATACTCTAATGTTCGCAACTTAAGCAAATTATGCTGTCATCAAGTCTACATCTCTTGCAGTTTAAGTTTAATGTCACTGTTTGTAATTGCGATTAAGCAGTCTCGAATAGTCTTGAAAGTTCTAGCTACCGTTTCCTGAAGATTCCGGAAACTTCCATTTTCCGTTATTTTGAATTCTATTGGCAGTTGTCGAGTGATGCCAAGTTTAATTGTGGTACTTGGTTGCCAGGTTTTGATTTTATTACAGTGATTTAGGGGTATAAAGCAGATAATGATCGGGTTGTCAGTTTGTGTCGTTACATTTGAATCTGCATTTTTATTTCGTAACACTGCCGCCCACTTAAGCCTGTTCGTCCCGAATAGGCACACAATCACCTTTTCCATAGTGCGCCAGTCGTTCCAGGTGTACGATTTTCATTTTGGACCTTGGGCTGTTGTACTTCTGTATCCTATAGACGACATCGTTCAACCTTTTAATAACCTTATACGGTCCATCCCAATGAGTCTGCAATTTTGGAGACAATCCCTTCTTTCGTTGTGGGTTGTAAAGTAGAACCAATTGACCCTCATTGAATCCCTCAGAATTTGCGGCTCGGTCATATCTAGCCTTCATCTTGTCACTGGCCATTCTAATTCGGTTGCGTACAAATTCATGTAGCTCATTTAAATTTTCTTGCTCTTGGGAAGAGCTGGTGCCTTCTTCACTTGTTGGTGTAGGCTTAACGCCAAATTCCAAATCACCAGGCAATTTTAATTCCGTCCCGAAGACAATTTTAGCAGGTGTTCGTGATGTTGAGTCATGTACAGCTGACCTATATGCCAACAAAAATTTGGGAATGTGCTCGTCCCAGTCCCTTTGATGCGCGCTTACCACTTTTCGCAGGTACTCCTCTAGAGTACGATTAAATCTTTCTACCATGCCATCGGACTGTGGGTGCAGCGGCGTCGTTCTTGTTTTCTTTATCCCATACAATTCGCACATTTCACGAAATATAGCAGACTCGAAGTTTCTACCTTGGTCAGAATGTAATTCTATTGGAACACCATAGCGACATACCCAGTTGTTGACAAATACATTCACAACTGTCCTTGCTTCTTGATTGGGTATGGCATATACTTCTGGCCATTTACTAAAATAGTCCATCACCACAAGAACATAGCGATTCCCGGCGTCGCTGACGGGAAAAGGACCTGCTACATCCATTGCTATCCGCTCAAATGGTGCACCGGAGTTGTATTGTTGCAGCTGTCCTCGACTTTTTCTTGCTGGTCCTTTTGCTGCGATGCACTGTGGGCAGTTTGCTATCCAGTCGGCTACGGCTTGTTGACACCCAACCCAATAAAAACGCTGTTTTAGCTTCTCCAGCGTTTTTGTCACTCCCAGATGACCGCCACTAGGACCATTGTGGAACTCGTGCAAAACTTTATTCACCTTGGAGGATGGCACAACTATTAGGTTGGAAGCCATTTTACCATCTGCACTTTCCCATACGCGGTACAAGCACCCGTTTATCAGCTTCAGGCTATTCCACTGAGCCCAATAAGATTTCACAAGTGGGCTTTCAGCTGATATTACATTGCGAGCAGGTCTTCTATTTTCCTCTTTGGCTGCTATAATTGTCGCCAATATGGTGTCGTTTCTCTGTGCCGCTGACCAGTCCTCATCGGAATCGATGTGCGTTAGCCGAACATCAATAACGCATTCCTTCTTTTCGGCCTTAACACAATGTCTGCACTCCAAGCTGCAGGGCCGTCGTGATAAAGCATCTGCATTGTTATGCTTTACGCCCCTTCTATGCTCGATGCTGAAGTCGTAGCTTTGAAGACGTTCAATCCAGCGTGCTAGCTGCCCTTCAGGATTTTTAAACTGCAACAGCCATCTCAATGCAGAATGGTCGGTCCTCAGCGTAAAGTGTTGGCCATACAGGTACTTATGGTAGTGTTTTATGCACTCCAACACTGCCAAAAGCTCACGTCGTGTCACACAGTAGTTTCTCTCAGGCTTTGAGAGTATACGGCTATAATAGCCTATCACTTTTTCTGTGCCATTGACAACTTGCGACAACACACCTCCTATGCCATAGCCGCTCGCATCGGTATCAAGCAAAAATTTCTCTCCAGCTATGGGGTAGGCTAGTACTGGTGACGTACTCAGTAAATCCTTTAGTGTCTGGAACGCATTCTCCTGCTGTTCGCCCCAGTGATACGGCCTCGACTTCTTGGTTAGCTCATGCAAGCTTGCAGCGACGTTGGCAAAATTTGGTACAAAGCGTCTGTAGTAGGTACAAAGGCCCAGAAAGCTGCGCAGTTCATGAAGATTTTTCGGACGAGGCCAGTCCTTTACTGCTCGTATTTTATCTTCATCCGTTGAGATTCCGTCTGCTGTAACTCGATGGCCCAAATACTTTACTTCTCTCTGGAACAATGCACATTTCTTCACGCTAAGTTTTAAACCAGCTGATGATATGCGTTGAAGAACCTCCGCCAAATTTTTGAGGTGCTCATCAAAAGTCTTTCCCATCACGACGATGTCATCAAGGTACACCAAGCAAGTCTTCCAGTGAAGTCCTTTCAGCACTCGTTCCATTAGGCGTTCAAAAGTAGCTGGAGCATTGCAGAGCCCGAATGGCATAACTTTAAACTGCCATAATCCATCGCTCGCGCTAAAAGCAGTTTTCTCCTTATCTTTCTCTGCAATCTCCACCTGCCAATATCCGCTTTGTAGGTCTAACGTGGAGAACCATTTCGTTCCAGCCAGCGTGTCTAAGGTGTCGTCAATTCTTGGTAGTGGATAACTGTCCTTCTTAGTAACGTCATTGAGCTTTCTGTAGTCAACGCAGAATCTCGTACTGCCATCCTTCTTTTTGACTAAGACAACGGGCGAACTCCAAGGACTTGAAGATGGCTCGATTACACCACTCCGCTCCATTTCATGAACAAGTTCTTTTACCTCATTCCGTTTTGCTAGGGGTACACTTCTGGGTGGCTGTTTGATCGGCCTCGCTTCGCCTGTATTTATTTCATGTTTCACTATTGCCGTTCTCCCTTGGCTTTGATCTTTCAAGGCGAAGACGCTGGTGTGCCTTTTTAGCAGCTGTTTAGCTTTATTTCTATCAGGAGCTGCTAATTCTGCTACCCATTTCCCCACGTGTTCTTCAAATTGTTCACGCTCTTTTGCGGACATATTGGCTGGTTCAGGCTTTCGCTCGCAGTTTATTATTGCCTCTGGTGGAGTACATTGGCCTATAGCAGAATTTCCGCTGACGATTTTTTTGTTGCCTGATAAATTAAGTACTCTTATAGGGATCTTTCCTCCTTTGCAAGTTTTTACGAGGGCTTTTGCTGTTAATAGCTCGCTCTTAATTTCTGTTGGTTCTACTACCCACAACCGATTGTCCTCACAATCTCCCTCCATGCGTGCCCATATTACTGATTCAGACTGCGGTGGTATCGTCTGGTTTTCAATAGCAACTAGTTTCCTTACGTGCGTTTGATTGTCATATCCAACATCAAGCGGTATTTCAACATTACGCCAAATCATCACTTGTTGCCCCATATGCAGGTTGATGCCATGGTTTATCATAAAATCGGCTCCAATAATAACCTCGTCAACAATATCGGCAACGATAAACACATGTTTCACGCTTATATTGGCTATAGTCACCTTCGCTTCAGTCTTACCGTAGACAGTGGCAGGCTCCCCAGTAGCTGTACGTAGTCTTATATTCCTTAAAGGTTCACACTTCCCCTTCACTATATCGGGCCTGATTATGGACTGCGACGCTCCTGTGTCTATGGTGAAGATGTGCTTTTCGCCGTTGATGTATCCACATGCAGTAAGGTTGCTATTTTTCTGCTGCATTACTGATATGGAGATTGTGGGGCCGTCGTTTGTGGGAGCTAGCTCTTGCCCCTTAGTGCTAGCTCGTTTTAGTTTAACGGGGACTCTTGTGTTGTTTGTTGGTTCACCCGTTTACTATTCCTTGGTGGCGAAACAGATCTGGCTCTTTTTCTTGGCGCCTTGCAGTTGCGCTGGAAGTGGCCAATTTTGCCGCAGTTATAACACTTAGCTTTTACTTTGCCGTCCTTCTCCGCCAATGCTTGTCTCACTGCCTCCTTGATGCTAGAGACTAGATCACTCTCATTTTCGGCAATGACCTCCACGTTCCGCACCTTGCACACCTGTGGCTTCCAAATCACCCTAGCAGTCTCCTGAGCTAGTGCAAATGAAACCATTTCTGCGAATGTAGCCTTTTGTGTAGCACACACTGCAAGCTTGATGTCAGGATCACGGATGCCATTAACAAACGCCTCTGTTTTGACATGATCCAGGAATGGGTGGTTTTCACCTGGATACGTAAGCTGCACTAACCGCTCAATTTCCATTGCGAAATCTTGTAGAGACTCATTGGGCTTTTGTCCTCTACATCGCAATTCCATGCGGTATATATCTCGCTTATGTTCGCCACCATATTTCCGCTGCAGTGCCGCCATTATGTCATCAAAATTATTTCTGCAGCTCCCTGGTACGGTTTCAAGTACTTCTGCTGCGGCTCCTTTTAAGGCCAAAATCAGCTCTATGGCCTTTTCTTCACTGTTCCAACCATTTTTGCTGGCAACTGTTTCGAACTGGAACTTGAAGATGTTCAAAGGTGCGCTGCCATCGAAACAAGGCGTCTTTACTCTGCTGGAAGCCTCTGGAATAAATCGCACTGGTCCGCCTTGGCACTGGAGATTACTCACTGTTATTTGTAGCTCGTGGAGTTTCTCATTTACATCTCTTTCTAAGTCTGAGAGTTTCCCGTCAAATTTGTTGACTTGTACTTCAATGCCATCTACTCTTCTATTTATGGCCTCAGAAATTTCTTGAAGTTTCTCATTTGTGGCCTTAGATGTTTCTTGAAGTTTCTCATTTGTGGCTTTAACTTCAGCTAGCACCCTCTCATTGTTAGCTCTAGATGTTTCTTGAACTTCAGCAAGCATTCTCTCATTGTTGGCTCTAGATGTTTCTTGAACTTCAGCCAGCATTCTCTCATTGTTCACTCTAGATGTTTCTTCAAATTTCTCATTTGTGGTTTTAGATGTTTCTTCAAATTTTTGCATCATAGCGGCGAACATTGTACTTAAGTCCATGCTGCTTGTCGTGGCACGAGTACATACCTCTATTTCCTCCTTATCCTCAAATTCGTATGTCCCGATGTCGATGCCACGCTGCTTGAACTCATCTATCAGCCTCTTCTGAAGTTCCACTTTATTGCCCGTTGTTGGCAGTTCCAGCTTACTCAGCTCCTTCTTTAGCTGCTCCACTTTTAGCTCTTCAAACTTCATGGCTTCTATTTATCTTATTTTTTTTTTTTTTATTTCGTTTTGTAATTTTTATTAATAATGTTTTTTTTTATTAATGTCCTTTTTATTAATTAGTAATGTCCTTTTTTTTTTTGCAATTTTACTTCTGACACCAATTGTTACGTTTTTAGTCCTTTACATAAAAACGGTTTTATTATTTTCACAGGATTCGTTGAATTGCAATAAAATAAAACACGGATATTTATTTTACAAATAAATTCTCAGTAACACTTTATTTATTACTTTAAAAACACGTACAACTAAACGCGATGTACACACTAACTATTCTTGGCGATGTTTACTCGTCTAAGTTTAAAAACACACTTCTTCTTGTCGTCTGGCAGCCTCCCCTTATATAGTAAATTATAAAACCTTCTGGTAACTTCGCTAACTTTCTGGAATGTAGTTGTCTCTTTTTATCTTTAAGTATACGGCATGATCATTTGGTCTTGCTATAGTGTAGTGTATGTGCGTGTGTAGATGCATGAGATTTTTCTTCTGTTTGTTTATCTTCGCACACACACATACTCTAATGTTCGCAACTTAAGCAAATTATGCTGTCATCAAGTCTACATCTCTTGCAGTTTAAGTTTAATGTCACTGTTTGTAATTGCGATTAAGCAGTCTCGAATAGTCTTGAAAGTTCTAGCTACCGTTTCCTGAAGATTCCGGAAACTTCCATTTTCCGTTATTTTGAATTCTATTGGCAGTTGTCGAGTGATGCCAAGTTTAATTGTGGTACTTGGTTGCCAGGTTTTGATTTTATTACAGTGATTTAGGGGTATAAAGCAGATAATGATCGGGTTGTCAGTTTGTGTCGTTACATTTGAATCTGCATTTTTATTTCGTAACAGTATATTTATACTCACCACTAACAATTGTTAGTGCAATACCATTTGCACAAGATTGTGAATTGAGCTATTGTGAATCGGGGTACAATCTTGTGCAAATTGTCTTAAATTATACAAAACTACAGTGTAAGAGATTACTAATATTTAAAATTAATATTTATTTAGTTAATATTAACCCATTATTAATATTCACCCAGTATAAAAAATTTAAAGTAATTTTTAAGGAACTACAATTTCATTGCTTCCAAGTAATCTATATTAAAAATATGCATAATTAGCAGAAAAGCAAGTAAAAATTTGTAATTCCTTTATAATTTTAAAAAATATTCGCCATGCTTTAAAAAAAATCGGTTTAAAGGACATTTATAAGCTAATATTCTTCTAAATAACTTAATAGCTTAATTACACGAATAGAGGAGGACTTAAGTTTTCCCTGCATATTTACAACATTTTGTTTAGACTTATATTTCATGGAAATATCGTCAAAAGAAAAATATAATTTTTTACTTTATTCCGATTTTTTAAAATTTTGCGTATTTTTTTCCAACAATTTGCTTGAAAACCTACCCATTTTTATATTTTCATATAAAGCGTATTTTATAGCGATTAAAATAAGTCTTGTGTCTTTTTTTGCTGGGAATATGATTTAAAAAAACAACGAATTGAATTTGAATTCATGGTAAAATTAACAAAAAGTAAATTATTTTTTTACAAAATAACACGCAAAATATTAATTTTTAAAATTGATATTAATAAGATTTAAAAAATAACGAAATGAATTTAGTTCATGGTAAAATTAACAAAAAATAAATAATTTGTTAAAAAAAACTCTGAAAAAATGTTAAAAAAAAGTATCGTCATATATATCGACAGTAAAATATCGCCGATATCGATGTATCGGAAATCTGAAATATCGCCGATATATCGGTATCGGAATCGGTTACATACCTAGTTTAAATGCTAGTTTAGTAGTTAAACTAAAATTTAAACGTAGTAGTTAAACTAAAATTTATATGTAGTAGTTTAAATAAACGCAACAACAGATATCTGCTCTGAGCGATTTTATCGACAATGGCTCAAATAAGGCTTTGGCCTGCTGAAAACCTATTTTTTTTAAATATTGTGCAACTTCCTTGTTAAAATGAATTGAAATTGGCGCTGTGGCGTAGGCTGGAAGCAACTTGATAGTCAATATTGTTTTCAGGATGCCGTCATCAAGGAATCAACAACGAAACAGTAAAACTCGGTTATAACGAATTTTCGGTTGTAACAACCTACATACGTATGTAAAGCTATGTACAGGCGATTGGTAAATCTGACAATATTGTCAGATATGGCATTGTACTGACAATAAAAAATTGTCAGTACAAGGTATATTGTTATTTCGCGCGGCTGTATCAAAGTTGTCAGAAAAGCTTACAATTTATTGTCAGGCAATTATCTGACAATAATATACCTGACAACATTGTCAGTAAAAAATTGTCTGTTCACACGATTATCAGATGCAAAAATTAAGTTTAGACATTTTTAACGACTTAACGGATTTAGATATTTCAAACTTTTGTTCTGCCTTTTTAGTTAGAATTTTATCAGTAATTTATTGGTGTACTTACAATTATAATCAGAGTCTTAGCAAATATCTTAAAGCAAAAAAAAAGGCTAGGCAAAAAACGAAAAATTGTAATCTCGAAATGAAATATCTCAAAGTGTAAAAGATACAAAAGCAATTTTAGCACATTTTTTCTTTGTCTTATCTAGAAAAATCTGACGCGCTTAAAATTATACAAATCGGTAAGTATTTAATAGGGTACTCAATCGGTTAACCGTTTAAAAACGACCCGATTAACTGTTCGTTTAATTTAAAATTTGCTATTTTAGTTAACGGTTAAACCCGTTAATTGCAGCCGATTAACCGATGTAACAAAATGTAAAATTTTTTGTAGTATTATCCCAACAAACACGCAGACTTAATTTCAAATTAAGAATGATACTTGAAAAAACCTAGCACTCTCAACAAAAAGGGAAAATTATTTTCAAATTGAGAAATTTATCAAAGGGTTTTCAAACGTTTATTGTAATATAATGTGGAACATAAAAGAAATGATTTTTTTTTGTAAGTAAGAGAATAACGCCACATCAAATTGATAAAACACTGATTGTCAAATTTTTATATTCAAATCATTATCAACTTGAATTCAAGTGGTAAACAGAAACCTTTGAAAAATGTTTGAGAATTGTGGTTGATATCAAATGATAGTCGTTATTTCAAAGGTTTGACTGCGTGTTTGCTGGGATAACATATTTTTGGTGTATTTAATAATTTGTTTTGAGAGTTCTACTACTCTACATCCATATTAATTTTTACACAAATCCGTTCAGTACTTTAGAAGTTACATATTTATAGGCAGATTTTGTAAAAAGATTTGGTTTCTAAACGTTCCAAATTTTCATGAAAAATTATTCAAATACGTTTGAAAAAAAATTTTCATACAAATTTCCAAACGCAAAAAGCGTTTGTATTTACAAAATCTGGCCTTTATTACCACTTTTTCTTTAATAAACGGCAGTGTGGGTTAGTTAAAGCACCAAAATGTTTGTATAAAACCAACGAATGAGTACATTTGGATGATGTAGTTGTAGAAACAGACGATAACTGCGGCTTAATTCTCCCATCAGCTTCTAAAAGACTTTGAACAATATAATAAAATTAGATATGCCCAGAACAATTAAACTAAATCGATATTATTCTTTTTATTGCAGTTTTATGATTTACTTAAATATAATCTATTTGTATTCTTCTTAAATACGATGAAAAAAAAAATTTTGCGCTTAAAAAACTTTCGTATCAAAAAAGTTTTCCTTTAAAGTTTTAACAACCCCCATATTCATAAAAAATAATATGTATTTGAAATCTATTTTACAAAAAATTTCGAGGCTTTTCCTTCCCCGTTAGCTTTGCAACAGCTCTCATCAACAAATTAAAAAAGCATGTCTTTAAAAACAAGCAGAAAAGGCACAGTATAAATTGCTTTTAAGGAATCCTCGTTTGTAGCGAATTACTTTTTAAGGTAAATTTCAAACATTTTTCTTATAGCGAACTATTTTTGCTGTTATTTGGAGTTCGTCTTAACCGAGTTTTACTGTAATTTATTTACAATAATTGGATCAGTTGTTTAACTTCAACGAAAAATTGAAAGCAAGTTGGTAGTCAATTTCGAAATGTGGCCCCTATTATGATTCACAACTTAACTAGGTTGAGTTGTCAATGCTACGACCCAACTCAACCAATTTTTTGTATTATGATTGACAACTAATTTTAGTTGTCTTCGAAAAAACGTTCGAAAAAAGGTTCTAATCTATACTCTCTGTTTTTTGAAACCATAGTAGCCATCACAAAATATTTTAAATATTTTTAGTTTTGGCCTTACTATTTTTTCTTGAGATTTTATGTTTTATGGATATGGCAACAATATGGGTTGACAAATGGGATAGATTGGCGCCTAAAGTACCATTTTAAAAGTAATTAAAAGTAACACAATAGTCGAAATAAAAACCAAAACACAACTGATAAAAAACTGAGACGACTGCTTTGATGAAGTTGTATTCGATGATAGGAATGTGGCAACTACGACTCAACTATCAATTTAGTTGTGAATCATAATACTAAATTGATAGTTGAGTCTTGGTTGTCAAATTCTTATTATGAGTTACAACTTTCTTAAAAGTGAGACAACTGTTTTTTGTCAGTTGTGTTTTGGGTTTTGGCCCCTCCTATTATGATTTACAACTAAATGGATAGTTGAGTCGTAGTTGTCAAATTCTTATTATGGATTACAACTCTCATCAAAGTCAGACAACTGTTTCTTAGCAGTTGTGTTTTGGTTTTTATTTCAACTATTGTGCCACTTTTGCTTACTTTTTTTTAGGAGCCAATATCCCATTTGTTAACCAATATTGCTGCCATATCCATAAAACATAAAATCTGAAGAACATAAATAATATGCAAAATATAAAAAAACATCTAAAATATTTATTTATTAACTTTATTTATTCTTTTTTCAATAAAATCAAATAAATTGTAAAAAAAGCAAACATACATATTAAATTTGACAGCTTTTGTTCTAACATATTTCCTCGGGCTTGTGTTTTAACATTGATTTCCAAACATGTGTTAGGACACAAACACATTCGGTCCACACGTTAATTTCTTGTGTTAGGACAGAATTTTGACAATTGCTAACACACAAATTTCCAAACATGTCTCGTGAAGACGGGGTGTAAGGCCAAAATATTTGAAATATTTGTGATGACTACTATGGTTTAAAAAAACAGAGTATACAGGCATGTTCTGAAAATCACTTTTTTGTAAAAGTTTTCGAAAAGATAAAATCACACCGAAAAGTAAAAAAAATTGTGGTTTTCAGAACACCATCAAATCACAATTGTGATTTTGAAATCATGTGATTTTCAGAACATAACTGTATTTTAGAAATTTTTCGTGAATTTCACGACGAAAGCGACTTTTTCGAGTTTTAACTATTTTTACAAGTTCAATAATTTTTGAACCAATTTTGTTTTTTTTTTACTTTTTGCAATTGCCAAGTTTTTCATTCCCGATAAAATTTTTTTTTTCGTGTTTCGACATTTCTGTAGTTTCGGCCCTTTTTAACCAATTTTGATTTTTTCCGATTTTAACAATTTTTTGCGAGTTTTTGCAACACATTACGCATTTTTTTTTATAAAACTAATTAATTGCAATTTTTTTTTAAATACTACCAAAATCAAAACAAAAATCAGCTGTTTTCTTGTGTTTTCGAAAAGATAAAATCACACCGAAAAGTAAAAAATTTTGTGGTTTTCAGAACACCATCAAATCACAATTGTGATTTTGAAAACACAAGAGATTTTGAAATCACAAGTGATTTGAAACCATGTGACTTTCAGAACATGCCTGATAATCACTTTTTAGTTTTAATTAATTTGTTTACACTGTTTTAAAAAAACGTTGCTCTTTTAATTGTATTTTTAAAATATTTAATTAATTTTTTGACATATGATGTATTATACTGTACATACTGTAAATATTAAGTGATTGTTTATGCAATAATACGATCAAATATGTTCTCACTTCCTTATTACTGCAACAGTATTTAATTTTGTTTACTCCCTCTGCAACTATGCAGTTTTTATACATTCCTTAAAATGAGTTCCAAACAGGGTTGGCTGCCCACTGGGTAACCCAAAAAAACCCACCTGGGTTTTTATGGGTACAGTGAACTCCCGAAAACGTGAATACCCGTTAACATGAACAACTCAGAAACGTGAACACTTTTATATTTACATTTACTACTCTAAAACGTGAACAAGTTCTAATAGCTCTAAAACGTGAACAAGTTCTAATAGCTCTAAAACGTGAACAAAATTTTCTGAGTTCTTTCGTTTTATTTGTTGCATTCTTTTTTAATTTTGGGAATCCCAGCATATTAGAATACATATTTTATGTTTACGTTAGAGTGCTTTCAACAAATACATGCATACGTATTTGTAGCTCTTCTGATTTAGTTGTTATATGACATTTGATCTCTAAACACAACGGTTAAGTTAAGAATTACGTACATATTATTTTGCGCTAAAGTACAAATATAATTTCAGAAAGTGAATAAAAAAAATGTCTTCTAAAAAGCCAAAAGTTTTGAGTCTGAAAGACAAAGCAGATATTGTTGACCTTTTGCAAAAGGGTTGCAGTGTAACTGGCTTAGCCAAGAAATATCAAGTGGCAAAATCCACAATTTGCTCAATTAAAAAGAAGGACAAAGCAATAAAAAAATGTGTTAACAATACATTTTGTGGTCCAGGAATTCGCAAGACATTACGCGCATCTGAGCTCCCGAGAATGGAGAAAAATCTCTATAAATGGTTTGTGAACATGAGGTATAAAAAAATGCCAGTATGTGGACTGATGCTTAATGCGAAAGCCAAACAAATTCATGAACAAAGTAATGAAAGCAATCGAGGATTTAATGCTAGCGACGGATGGCTACATAATTTCAAAAAAAGATATGGTATTCGACTGCTTAAAATTAGCATTTTATATTTGTAAAACAATTTTAAGCATCTGATTTGCTTGAATTGTTTACGTATTTTTTTGAGTAAAGTGAATAAGTGTAAACATTTTCAATTTGTAATCCAATTTTGAATATTTGGTTTTGATTTATTTGCTAGAAGCTAATATCTGGTGGTAAACCGTGCTTTTTTGGTCTAAAATTTTCACAATCGTAAACATGAACAAATTTGAAAACGTGAACAGCCTTGGTAAAAATTAGTTCACGTTTTCGCGAGTTCTCTGTATTTTGTTAAAAAAAACCCAAGCGGGTTTTTTGCGTTATATCCATTAAAACAAAGATGAAGATAGTTTTGTAGTTTCATTTACAGAAAAATAAAATAAAATCATTATAAAAATCATATAAACGAATAACCCAAGTACATACACATGTATTTATATGCCCATTTGTGTGTATGTATATTTAACCCTAGTGGGTTTTTCAGTACTTTTAATTTAAATAAAGATAGTATATTATATCAAAATAATTCTAAGACAATAATTAAAAAAATCATAAAAAATAGTAGTCCAAACACGTACATAAAAAGTTATTTTAAATCTGGTGGCTCAGATTTTAAATGCTTCCTAATGTACTATTAAAAGTTAACGCGGACTTTAACAGCAAGTTTTCTTTCTCGAACTCGCCATTAAAGTCCACGTTAACTTTTAATCGCACATTGTAAAAAGGGGCGTAAGAGTAGCTTTTTCCGATCTAAGGCGATTTCAAAGGTTACTCCATATTAAACCACAAGATGAGAACATTCTTTCCATTGATGGTGGCAATTAATTACTGAAGTGAAATTATCGTAAAAGTGTTTGCAGGTAAACATTATTAATTTTTGTCTTTTAATATCTTCAACCATTGTTTTTTTTTTGTGGAAAGTGTTCTGCATCTTTAATTTTGAATGCCGAAAGTGTTATAACCTTGTATTGTGTGTCTGTCTTATCTTTTAAGGTAAGGATTGCACGTTAGTGAAATTCGTTGGCTTTTTCTTTACGATTTTTTTTTCATTCTAATAAATGTTTTTCGTTTAAGACCTTAGTTTTTTTCAACTGTTTGAGCTGTTTGTTTACAATACAAACAAATAATTTAAGTGGAAAATTTGTATGAAAAGCACTAGCTTTTTTGAGGGACTCCTAAAAATTACTTGCTGGGTTTTGCATAAGTTCCAGAGCCTACTGTGCTTATTTTTGAAAATCATTTATATATTTGTAAATTCTCAAATGGTTTTTGAAAGTCTGTACCATAGATAAATACGTAGATTTCCAACTCTCGGCCTGTCTATAAAAAATTGACAACTCTCTTACACTTATAGGTCTTGTGTATTCAACAAAATTGAGAGAGGCAATTCAACACACATCACAGAGCGTAATTTTTGCACTTGAAAACTCGGTAAAATGTATCTTTTTTGCACACACAAACACTTTTTTTATTTAATTTTAAATTATTTTTTAATTTTGTTGACATTTGTGTGTTGAAATTTATCAAAGTTTTCAACCCTTTTTTTTCATTCAACAGTATTGTATTTTTGTTCCTATTTGGGATAAATATTTTTAGTACCAAATAGAAAAATTGCAAAAAAAAAAATGTTTAGCAAACCTAAATTTTTTGCGCTGAAATGTATTAAAAATGATTCTAAATTCATATTTTCATTAATTAATGTAAAATTAATTGTATATAATAACTAAAAGTTCGTGTTTAAAAAATATAAATTTTGTAAAATACTTTTTGTACAACTAAGTATGGTTTGGTGCTGTGGGGAAATTTTTATTTAAACCAATACTAATAGAAAATGTTCTACTAATACATTCTTAGACTTAGGTTTTTTTGACAACCGACTCAGGCTTCTACGTTATTCTATGCTCTGTACATAAGAAAAAGGGTTTGTAACTGTTTAAAATTGTGTTTGAAGTCTACTGACGATTTGATAAAGCACCAATGAAATGCTGCATACGAGTATATTTATTTTTGGCCTCTGAGGCTTAGTATTACATATTTTGTATAATAAATGAAATGAAATGTTATTTATTCTAAAAGATAAGTACATTTAATTAAAAAAAAAAATACAAAAAAAGGAAAAATACCTGCTCTAAGCGGCTTAATTTATGTTTATATATGTTTATCATCGAATAATTGTGATAAGCTTTCATATGATGGCCATATTGTCACAACTGAATCAAAAAATGAAGAAAAAAATGCCTAAAGGTCTGTAAAACTTTGTGGGCCGGTAAATTTCCGAGGATTTTGGTAACAGCTTTTTTAGAATTAACTTTTCTATGATATAGAATATTTTTTTATTTGGAGGAGTGTAGCTAAAGTGAATTTGTTCCGAAAATATTGTCAGAAAGTAACAAACTGGCCGATATAGCGCTACTTAAGCATGTACATATATCAGTTTATACAGAACCTTTCCAGGCTTTCATTTGGTGTACATATATTTGAAATCTGTCGCGTATGAAATGCGGAAGTTATGGCCGGACGTAAAGATAGAACAGATAAAGTTAGTTGACCCAATAAAAAACGACCCATCCAATAGAAAATTAAAAAATAAGATGATTATCAGTCCAAATATGAATTTCCTCTAGGAGTTTTTTTTCTCCACCCAACCATTTATTCCCGGAAAAAACCTCCCTATTTTAAAAAGTCGGGAAATAAGCAAATAAGGAACAGGGAAAACACCTGGATCACCTATTTAGTGTTTACATTTTATTTATTGGCGATCACAATTTTAGGAAAAGGGAGGGAACACATTTTATGTGAACTTTTATTCCCGATAAGGGTGAATAAAAACTTTGTTTTCATTGACTTATTGCTTATTTATTTAATTAAAATTTTTCTTCAAATAGATATTTTTGTTGGAAAAAACGTTTTTTTTTCGCAGTTTGAAAAACAAATCGACCAAGTATTATACCATTTTGGAATTCGTGCTAAACGCGCCAACTTTTGATGTCACTTACCAAAAGTACCTAGAACATTTCTTTTTCAACACGGCCGGTTAAAGTTGGGACTAGTAATAAATGTAGGTACGTCGTTTGGCAAAATGTAAGATTTTCTTTGAAAATCAGGCCACTGCAGTATGAAATTTTAACTGCCATTTGCAGAAGGATATCTGACAATGATATATTAGAAAAAAAAATAAGAAAAGTTAAGATTTGTAGTCACAGCAATAGAAAGATCATTACAGGGTGATTTTTTTTGAAACTGGCAAATCCTTTTAAGATGAGTGACAGATTTTTTTTTCTAACTTTTTTTCGAGCAATCACTACTTGCCCTATCATCCACTTTCGGCTTGACGTTGATTTATGGGACACCCTGTATATGTCGAATAGTGGATTTGCTGAGTAAAGATGTTCTGACTAGCCGGGATGACGGTTTTCTCCTTTATGTATGTCGAATAGTGGCTTCGCTGGGTCAAGATTTTCTGCATAGCCGTACTTAACGATTTTATCCTCTATATATGTCGAATAGTGTCTTCGCTGAGTAAGAATTTTTTGCTGATCTGCACAGCCAGCCTACGGCCGAGTGCATAGATTTTCTTGTCTATGGTATTTCGTACCATGGAGTCGTCTACTAATATTTTTTGTGTATTATTATTTTTATTGAAACATTCTCTTATTTTTGAAAACTAATTTTAGAACTTCCGTATTTCATGAGTGACCGCCGCTCTCCATTTTTATGCTATATGTACATATTTCAATATTGTATGCTCTTTCGTATTGGCGAAAATTGTCAACAGTTATGTGCTTACGGACGCCGTATGCACAAAAAAATTGGAGTGCAGTTAGCTTATGTTATCAAATTCAATTGGATCTTGAGAAAATTTCTCATACAATTTCACCTTAAAGTCCCTGTCGAATGTATTCTTGAGACACGACTAGATTCTACAGTGATTTTCAATAAAATAATGTCTTAAGCGTAGATCCCACTATCGGCCCAATGTACCGATTCTCTTCGACTCACTGCCATAAAGCGATAGGTAATAAAGCAAAAAATTTTCCTATTTCTCAATTAATTTCGAAATAAGGGCGGACTATATATATTAACATTGCAGTGTAGTACAATTACATTGTTATTTTTCAATTAGTTAAGAAATATGTCCATTAGTTTTTATTATCTACGGCTTTATTGCAGTGAGCCGACGAAAATCGGTACACTGCGCCGATAGTGGGATCTCGGCTTAAGGAAATCCCTTTCAAGACCCAGTTTAATTTCATCACTTATGCTAACTTTCTGCCAAGTTTTTTATGCATACGGTTGCTAGCTAATGTATATGCTTGTATAAGAGAATATAACTCACTATTCATTTAATTAAACAAATATTACAATTTTATTGATTTACTCCATAGATTTGTATTTTAATTCTTTTGATTTCTTGATTTCTGTTTAATACACTCCGATAAAAAGTGTTCAAACTTATTTGATTTTTGAAATTTCTTAAAAATTATAAAAAGTTTTGTACTTTCTTTTTTATTTAATTTTTTGTTTTGTGGAATATAAATATACTTTGATTATAGTTAAAAAAAGAATAAACAACAATAATAAAAGATCTAAGAAATTAAATATCAATTTTTGGATTCTTATTTAGTTAATATTTCATTTAAGCATTACTTATTGTTACTCATAGTTCTTAAATTTTTTAACGATAATAATTTAAATAAATAAATAAATAAAATCTGAAAAAGGAACCTTTTGTCGAATCATTTTACTACTTACTTCGTAAAGAACAATTATTACAGATTCCAATTATTGTGTTAACATTAAGAATATTTGTTATTAATCAATGAAATAAATTAAAGTAAATAAATGAAGTTTTTTTAAAGAAAAATTACACAAGTTACAACCTATAATAGAAAAGGAATTCGTGGCGAATTTGATCAATTTTGAGTTAAATAACGAACCTATTTTCTTTGAGATAAAAATGGACGATTAACACTTACATAATTTGTAATATTCTGCAGTAATCCATAATCTTTATATCATTGATTTTCCTGTTGTGTTTGAGTGAACTAATCTTGTTCCTCTCCGGCAGGTACTTAAGCCATATAACCATGCCAAACCAAACAAACCATTGTAGCTTCCAAGTGGAATGACAATAAAACGATACGCAACAATTACAGCTGATTTGATAACCGAAATGATTGAATGAATGAACTCTGCAGGTGTTTGTCCTTTGGCTGCACTTCTGCGATACTCAACGAAAGAGGCGATGCATTTTGGACGAATACGATTTCTGTTAGCTGACTGTGATTTGTGCTCCTGAAACTATCAACAGTGCCTTCCAATGAGATGATGATGGTATTTATCATAGTAAAGCATAAATAAAAAAATACACACAAAAATTCTAGTTTATCTATTGCGAATGAATGAAATTTAAATTGGATTAAAACTACTTAACGTTGTAACTTTAACGATGATAATAACAATAATAATATAATAATAATAAATATATACTATATGTGATTGTAATATTTGCAATTTTTTAAACAAAATTAAAGCTAAAGTTTTAAATTTACTGATTGAGTCAACCAACAAACAAACAAGCCGTGTTTAACATTTTGAAATATTCGTTTTTTCCCGATTTACAATATTTTGGCCAGTCTCATTTGTCTAGACTTTTTTTAAATTTAACGTAAGATATTTTTGTATATTGAATTTTTTAAGCATATTCTTTGAAAATAAAATAATTGTCGTTTGATTTCTCTTTTTGTCTCTTAAAAGACTTTGATATTAGATTTGGTGATTTGTTTTTCAAATTCCCTATAAATTTGTAAGTGAATCGTGTTATTAAAACGTAACGATATCTTTTTTGCTCATAAATTGTTATAAAATAAAATTCAAAACTAAAATTTGAAAAAATAAATCTTATATTTAAATTCTTTAAATAGTCACACTTTTAGTTCTTTATAAGTTACAATAATATAAACTAAATTATTTGTTTTTCTCTCTATTGAATAATTTTACAGAAAATTATTTGTTGGCGGCTTGAGCTGGGAAACTTCTGAAAGTAAGTTAAATATTTGTTATGAAAGCAATCTGAAATACTCTATTAATTATGTTCTTTTTCTTCCTTTTTTGCAGGGGAGTTGCGCGAGCATTTCGGTAGATTTGGAGAAATTGAAAGCATCAATGTTAAAACAGATCCACAAACTGGACGTTCTCGTGGTTTTGCATTTATTGTATTCACACAAACTGATTCTATTGACAAAGTAAATGAAGCAGGTGAACATGTTATTAACAATAAGAAGGTTGATCCCAAGAAAGCTAAAGCTCGTCATGGTAAAATATTTGTCGGCGGCTTGACCACCGAAATCAGTGATGATGAAATTAAAACTTATTTCAGTCAATTTGGCAACGTAAGTGTTAAAAGTAACCGTAATATGGAAAAAAGTTGCATATTTACTTTATATTTTTATTATTTCTTTTTATTTATTATACAGATTGTTGATGTTGAAATGCCTTTTGATAAACAAAAGTCGCAGCGTAAAGGTTTCTGCTTCATCACCTTCGATTCAGAACAAGTTGTTACAGAATTGTTAAAGACACCTAAACAAAAAATTTCCGGCAAGGAAGTTGATGTTAAACGTGCCACCCCTAAACCAGAAAATCAAATGATGATGGTACGTGGCGGACGCGGCGGTGTGCGTGGAGGTCGTGGTGGCTATGGACGTGGCGGTAAGTTCATATTGATTTTTTTTCACAAAATGTTTTCTACATTATTCTAAATGTATATATACACATTAGAGATGAGTGATCCCTTGATTTTTAAAGAACATCGAGAACAGTGAACGTGATTTAAAATCACTGTTACTTAAAACTGTGAATGTGATCACTGTTTTCTGTTCTCTTGTATAAGCCATACACGTTGCGACCGTTGCTACAGCTCAGTAGTCAAGTTGTATGTTTGTCGCACAAACGATACAATTTATTGTGCCATCTCTTGTACTACTTCATTTTGCGGCCAAGTTGTGGTCAAGTAAAGATCTTCTATTTTATGTTGTCCGCAATTAATACTCACATTCAATGTTTACTGCAAGGTGGTCACAACAATAATAAACATATACTACAAAAATAGTATGCGTCAGGCACTCAAACATTGCGACACTGTTGTACAACATGGAAAAAATTGAACGTTTTTGATTTTTCTTACAATCAAGACAACTTGATACAACGAGCATACAAACGTTGCAATATCGTGTACAACCTACTCAAGTCATACCAACGGTCGTAAAGTGTGTAGCTTGCTTTATAGCAATGAAATCAAGTATGTAAATACATGCATCTACAGCAGAATTTTCTTTCTTGACAAAATATACCAAGGCCTTAAAATATACCTTGGGTTTTAAAAATAAATACTAATAAGGAAGCAGAGAGATCACAAGAAATATCAACATTATTTGTTTATTGCTATTGTACGCAAAAAAAAAATGTTATTACTCACACAAACAGTGACACAAGGCGAATCGATATCAGATGGCCCTAACAGTCCAGAAGATCATCAGCTGACTACACCAAAGTGTCAAACTCTATGTAAAAATAGAACTAAACTATGTAAAAATAGAACTAAACAACAGATTGGTCAATGCCAGTTGTTGCAGTTATTAATATGCTTTGCAGTATGTAACAAATGGAAAAGAACGACTTCGCAAGTAGCAGTTACTTGCCAAATTTTGTCACAACTGTGACTCGTGATTGTTCAATAACAGTGATTAAATCAGCGGTACAGAAATACCGCTCACCTCTAATACACATAAAATTATCGAAATAAAAAAAAAACTAGAAGCAAAATCTTTACCAGCTTAAAATTTTCTTGAAAACTTAATTAAGAAGAAAATTAGGAAATATTAATGTCAAGACGCGTATGAATGTTTATCAGTGCAGTATTAATAGTAGGGATCAGGGATGGCAAATTATATTTGAAAATTGTACCAATTGTAGTCTAAAATTATACTTTTTTGAGCTTAATTGTACCAAAACAGATTCTTAAACCCAGAAACATGTACAGAAAATTTATAATTTTCAGACTTTAATATATATCATGGTCAGCAAGAGCTTGAAATTTCAGTGACTACGTTTTGTGAGCTAACCTTATATGATTTCTTTATATATTCTTCTGTTTAAGTCGAACTTTGTTCTCAATGCTTGGGAAAGTTTAAATTAAATTCAGATAAAAAATCGCATTTGTACGAGTGGACGAGAAGGATAAAATATTGATAATAAAAGAGCAGCAATAAGGATATTTTCCAAAAATACAGGCATTATTAATTGTACTAAATAAGCCATTGGTGTACCATAGTACATTTAAAGTTCGATTTGTACAAAAAATGTTACAATTGTACCAATTTTGCCATACATATGACCAGAATCGGACCACTTGTTAAATCTAAATTATATAATTTTTGTAGTAACCCTTTTTTATTTACTAGAAATATATATATTTATGTATATAAATAAATAAACGTAGTCTTATAGTCTTGTTAAAAAAAATAATCAAAAAAGTTTACAAATTACAAAATTTCATGATATCACAAAAAATGCTTTATTTTTTAGGTTATACCCAATGGTCTGGTCCTGGTGCATATCCCTATAGTAGTTACGGCTATGACGCTGGTTATGGTGATTACTACAGTGGTGGATTTTTCAACGGATACGATTATGGTTATGGTAAATACCAAAATAATTATAGCAATAGTGCACCTGCACAATCATCTAGTTTTTACAATAACAACACGTCATCCAATTATCATAAAAATAATAGTAATTATCAACAATTCAAATAAGTTTCTTCAAGAAACGTACAATACATATAGGAAATGAAAAGATATTCGAAAACAAAAAAGTTAACCACAAAAAAACATACAAAACAACACAATAGACACAACACCAACTTCAATTGAACACATAAAAAATCAGGCTTGTGACAATAGAACATTTTTGAAAGTTTAATGAAAAATCATGATTACTATTATTTTATTGATATGTATATTGATTTACGTATTTTTTTAACATCTGAATATAAAATTATATATATATATTTTTTTGTTTGATTTTAAAGAAAAACAAAAACAAATTTTAGACAGCTTAACTTTTTTTATTATTAGAGTTTTACTTTTTAATAACAATTATAATAATTATTGATAAATTTTAGTCTACTTTAAAATTATAATATATTTCTATACATTTTCTTTTTAATTTGGAACACGAAAACAAAATAAATTTGTTTCAATGTTGCTTGAAATTAATTAAAAATTAAAACCAAAATCATATATTACCAACAACGACCATTACCGTAAAGATACAAAAGCAAAAAGTTTTATATTAAACATCCTTAAAATATTTTATTTAAACAATTAAAATAAAAAAAACTGACGAAGCGTGTGTGTTATTAGATATGTGTGAGTGAGTGTGTGTGTTGATTAAAAAAATAAGTATCAATATTAACAACCACCTCTTGTATAGGGAGCGAGAGAGAGAATTTAAAAATACATATGTAGTTGTAATAGGAATAAAGTGCAACAAAGAAATAAGATCTATAAGTTTTGAAATTAATGCGAGCAGAACTAAGCAAACAAAAAAGGAAATAAGATCAGGAAAAAAGTAACACTTTGAAAAAAAATATGAAAGAAATAATAATACAATCATGGCGAATTCGTACCAGGTGGAGTCGACAGCCCAGCTGATTGATTATACTCGCCTATTTCCGCCGCTTGTATTTCCATCAGATATCAAAATGTCTTTTTGACACATCTTTTGGTTAGTTTTTTACATCCCGAGGAGTATTTCATGGTGAATTGGGGGGAATATAAATAACATGGCGCATAGGGGCTGATATAAATATGCCTTGAATACAAACAATGAAGTCAAAGTTACAGTTTGATAAAAACAACAATTATGGAATTCACAAGGTGTACTAAGTCTTGTATCGGTGGTGTGTGCTACGATTTTATTTATATTCTCCACTACAACTATTACGCAACAAAATACAAACAACAATTTTTAAAACGTGTCACATACAACATTTAGTACATCCCTGTAAATTCCTTTGATCAGCCTGTTCCACAGAATCCAATACGGATTGTTTTGGTATCGTCTTCTCTACAAAACTGGTTGATTGCGTTCATGAAATCCGTTTGGATTTGGAAAATATGCGTTCAGAAACGGAATTAATTGTTCCCTAGCCTCGTAATTACTAAATTCACAAGTTAGTAAACGAGATCTTGAATTTTAAAGGAAAAACAAAACACTTTTTGAAGAAAGCAATTTCGTGACGTTTTCATGAACGCATTCACAATTGAAATGTGATTGGAAATTCCGTTTCCAATCCAATTCCGTATCGAATCCTATGAACAATTATGTTGTTTATTAAAAATGTAATTAAACTATTTTGCTTCAATTATATATTTAAAAGTGAAACTTATTTGTTCTTGAAATACAACATTCAAGTCATCTGATATACATATGTATGTGTATATATGTATATACTACTTAAATTATATAGATAGTGATCAACAACCGGCGGCCGTATCCATGCAGATAACGCGACTAGTTCATACACGTATGTAAAGTATACTCCATAGAGGACTAGGTCTATTCCAAAGCTAACCAAAATGTATGGAGAAAACATGGTCGATTTAACATTACGATATCCTAGAGCTGGACCATATAACTACATCGGAGTAGTCTCAAAACTATTCTATGTCACCACTTGATGGGACACTCAAGTGTTCGCGTTCAAATTGTTAAAACACGAGCACTTGTCGCTTAACTACAAACCCCTTTTGCATATGACATGGTCCATGTCTGCATTACATAGGACTAGTCTTAAAACTACTCTTATCTCGCTATTCGATGGAGCGTTCAACTGTTTGTCATGTTCCATGACCATGTTGTAATTACTCCATTTCAACTAAAATGGACCACGTAGTCCAAATTATCTGTAGGGATTGTGTCATACACATTTATACCTCATATGCCCAATTCACAAGTTCTCTTATTATTGTGTATTTAACCTTTGAAATACACCTTGTGAACAGTCATATTTACTGTATCGGTCTGTATCTCGAATTAATGGACAAAAGAAGAACAAGATACATACTCTCTGAGAGAGTCTCTAAATACGATTTTTTCGAAACATTAAATAAAAGTGTATAAGTGTATTTCATTTTTATATGAAAAATATCAACAAGAAATATACACTACTGTAAAGTAATACAGAAATGAACATGATACAGAGATACAGCTAGCTTGTGAATTGGGCAATTGTGTTACAACGTTTATATATAATGTAATAATGCGTATTATATATTTGAAACTAATTCGAATAGAGACACGTGACATGTCGTAAAAAATCAGACCCCAAATTTGAATGGTTTATTGTATGTGCCCTTATGTTTTTGTGTTATACCAAGCCCTACTCACCATTAATACCTCAAAGCTTTACTTTTTGGATCCACTCCTTGAAGATAAAACAAAAGGAACTAATTTAACCAACCGGCCAACCCCTCCTCCGTAATACATAGTTATTTATTTTATAAATATTTATTATTAATAATTAATTTGGCTTAAAGTCAAGTAAAAAACAAAGCCTTTATATAATAATATAGACGTACATATGTATGTATGTACGTAAATATGTACTACATACATATATTTGTTCACCACTCAATAAAAACAGAGTGGCTGAATGAAAACCAAAAAGTGTTATAAATTTTTTTATAACTCTATAAAATTAAACAAATCGATATACAATTTGATATTCTAAGAAATAATATTTGCATATATTTTTATTATGCTGTATTATTAATTATTATAATATATTTACAAACATTTTATACAAACATAACTCTTAAAAATAGTTTTGAGGTTAGAAGAATAGCATGAAATATGAATAAAAGAAGAAAATGAAGAGATACCAAACGTGATGAAAGAAAAGATAAGTTAAGATTTACATTTCATCGAAACGTAGTACATACTTGCGAGATTTCGATCAAGTTCTAGTTGATTTTTTTTTTAATAGATTTCCCATAAAAAAATATACATACTACAATATGTATGTACAAGTATTAATACTTTCGAAGAAAATGCCTCACTGATATAATTGTTGTTTGAAAATTTTCACAAAAAAAAAAATAATAATATATCAGGGTTTCATTTTCCACAAAAATAGTAATACATACTTGTATTATATATAGTCTGAAACGGCCTTAAGTGAAGCATGTAGTATAGTTTTTTCCAAACTGTACTAAAAAATACTACGCCGTAAACGATTTTTTCTTTAAATGGTGTTCCGTTTTGTATTTTTTGGATTAAACTTACAGTCAGCAGTTTTTGTTATGGATACGAAATCTTGGTGTAAAATGCATAGATTTTGATGAAGACTTCAATTGAAATCTACTAGGTTTCGCTCAGGTGTAAATGCACTATTATTGCGTTATGTGTGTAACATGTTTTCCTAACCTTAAAACTATTTATAATTGAGTGTAGATATTAATTTAGAAGGACTACACTGCAACCAGTCAAACGAGACAATTGAAAGAAACATTGAGATATATAGTTATTTACTTTGTGATGACCCCGTTTTGTACATTCTAAGTTGTAACTACAGCGTGCAATACGTTTTTGTCTTTTCATAAAATGTTAGATCTCCTTGATATTGTTTTAAAATAGGAATTATATTATAAAGCAGCATTTGTTTAGGGTTTCTTTCTGGTTTAGCAGTAAATAGAATTTTTCTTATCTAAGTTAATTTTTTTTATAATTTCCCTTCTATACACTAATAAATATAAAAGTGATTTATATTTATTTATGTATATCTAGGGTGATAGTCTTTTATTTGCCTTCGGACATTTGAAAATAATAATACGTAATAAAACAAAAAGATAAACTACAACTCATTTTTTTCCTAATTATTTATATTAGTTTTTGGTCCATCAGCAGCATAATAAATAGCTTTATTTTTAACATCAGCGACAGTTTTTAAAATACTTTAATAAAACAATTTTTGCACGTAAATGCGGCGTTTGATTATATTTTTCGTAATAAAACACACTTCGTCAATTTTTAATTAAAGCAATGGAAAAAAAGATATAACGTGACATAATAAAATAAAAAAATGAAAAAACTTTTCATAAAGTTATAATATTTTCTACTCATTTAACTATCGCTACTTCAAACAACGTTTTAAAAATCCTAAGACAAAATAATTAAAATTTGAATATGCCTTCAAATCATTGGCGAAAAAGGGAAATATAAATTTGTTCACAATTAATGATGTTTCTAAAATTGTATACAAACTCCTTTTAAAGTCTGAACTTTGCAAATTTGTTTGAGTAGCGTATTTTTCTTAAATTTCAAACCGTTTTTATTAACATATTTTTATTATTAATATTAACTTTTGATTCTATATAAAATAAAACACAATTAAAATTTATATATTTATCCAATTATGTTATAACTACTTTATTTTATATAAAAAAAACCTACATATATATACTTTTACATATTTTTTTTATTAACCACTTGCATGTTTCTCAATGTTTTTTTTTTCATTCATATATCTTTAAATTTAAGTTAAAAAAGAAAAAGTTCCAAAATATTTTGAAAATATTAATCAGGAAATTTAAAGATACATTTATTTTATTTCTTTATTAATATTTTTAAAGTATTTTTGCTAAAATTATGTTTTTAAATCGTTTATTATTTGCCTAATTAATATTTTTTGTATACTTTAAAAACATAAAAATATATTTAATTATCCTTTATTATTATTTTAAAATATGCCTTTAAAAATCTAAACAAAAAACATTGTAATACCGAATTTTCAAATGTTTCGCCTCACACACCATTTTTTATTTTTGAAATTTTGAAATCTGAAGTTTTGATTTGTTTTTCAACACTTTTTATTAAGTCTTTAATTTTTTTTAACCTGGTTTTTGTGGTTAATTTTAATAATTTTTTCCGTAATTAATAATTTTTAATTGTATTTTTTAGTATAACTTTGTTATGTAGTAGATTAAACATAATTTTTTGTCTTGAATTCTATTTTTAATTAATCTTAAAATTCCCATTTTTAGTTTTAGTATTTTGTTAAACAATTTTTTTAATATTCTTAAACAGTTAAAAGTTAAATGAAAAGAACCCCTTCCTAATAGTAAATTTGTTTTTGTTTTTCTTGAAAAATCGTTAAAAAAAAATTTTTAAATATTCTTTAAAACATAAATATTATTAATATAAAAAAAATCCAATCCCCCTTTAACTGCGGTGAGGTGAGACATTAAAACACACAAAAATTTTTTTGCTAAACAATTCCAAAATCATTTAAAAAAATATGATACGAAACACTTAATTAACTTTCCCAAAAACGTTTTAACGTTTAGAAACTCTTTTAAAATGTTTAAAGAATCATTTAAAGACTCTGAAATTGTTGTGTGGAAAATAAGGTAAAAAAAATAATCACAAACTTTGTAAGCCAAGTTAAAAATCAAAAAATAAAAATACATTGTAGAAACATGAGAAAATTTAAGCCAATTCAAATTATCTTTCTTTTTATTTATCTTATAATTTTAATATATTAAACAAATTATAAGCGAGCGCCGCTTTGCGCCCCCCAAACAATCAACTTTATATAAATAATGTGTTTATATTTTATTAAAAAACAAAATGAACACATTATTTAGTTTATTGGAAAAATGAAAAGAAATAATGTCGAAACACCACAGCTTAAATTATTATAATTGTTTTTATCTTATGAAAAAGCCTTATATTAGACATGTTTATATGTAATTGAAAAAGAGCAAATAAAAGAAAAAACCCTACAAAATATTTTTGTTTCTCATGTATTCTTATAAGTTCACTGACTATCCTGTCTCGTCCCTATTTGTCGTCATTAAGGAACGATATATGTGTATATATTTTTTTACTTGTTTTCCTCATAACAATTTCACAGGCTTTTTTTATTGATATCTATGAACGATACGAATCTAAATGTGTTAAACCGGGGGTAGCAGGTTCGATTCCTGCCAAGACCCTGGGTGTTTCTGCAGAAAAGCAAAAAAAAGCTCAAAGTCATTTGTTATATGTGTGGTCAAGTTCGTAAATAGGTGCCATCCCGTACTCAACAGTGGGATCCCGCGGGATCCCAATTTGCACGAAAACTGTTCCCGTACTGCAAGATTGGGTAAATGAGAGTGAGTTTGAGAGAAAACTATTCTTCTTGCCCGAAACAGCCCGTACTTCAGTGGTGCCAGAAAATTTCGGGGAAAACTCTTCATTCTTCGAAAAAAAAAAATCTTAATTTTGAAAAACAAAATCTTAAAAAAAATTTGTTTATGTGTAATATAAATATAATTCATGATTGCTAATTATAATAAACTTGCTATACGTATACCTATGTACATATTTATGTATATAAAAACATAAAATTCAATTCAAACAGCTTACTTATATTAAAATTATAATATATTAGATGAAATTTATTTGCTGATGTTTAAGCATTGTCTATATGCTTTATTGCACTGCACCTTCAAACACACTTTTGAACAGTTACAAACCCCTTATCTTATATACAGACTTTCAAAAACCATTTGAGAATTTACAAATATGTAAATGATTTTCAAGAATAAGTACAGTATACAAAATTCTCAAATGGTTTTTTGAAAGTCTGTAAATAAGATAAAGGGTTTGTAACTGTTCAAAAGTGTGTTTGAAGTCTACTGACGATTTGGTAAAGCACCAATGAAATGCATGTAGACAATGCTTCATTTCATTTAAAATAAAATTATGACATGCCAAATATTAAACTTCTTATAATATATTAGTTATGTATGTAAGTTACATTGTACATCTATAAGATCAAACATATGTACAGTGCGCCCTCGGTTACTGCAAACCTCAATGAGCGCAACCTCGATTATTGCAACAACTCAAATCTTTACATTAGCAGAGTTCAGTGTCTCATGCAAATGGTCTTGAGAAAGTGGAAATGCAAAATATCGTAGCTTTTTTATGAAATTTTGTGTACATTGTTGTTTGATTTCATGAAAAAACTACAATATTTTGTATTTGCACTTTTACAAGACCATTTGCATCAAATACTAAACACCGCTATTGTAGACTCAGTGAATGCAAATTGGTAACAATTTGCGACTCATTAAACGCAACTTTTAAAATTTGTAGTCGGTTGTTTGGTTTTTTCTTTTTATTGACTTCAAAAAAGATTTTTCAAAATCTACGTGAAACTGATGCGGAGAAAAAAATTTCTAGTACCAAAAGTATAAAAATTCTGACTTCTTTCTATACCATTTTACAAAACTATGAGCCGATTCAACTGAATGTTATATTGTTTATTTTGTAAAATCATAAAAATTGGCCATACATTTCAATATCAAAACTTTTTAAGTTTTAAAACAAGAAATTGTTTAGAAAATTTTTATGATTTTACAAAATAAACAATACAACATTCAGTTTGAATTAGCTCTATAATAAATACCCGAATACTCATAATTTTGTGCATAAAAATGCGTATTTTTTATTTAATTTACTTATTGGGATTGGATTTGTTAATAATCTCTTTCTGTATTTCGTTTTATTTAAATTTACTTTTGAAAATATTCGTTCAACGTTTGCAGATGAATTAAGGAGACATAATGGGACTGATTGTGAAAGGCGTTGGCGTAAACGCCTAGTCGTTTTTTTGTAGTAGATTAAAGAACACGGGTTGAGTGTTGCTTTAATCTATTACAAAAACGACATAGGCGTTTACGCCAGTTCCTTACACAATCAGGCCCATTAAATTTAATGCAAATTTCTACAGCTTTGGAAACACTAACTCACTATCTACTCTAGTATTTTGGGATTGTGTGCCAAACGACTTCCGCAGTACCGTTTTCTAAATTTTAAAAATATTTATTAATATGTGGTGGAGCTATCTGAATTCGTCATCTAAATTTTGAACCTCAGTGTCATCAATTAAATTTTGAAAACGTTTTATTAGACTTTTTAGGTTTTTTTTTGTACTAAAAAATGTTATGACAGTTTTATATAAATACATAATAAGTATACTTTATAAATTAACAAATGGCAATTCTCTACAGTACTTTATTCTTTCATTGAGCTAACGTTTAGCTGAAATAGGTAAATTTATTTAATAAATTTAAAGAAGCCATGTGGCAATAATAAGTCGCGACCTTAGTATTGTTTTGGTCCATATGCCAAAAAGTCGGAATGGAGAAAAACAACAAAGAATATTTATATAAAGTTTTCTCAAAATATATCCGATAGAATTTTTTTGTATTCTCACCACTGCTTCCGCATACTTTCATCAATTTTGTGAACTTTCATCAATCCGATTAGAAATTAACATCTTTTTACTGAAAGTAAAATATCTTGTTTTGTGCTCCAGTAGCCACTTTTTTATTTTATTTGTAAAAAGTAGCTTTGTTGCTCCATGTGTATACTAACTGCTATGTATTGAGTAACTTGTTATTGAGATGAAATTTTCTACTTTTTATTGAAAATAAACGTATAAATGTTATTAGAAAAGATATTTACATGGAATAAAAAGTTAATATTGATGAAACTTGGTATTATACTTGATTTCTGATTTTTATTTTTTTTATTAAAAAAAATTTTTTTTTTTATTACAAAAAATTCATCAAAAATGATATCGATCAAGGGAAAATTGATTCTATTTGTCTTCACAGTGAAATTAACATCAACATTCCAAATAGGCAGCTTAGATCATATGAACCCCTTCATCTAAGATTTCATAGAACAAATTTCATGAATTTCGACCCCTTCCGTTGAGTTTGTTCAGATATTAAAAAATTTTATGATCGCATTCATTTATCGGACAGCGTTAATATTTCTAAGAGAAGACTTATTTATATCTTACTTAAACTCCAATGATTATATATATATATATATATATATATATATATATATAATTGTTTATAACCATTGTAATTTATGTATTATTTTTATAATGCGCAGCTGTAGTTATAATAGCTGTAAATAAATAAATGAATGCTTGATATCTCAGAAACCAGGAACAATTTCACGAAACAGTTTTTGGAGTCTGAAAGACGGTATTCAAAATATATAAACCCCATACTTAACTAAATTTTTTTTAAATGGTCGGTGGGCCAAAACAATACTAAGGTCGCGATATGTATATGTAATCAATGACTACTCTTCCCGGTGGGTAAATTTAGTGTCATCTCTCGAAAAATTAGATAAAATTTTAAGAAACATGTGAAAACATACTTGTGTATGTAAATACTAGTGTCCGAGCGAATCCAATTTTTTAGAGCGATACCGAAGCCGAAGTTCGGGCAATTTTACAAAATTCGGCTAAACCGAAGCCGAAATCGAACTTTACTTACATATTAATCTCACAACAAGAAGTAACTTTGATATTTGTAAGATCAATTAGTTTATTAAACTGAAAAATAATTAATTTATAAACATCCTTAGTTGGAAAAACAAAAAATTGTAATTACCCAGAAAAAAATAAATGAATGCGTTCAAAATGAAATAGTGGCGTGTTTGGCAATTTTCGCCTTCGCTACGACATTTTTGTAATAGATTAAAGAAAAATGCAGCATACTGTCTTTAATCTACTACAAAAATGTCGTAGTCGAAGGCGAAAATTGCCAAACACAATAAGGGGGAGTGTTTATGATATGTTGAGCACTTGTCTCTTCGAATGCATTCGATTTCACTAGGTAATATATTACATAAAATATCCACCGAAAAAGGCATGCAAAAACTAAATTAAATCATACATTGACACATTTTCATAAAACAAATTTTAGCTCGATCACTGCAGATAACGCGACTAGTCTATACACGCATATAAAGTATACTCCAGAGAGGACTAGGACTAGTTCAAAGGTAACCTAAATGTATGGAGAAAACATGGCCAATTTAACATTACGATGTCCTAGGGCTGGACCATATAACCCAACTTTGCACTACATCGGAGTAGTCTCAAAACTACATCATTGGATCGATTATCGATATCTGAAAATTTGTGGTTGCCAGAAAAGCACTAAAAAGCAACTGAAATTGACAGCTTTCAGTTGCCAGTTGCATCCGTAATATGATTTTTAGCAACTGGCAACCCAACTGAAGTTCGGTTGCCATCGATAATCGAGCCACATGTCTCCACTTCATGGAGCACTCGTGTTGGTGTTGAAATTGTTAAAACACGAGCACTTGTCGCTTAGCTACAAACTCTTGTTTGCAAATGGCCTGGTCCATGTTTACATTACATCGGATTAGTCTTAAAACTACTCGTGTCACTATTTGATGGAGCACACAAGTGTTCGTGTTTTAACGATTGCACTCGTTAAAACGCAAACATTTTTCGGTTAACTAGAAGTTATTGTTTGCAAATGACATGGTCCATGACTGCATTACATAGAACCATGTTTTAACTACTCCATTTCAGCTAAAATGGACTACGTATTCCAATGTCATCTATAGAGATTATACAAAAATGATGCAAAAACATCTGTTTGCTTTGTGTATATACATACACGATCGTAGGAAACTCATTTTGTGAAAATTTTCATAAATTTTTTTCAAATCGCACGACTTGCAAAAAAATCTGTCACACAGTTGCATTTTTAGTCTACACTACGATACTTTTTTAGCACAGACGTCATATTTGAATCATGGACTTAATACACATGATTAAAAATTAGCATTATATTTGTGTGTACTCATGTATAACTACCCATGCAGAAAAAGGCAATCAGCACAACGTTGGTACGATGGTTTGAGGGTACGACTAACATTAGTACAACATCCTGTTTACCAAAATTTTAATGTACTCATAATATTAAAATGATAACGCCGATGGCCGTCCTCCGACATTTGCTTTCAATATTGCCACAACATTGATTGTTTTAGTTTCTTGCAGACGAGCTTTGGTGGACATTATTTTTGAAAATACTATTTCAACAAAGTAATTTTCCTGAATTATAAAAATTTTGAATTTAAATTTTGTTGAAAAAATAGCCATAAAAATCGCCATGTCGTCAAATCAAAAATTTAGACGCCAAACAAGTTGAAAAATCGCCACGGTTGGCGACAAATCGCCATATCGGACAACCCAGGTCACATTTTTGGCTTTACAGTATTGTAGTGGTACATGATTATTGTGAATATGATATTTCGACAGTTACTGCCTGCCCCACGATATCGATGTCGTTCTCTTATTTATATTGAAAACAAAATCAAATAAATTTTTTTTTATTATTGCTTTCAATATAAATAAGAGAACGACATCGTGGGACAAGGCCCTTAGTCATAATGGTGGATTTGAAATGTTGTCGCGGTATTGGATTACTATGACTGCAGTATTGGGAAATTAGAGTCATATATTTGTGTATAGACTACTGTCGTGGCACAAAACTTTTGGTAGAGTCTTGGCCCCTATTATGAGTTGCATTCGATGTTCGATCCTCGCTGGCTATCGAACATCGAGTATCGAATGTTAAATGCGTATTATGAGCTGACGCACTATCGAAAATTTCGTTGTATAAGAAATTTTCAATCAAACCCAATTTTGCTTTTACATTTTTTTCTTTTATAAATTTGTAAACAAACAATATTTATTTATAGTGCCAGCTCAAGGTAGATTTATATACCTGGTAAATAAATATGCCTTGGTGCCAGCTGATAAATCGCGACCTTAGTATTGGTTTAGCCCATATGCCAAAAAGTCGGAATGGAGAAAAACAACAAAGAACATTTACATAAAGTTTTCTCAAAATATATCCGATAGATATGCTTCCGTCATATGTTTGGAAGAAAAATGTACATTTTTGTGAATTTTCATCAATCCGATTAGAAATTAACATCTTTTTACTGAAAGTAAAATATCTTGGTTTGTGCTCCAGTAACCACTTTTTTTATTTTATTTGTAAAAAGTAGCTTTTGTTGCTCCATATGTATACTAACTGCTGTGTATTGAGTAACTTGTTATTGAGATGAAATTTTCTACTTTTTATTGAAAATAAGCGTATAAATGTTGTTAGAAAAGATATTTACATGGAATAAAAAGTTAATATTGATGGAACTTGGTATTTTATTTGATTTCTGATTTTTATTTTTTTTTATTTAAAAAAATATTTTTTTTTTACAAAAAATTTATCAAAAGTGATGAATCGAGCACAATGAATGCTTGATATCTCAGAAACCAGGAAGAATTTCGCGAAACAGTTTTTGGATTCTGAAAGAGGGCATTCAAAATATATATACCCCATACTTAACTCAATTTTTTTAAAAATGGTCGGTGGGCCAAAACAATACTAAGGTCGCGAAATACGTATTATTGTGAACAATCCAAATAAGAAAAAAATCATAATAGCGTTATTTTTTTAATCGAATATGCGCCATAATACCAAATGAAAATTCGTTCGATAAGTTAATTCGACCACAATCGAAAATCGAAAGTTGCTCATAATAGGCACCTTAATTTTGTGTTTACAGTGTTGTGGTGGTACATATCTTTTCCATAAAGTGGCAATTTCTGCCTGGGTGGGCAATCAAGTTAGTTACATACATAGCTGGAAATATTTTTTTATTAATAGCAATGATTATATTATTTTATATCTTATTTTATTGCGAACGTCACATTTCTGAGGGTGGAAGGAAGGAGGTACTGTTTTTTTATATCAAGTTGTTCATTCATCATGATATACATAATTCATCAGGTGTGGATACCCCCACATATATTTTTAATTTGCTCATGTACATTAGCATGTCCCTTATTTGTATGGGAAGTTTTTTTTTATGAAAATCTTCAAGTCTTACTTTTACAACATCTCTGAAACTAATGACTTAAAGAATTTTGTTATCGAATTTTGAAAATTTTTCATGATGTCATATTTTTCGACTTGTGGGTCATCATACCGTATAAATGTCATTTAATCAAATTTCAACTGCAAGTCTGCACGGGAAGGCGTAACCGCAGTGGCGCGAAATTTTTTTAGAATATGTGTACTTTAGACAAAAGGACTTAATTCGAGTTAGACATTTTTACAAGTAACGGCATTTAAGTGCAACACCTTTCTACGATGTTTAGACACAAATATATTAATATGTATTTTAAAAATTGGTCTACTCGACATCGCTAGTTATGATTAGTTTTCATTTTGCCTTATTGCACACACAGCAAGTTTTATTCTGCACTTTAATAGTATTTATGCTCTACTGAAATTTTTTGCGGGTTTTTGCCCTCCTAAAAATGACAGATTTTTACATTCAATAATTGGACTTGGTAGGAACGATATGTAATTCGTAAAACCTTAATTTATACTATTTGCAGTTGGAATATAATAATGCTTTGCAAAACTAAAACGCATTCACAATGCGAATTGAATTGAAATTCCATAACGAATTCTATGAATAGGTGATTTTAAAATTTTATTTTGAAGGAGTGAAATAAAGAATTAAAATATTTTACTGAATAGTAAAGTATTAATTTGGGAGAAAGCTCGTTACAAAATTAAAATTATGTAATTGTAAAAAAAAAATGTGTGTGTTTTGATGAGTAACAGCCGTTCACTGCTTTTAATTTATTTTGTTTTCTAATAATGAATAAAACAGAAGCAATTTTGACCGTATTTTCCTTTTTATGACATAAAAGAATGTAAAGTAGTAATTTGATGTAGTTAAATGTAATTTTATACAGATTTCTTATGTTATTTTGTTTTCTTTTTTGCTTTTTTATGTTTCTTTATTAAAATCATAAATGAATGTGTTAACACAAAATACCATTGAAAAACAAATTAAATTAAAAATAATCAAATAAAAAAAAAACAAATGAAATATCAAAACCAAAAACACACGCACCTAAACCAACAAATCCAATATTTAAAAAAAGATTACGGGTATCCAGGCGGTTATGATGGCTATGGTGGTAGCGGTGGTGGTTACGGTAGTGGTGGAGGCGGTGGTGGTGGTGGTAATCGTAGTGCTGGTGGACCCAGAGGTGGTCCCAAAGGAGGTAGTATATATAATTATTAAAAAACAATTCATATTTGTCTATTTATAAAACAATTGGTATTTTTGAAGCAAATTCAATGAGTAATTTTTAGTAATAATTTTTTAAGAAATCGGTCAAAATTTAAATAAATTTAAAAAAAATTAAATCATTTTGTTTACAAACAAACAAAAAATTGGTTGTTGGATTTTTGTAGTTGTATTAGCTAAAATATCTAGATGTGTAACCAATAATGTTGTTATATACACATAAAATTGCTTTAGTTAAATTTATGTTCTTTTTTTATTTAATTCTTATCTATTTAAGGTTCCGGAAGCGGCGGCTATCAATCTGGCAAGCAGAGAGGGACAGGACGCCAACCCAGGCATCAACCTTACTAAATTAAACTTCCTTACTTTAAACAAAACAAAAGAACTAAACAATATAAACAAAAAGAAATTAAAAAGTAATTTTTAATACTACAAAACACAAGAAAAGAAAAACCAACCTAAGCAACCGAAAGTCTTTCTTAATAAATATTAAAAAAAAACCTTATGCTATTAGACAGCATAGTTCAAATACAAATTATCGATATCATAATTTAGTTTGTTGTGGTAAGTTTCTTTATATATAAAACTATTAATTCTTTAACTAAAAGGAAAATAATGAAAATCTATCGATTTGGGAAAATTCTTTTTATGTACAAAACGGCTGACTTCCAAAACGTCAGTTGCTTTGTATTCGAACAATGTATAGTGTTTCATATCGTTGCAATACAAAATATTGACAATGCATACCTTTTCAAAATGTCGTCGACAAGTATCAGAAACGCCGCAAAAGGGTAATCAGGGCATCGGTTTCAAAGTTGATGAAATGTTTAGTCTATGTCCAGACGAGTCAACTTTTGCTTCTGCAACTTTCTTAAATTTTCTTTTGAAGCTGCACTCGTGTCCATATAATGAAATTTTTGTTGCGCAGCTTTTGTTTTTTTTTTACATAGCTTTTGTTGTTGCTTAATATTACGAAGAAGAAAACAAAAGAGAGTTGCATGTACATGAAGCAGTGTACCCCTTCCCTATCTTCTCGCCTCTCTCTCTCTCCCATATACTCAAAAGTTGTGCAGCAAAAGTTGACTCGTATGGACATAGACTTAGCAACTTCGCATACGTACACGATCTAAATACCGCAGCAGAACTGTATACAAACTACATTGATACGATTTGGAAGTCAGCCAACTTGTATAATTAATTTATTTTATAATAACACCCCGTCTTCACGAGCCATTGATATGAACATGATGGCGGCAGAATAACATCAAAAATTTCAATCTCTTTTCTCCTCATTTCATGCTATAACAGTGTTGTTAAAGCTGTTTTTAGACTATTATACAAGCTGCTCGACTTCTGCAAAAAATGCTACCCTGATATAATAGCTCAATTCACAATCTTGTGCAAATGGTGTTGCATCGTAGCATTTGGAAATTGGCATAGTATATTGATACTCACCACTTAACAATTGTTAGTGGTGAGTATCAATATGCTAACCATATCGCAAATGCAACGATGCAATACCATTTGCACAAGATTGTGAATTGGGCTAATGTCAATTGCTTTTTTAAAACTTTCCTTAAACTCATTAGATCAGGGTTGCATTTTCTACAGAAGTTGAACGGCTTGTGAGATAGTGTAAAACAGCTATAAAACACATTCCTTAAGCTACTTTTACACACTATGTATTTTACAGTGCATGTCTGTCAAAATTGGCAATTTACCAGGCGGCTTATATTTTTTGCTTTCACACTTATGTTTTTAGTTCCATCGTTCTTGCATTCAATTTGCATTTAAATTAGTTACAAATTTTTATTAAGAATATGTATAATTAAATTGGTTTTAATATATAGATATTTGCTGAATCACAAACACTATGTTCTTGGTGCCACAAACAAAATAGAACATGCTCTAAATGAAAATTTTTACACTGTAAATGCAGGCTGACATTTACAGAAGCAAATCTTCTTTGCTTTTACACACCATGTATGCATTTTGCAGTGGGAAATTTGACAAGCACACTGTAAAATACATAGTGTCTAAAAGTACCTTTAACAAACATGTTAAAACAGTTACCTTACGTCTATACCTGATATATTTTTATCATAACAAATGTCAAACTTCTTTATATTGAAAAATAAATGGTTTTATGTTAGCTCTTTTTCCTATACGGAATTTGACATTTATCATGATAAAAATATATCAGGTATAGACGTAGGGTAACAACATTAACATGAGTAATCTACATTATACATTACCCCTTATCGTGTTTGGCGATTTTCGACTATGACATTTTTGTAATAGATTAAAGACAGCACGCTCCATTTTTCTTTAATCTATTACAAAAATGTCGAAGGCGAAAATCGCCAAACACGATAAAGGCCATTTACATGATGTTACTTTTAATGTTAGTAATTTCATGTCGCGTAGACGGTATGTAACAATTTGTAACATCTGTCTTTGTAGCATTATAGCTGAAAAATTAATGATCCGACTTTTTTTTAAACCAACTCAACGTTTAAACCGCACAATGCTGTCTTGACAATAGTTCTCTAATACTTGCTCAATTTTTCCATTGTCTTCATGACTGTCCTGACAGTAAACCGGAAAGTGATTTAACGTATGCCGACAATGGGCATGATTGTGTAGGGCGTTGGCGTAAACGCCTATGTCGTTTATTGTAATAGATTAAAATAACACACAACCCGTGCTCTTTAATCTAGTACAAAAAACGACTGAGGCGTTTACGCCAACGTCTTAAACAATCAGGCCCAATAATTGAAAGAAGAAAAATCCAAAAACTTTATAATAACGGAAGATACAATGATTTTGAATTTTTTTTTTTATTTTTTAGCATAAATAGATCTTGCAAGACACATATATCGTCATAATTATTGCCTGGACGCCTTCGCCGCAAAGACAATGAGCCTGATTGTGTAAGGCGTTGCGTAAACGTCTAAGTCTTTTTTTGTAGTAGATTAAAGAAAACGGGTTGTGTGTTGCTTTAATATATTCCCCCTTATCGTGTTTGGCGATTTTCGTCTTCGACTACGACATTTTTGTAATAGATTAAGACAGCACGATTCATTTTTTTAAATCTATTGCAAAAATGTCGTAGTCGAAGGCGAAAATCGCCAAACACGATAAGGGCCACTGGTGCTTGGCGACGTTTTTAACAAATAAAATACGTATTCTTCATTGTCATGACAGCATTATCGGTTGTAAACGCAGTGTTAGAACGCTCTCGATCTATGCAAAAAAATCGGGTAAGGTATTTTTGAGCTATAATGGCGCGCGGACAGATATAGAAATACATATGTACAGCACCTTGCAACACAACACGCCTCTTTAGATCGGGGGTACAAAAGAGTGATTTGGTATTAATATTATTGGGGTTAATGAAATCGATTTTCAATATAGTCCTGCTATACTTAAGCTTATGTTCTAGAAAACGAAATTCTTATTTAAAGTTGTTATGGAATCCAAGTTAGGATTGTCATTTATCAAAATTGAAAATCGATTCTGATTTGAATTGTGTTACAAACCCGTTTTGGGTTGCCTTGATTCGATAATAAACAGAAACCATACCATGTTCGAATCAGCTGTTTTGTTTACATTTTTTAGTAGGTAATTTTACAGAAGTCTGACAGACTTTAAAAAATCACTTCAAAATGGCATTGTATGTGACACACCATTAGACAAAAATGATGCAAAAACATCTGTTTGCTTTGTGTATGCACATGATCGCATGCAAACTATATTTTATGAAAATTTTCATAAATTTTTCCAAATCGTACGACTTGCCAAAAAAATCTGTCCACAGTTGCATTTTTAGTCCACACTACCATATTTGTGTAGGATAGTGAATCATGGTCTTAACAAGCATCGTTACCATTTTAAACTTGCCTTTCAGCTTTCAGCTAGTGTACTTTTTACACTAGAGGGCTGCAAAGTGTACTTAAATGTATTCGTAGACTGTACTCGTATGAATTTCGTGTGTGCATAGATGTATGTTCTTATGTATACATGCATGCATATGTGTGTACATACATACAATCATGTTCTGAAAATCATAAATTTCATAAAAAATTCATTTTATAAAAAATTCAATTTTATAAAAAAAATGCCGAAATTATTAATTTGATGTGTTCTTTATAAATTTTAATGATGAGTTTTAACTATTTTTACAAGTTCAATAATTTTAAACCAATGTTGTTAGTTTTTGCAATTTTTTTTAATTCCCCATAAAATAATTTTTTCGTGCTTCGACATTTTTGCAGTGTCGGCCCTTTTTAACAAATTTAGATTTTTTTCCGATTTTAACAACTTTTTGCGAGTCTGCAACTCATTATGCATTTTTTTATAAAACTAATTGATTGCAACTTTTTTTAAGAAATGTCACCAAATCAAAACAAAAAATCAGCTGTTTTCTTGTGTTTTCGAAAAGATAAAATCACACCGAAAAGAAAACAATTTTGTGGTTTTCATTCATAACACCATCAAATCACAATTGTGATTTTTAAATCACAATTGATTTGAAATCTTGTGATTTTCAGAACATGCCCGATAGCCACGAATACATATACACATACATATATACAAACATTACAAAAAACATACATGCATACACACAAACATACATTCGAGTATATTCGTGCAGGCTCTATTTTACACTGTCATCACTGTTGCCAGAAAATTTTCTTCTAAAATCTGCAAAATTAAAATAATTGCATCTGTATTAAATCTGCGAAAAATCTGATGAACTAAAACACATGTAATATAATATGTTTTTGGCTTCATTTGCCTTTTTTTAATAAAATAGAGAATTTATAGAAAAAATCCATAAATTTCATTTCACTATGATCCCTTTAGATTAGCAAAATTTTTTAAACAAATTAATTTAAGCTCATTTCGGACTGCCTTATTCATATAAAAGGAAATTTATTTTATAAACCTTTCATAGTTGAGCGCGTAAATTGATTTTAAAATTCGGATTTATTCATTTAACAAAACACGTTTTTCAGTTTTTATATGTGGTGTCGCTGTAATATACTTATTCAGGTATGTGATGGAAATACATTTCGAAATGGAAGTAGTCCACGCACGCATTCCCTTCGAAGATATTAAAATTTTTTGCTCAGACTTAAAATTGATTTTTTTTTTTACTGATTTGAACTGAAAATACTTGTTTGTTATCAAAAAATAAAATATTTCAATATAAGTATATCAAACCCCCAAGCCATATTAAACAGGTAGCCTCCCTTCTATGATAAAAACATTGCATTTTCTACTGTTAAACAAACTCCATATATATGGAGGTTGACAGTTGGGAAACTTAATATAAATGAACGTCTGCCCTGGTGGGTCTAACGTTTTTAAGTGTAACCTGATCAAACCCCTTTAAAGCTTTTGAGTAAATTAATGTACTGTTTTTATAACGAATAGAAAATTTTTATAAGGGCCATGTATAGTAAATATGCACTTACACACGTTTTTTTATATTTGTATGGACAAATTTTGTTTTGAAACACATTGGAGTTATTAACCGACTTCAAAAAAGGAGAAAGGTTATCAATTCGTCATGTCATTTATGTATGTTCCATCTAAACTCTACCATTTATGAACCGATTTCGAATTTTCGCTATTTATTTAAAAATATGGTCCCGTTGTCACGTCCGTACAAAGTAAATCCGCATTCCTTTAAAATAGTTTTACTCAACCGATTCTTATGAAACTGTACAAACATTAGGGCTCTGTTTGAATAGTACATCATGATTAAAAAAGTGGGCAGCCCATGCACAGTAAATGCATATTCCCGTATCGTCTTTGGCGATTTTCGCCTTCGACTACGACATTTTTGTAATAGATTTAAAGACAGCACGCTACATTTTTCTTTAAACTATGGATTACAAAAATGTCGTAGTAGAAGGCGAAAATCGCCGAACACGATAAGGGCCATTGTTTTTCAACAACTACAAAACCGAATCTTGTAAAAGTACATATACATTTAGTTATCGTTACAATAAAACATTGTGGTTAGAAAAGTGGGCAGTGAAAAGTAAATATTAATTTTAACTACTTCTACCAAACCGATACTTGAAACATCGCGCACACAATTAGTTCTCGTTAAAGTCACCGTGATTTTTAGAAGCAGTGCCACGCCTATTTTGTAGTTTCTTTTTTGCGAGAATTATTTTTCAAAAAATTTTAAACGTTTAGAAACAAAATTTGCCTACAAAAATCACAAAAACATATGAAAATGTTAGTTAGGGCGTTCTGCGTTTCAGGTGATATATGTTTACATTGTTCGATAACGAGTGTCTTAATTCTCGAAACTAAGAAAGCCATCAACACGTATATCGAAAGCAATGAATAGACCCGACCATTTTCTCACCTCGTTTGTTTACAAATTAAAAACTCGCGAAACATGTGAAAACCACATCTAATTGCCGATTAAGAAATTTTACATTTAACACAAATCTTAGGTTTCGTTTTTTAGAACATAAAAACTTCTTTTCAATGATTTTTACATTTTTGCTCAATATTACAAAAATTTTTATTTATTTATTTGTTTTTTATTATTATTTTTATTTTCAGCGTTCTTTTTATATATAACTATAATTTAATCATAGTCAACAATCATCCGAACCAACATTTTACAAAAAAGCTGTTACCCACACCACTAAAAGCCACACTTTTCAAAACAGGGAATCCTTGTAATAAAGAATATTTTTTTTATTATCTTTAATATATGTATATCGTCACACTCTCGCCAAATTTTCATATTAAAAAACACTACATAGTTAATAAAGTTTCAAATTAATGTAATACAAACCATTCCAAATTCATAAAACAATTACATACACACAATATGCAGCATTCAACGTACATACTTACATATGATTCTTCATCCATTACCCAAACAAAACAACAGTTTCTTTTTTTCAATATTACCATAATATCTAATAATATTTTGCTACTTTTTTTAGTTCTTAAAATAAATATAATTTTACTTTTTAAATTAAATAAACAATAAAAAACAGTAATTACAAAAATTTTATTACTTTCATTTCATATGCAAACATACTAAAAAAAATTGTCTATCATCCCCTTCAGAAAAAAAATACACAATATACAGGCCAGCCCACCTCATTAAAAAACCTTCTCTTCCTATTTGCTTGACTTTTCACAATGTTAACAAAATGGGATAAAAATTGTCTTAAACTCTGGAGGCTAGTAAATCCTGACTTAGAAAGCTTAAAAAAACTAAAATAAAATTCTTAATAAATATGTTCACTCTCAACCCTTTTTAAAATTGAGGGGGTTAAAAGCGAAGGGGTACAAGTACCAAAACTGGGGAAATTGAGTTATATGCAAAAATCAACACATAATACTAATATCTATCACTAAAAAAATTCAGACCTGTAGGTTGACCTCAAAAAACGTTATGTATAAGAAACAAAAAATATTAGGCATGAAATGCATAGGAACAAAAAACTTTGAAGGTTAATTACTCAGAATTTGGTTATTTGCACTTGTATCCCTTTGCTTTTAAGCCCCTCAATTCATATTTTCGTTGAGTTCTTCGGTCTTGTTGTTTTTCACTTCGTCAATATAAAGTACTTTTTACATTGTAGTAAATACATTAATATAACTTTTGTATCTATAAATTATAAATTTATAATAAAAATAAATAAATTATACATATTTTTTTTATTTTAAGTTGTTTTTGACATGTTTTGTAGTTTACACACAATAAATCTCTTATAATCACACAAAATACAACAAAAGAAAATCATGCAAACAAATTATGAAAAGAAAATAAGAAAAATTTAAATAAATGAATACATAGTATTAAAAACAAAAAGGTTTGTTTAAAAATTTATTCTAAAAAAAGAAATCATAAATATAGCAACTAAAACCACCAAAAACATGAAAAAAATTATGTATGTATATTTAAATGAATTTTCATCTCGCTGTCTTGTTAAAGAACATTTAATAGTAATAGAGGAACAATATTTTTAAATCAGGCATCCTAAAACGAGTTTATTAAATATATCCTTATTTTATCGTCACCATTTCTACAATTTCAAAAAATAAAATGAAAACTATAAAAAAGATGTTCCTTATCATCTCTTGCATAATATTGGGACAAATTATTCTTTCATTTAAGTATTTTCTTAATCTTAAGAGTAAAGAATATATTCAAATTATATTTACGAATGAAGAAACAAAAAAATGAATAAAAATGCGTACATGTACAAAAAAAATTGTTTTTTTTTTTCATTTGGGGAAAATTGACGCATTTTGTTGTTGATATCAATCGAGATTTTTCATTTGAACTCTTGAATTTTCGATCACTTCGGATGTCGTAATTTGCTCTCAGTATCGAGTGCTATTTATTAATTTACCTCAAAAATTCTCGGGATGGTGTCTCTGTGAGCCATGTCACAGAAAACATCATTCCGATTAGAGATGAGCGATCCCGTGATTTTTAAAGAACGTCGTGAAGAGTGAACGTGATTTAAAAATTACTTAAAACTGTGACTGTGATCACAGTTTTCAGTTCTCTTATAATAAGGTAATTATCAGGAACATCATACATGCATATCTACAACAAAACATTGTTCTTTTTTCACTGAAGAAATTATCAAGGCAGATTTAATTACGCTTTAAAATATACTTTGAGTTTTAAAAAGAAATAAGAGAATACAAGAAATAGCAATATTATTCGTTTATTGGTATTGTATGCAAAAAAGAAACGCCATTACCCACACAAACAGTGAAATATCATAAATTTGAGTATGTAACAAATAGAAAGGAACGACTTCGCAAGTAGCAGTGATTTGACACATTTGGTCACAACTGCGATTCGTGATTTTTCAGTAACAGTGATTAAAAATCACAGGTCCCATGATTTCTAAAGACCATCGTGAACGTGATTTATGGCTCGATTATCGATGGCAACCGAACTTCAGTTGCGTTGCCAGTTGCTCAAAATCATATTACGGATGGCAACTGAAAGCTGTCAATTTCAGTTTTTAGTGCTTTTCTGAAATCACAAATTTTCAGTTGCCTGCGGCAACTCAACTGAAGTACGGTTGTCCTCGATAATCTAGCCATTAAAAATCTCTGCTACTTAAAACTGTGACTGCGGGCACTGTTTTCAGTAGGGAAGTAACGAATACCGATACCGATATATCGGCGATATTTCAAATTTTCCGATACATCGGTATCGGCGATATTTTACTGTTTATACAACGATACTTTAAAAAATTTTTTCAGAGTTTTTTTCTGACAAATTATTTATTTTTTTGTTAATTTTACCATGAACTAAACTCATTTCGTTATTTTTTAAATCTTAATATCAATTTTAAAAATTAATAATATTTTATACTATTATTTTGTAAAAAAATTATTTATTTTTTTGTTAATTTTACCATCAATTCAAATTCAATTCGTTGTTTTTTAAATCTTATTCCAGCAAAAAAGACACTCCAAAGAAGTCATGAAAATGTAGAATTCGCGACCCGGAAGTATTGCAAATTTGGATCATTTCTAATTAGTTTTACATATCCTTGCCATTGCAAGAAGTTCTGTTTTTCGATTACCAATCACCGAATTGGAAGCGATGCTCGGACAAATTTCTTTTTCGGTGTTCTATAATGATTTTTCCTCAAGAAAAAAGGATAAAAAATTACCCGTTTTCACAATTTTTTTAATGCGAGTATGGCGAGAATTTTTTTAAATTATAAACGAATTAAAATTTTTTTCTTGCTTTTCTACTAATTACACTTTGCGACAAATAAAGACTTTTGGAAAAACACAGTACAGGGTCGATTGTCCTACAATGGGGTAGTAAAACCCTTTACTCAGTTTGGCGAATTTGGTTACCAATTTTTTTTATGGACCTCCAAAGTTTCTGAAAATCAGTGGGGTATCAAAAAACGGTGTCATCAGTATTTGGCCAACAGCTAATTCAAACTTTATAATACCGCTTAACTATATATGGCAATAATATAGCTAAAAGTCTGCTTAACAGATTTTTTTTAACATTTCATGGCAAAAATTTTTTCGTCAACTTTTTGTTGACAAAATTAAGGAAAAAAAAATGTTTTTTTTCACTTTTTTCAGAATAACTAACAGGGACTTGTAATTTTTAACTAACAATATTTGGCAAACTTATAGCTACGGTAGAGCTGAACAACTTTTGTGAACATATCAATACAATCTGCACGTCTCCAGGCACTCTAATAGCTCACACAGACCACTTTTTACCTTAAAAATTGTAGTTTTTCACTATTTTTTTATGCTAAAAAATATTTTTTTTTGAAAATAATATATTCAAGTGCATACTTCTTTGTAGTGTTTTACTAACATTTTGTGCCCAGAAAAATAATATGATCCTGTACTTTTTTTGAACAAAAAATTTAAAAAAATAGTTTTAATCACGTTTTCATTACGATTATTTGGAAAAACAACAACAAACAATAAAAAATAGTAAATACTAAAATCAGCAACATAAGAAGTGGAACAATAACAAAGAAAGCAAAAAAATACAATAAAAATTAGCCTAACTCGTAAAAAATTAAAACTTTTAAGGTAGAAATTAGTTTTTCTGTGCCCAGATACATTCAGATTGTATTGACATGTTCACAAAAGTTGTTCAGCTTTACCGTAGCTACAACTTTGCCAAATATTGTTAATAAAAAATTACGAGTCCCTGTAAGTTATTCTGGAAAAAGTGAAAAAAAAATTTTTTCCTTAATTTTTGAAAAAAGGTGCACGAAAAAATAATTTTTTAGCATAAAATGGTAATAAAATCTGTTTAGCGAACTTTTAGCTACATTATTGCCATATATAGTTAAGCGGTATCACCGAGTTTGAATTTTCTGTTGGCCAAAAGTTGATGACACCTTTTTTTGAGGGCCCGCTGATTTTCCAAAACTTTGGAAGTCCATAAAACGAAATTGGTCACCAAAGTCGCCAAGCTAAGTATAGCGTTTTCCTACCCCGTTGTAGTACAATCGAATCTATACCGTCAAGTCCGTGTGTTTTTTGGGCTGTTGCACTTTGTTATCTGCATATTTTTAATATAGATTTTTTGGAAGCAAAGAAAATGTAGCTCCTTAAAAAATACTTCCAATTTTTTATACTGGGGTAATATCAATTTTAAATATTAATAATTAAAACTGCAATTTTGTATAATAAAAAAATTGCACTTGAGTTTTGTTAATCTAAACTTGAACTCAATTTCAATATTCGTATCGGAATCGGTATCGGCGATATTTATTTTAAAGTATCGGTATCGGATCGGCAAAACGGCGTATCGTTACATCCCTAGTTTTCAGTTCTCTTGTATGTAGCAAGGTAATTTTCAAGTACATATCATCACCTAAAATGCAAAACAACGTATTGAGAAATTAAAAATCGCGTTTTTGATTGATTATGATTCTGTTGATGAGACTACATGTCTACAAAATTTTATGCATATACATAGTAGGGTATCCATTTAATAGGGATTCAGCTTTAATCGGTTAATTGCGTTATTAATCGATTAAACGATTAATAAATTTTTTCATAAATTAAGTAATTTCAACAAATAAAGACAAATTATTTATTATTTTGAGTTTATTAGTAAAATACAATAACCATAACAATTCTTAGACTAAATCAAGCAAAAAATAATTCATAAATATTTATTAATTAAAAAATAAACAAGTTTGTGAGATGATTTTATTAATTTCAATAGTTTAAGGAGATCTACAATAGTCTTGCAAAAACAATTTGGTTTAAATGTTTACCCCCATATTCATAAATGATTAGTAAAATTAATGTGTGCATTAAAACCGGATTTCTGGATTTCTCTAAACATATGTATTACTATCAAACATTCTGCAAACAAGTTTATTTCCGAATTCCTTAGTTTCCGTTATTGTACTGTATTTTAAAACATTGTTGCTAGAAGGAAATGTTCCTGAGTGGAGGTATAAAATAAGTGTATGGTCGACTTCCTAAACGCCAAAATGCATTGCAGTGATGCGACTTTACATTGTTAACAACAAAGCACATACGAGTTTGCATCACTGTAATCCATTTTGGTGTTTAGAAGTCGGCCTATTTAAATCTTGAATTCGTCTCAATAAATCTAATCATTAGATTTTTAATTAAGTCAGTGGCAATAGTACTATTGGCTTTTATTAAATTACTAAACAAAAACGTAATAATTCCTTATTAGATTCCTTATTAATTAGAGTAGCAGTCTTTACTAAGTTCTTTTATAGCCTCGTCCAAAATGTTCAAGGTTTTAATTAAGTTAAGATCACTGAACACACTTCTTTGCTATGATGAAAAATAATTTTTAAACACATGTGAGACAAAACAAGTATTTATACACAAAAAATATGTTATAATACTATAAAAAATTTAAAATTTTGTACGTCGGTTGATCGACTGAAATTAACCGGCTTAACCGTTAATCGAAAAGAGCCAATTCTAAATTAATCGATCAGTTAATCGGGTAGAAATTAACGGTTAACCGAATGAATACTCTAGCATATAGTTTGAAAAATAACGATTTAAGCTTAGTATGCAGTTCTGCCTGAATTTCAGGCTGCCATAAGAAGTATGTGTAAAAAACCAAACTGAAATTCAGGGGGGTTTAGTCTGTAATTTGAAACGAAAGCAAATGCATTCGAATTGCAATGTAAATAACATAAAAATTTTTACATTTTTCCTTTCGAATCGTATTACAGAGTAACGCCCAGGTTTGAACATTTTTCAGGCGACTTTCCGTTTGGCAATACGCTGCTGAAAATAAAAATCAACACAATTTTTGCTTAATACAGGGATGGCATATCAATTATTGTAGACTTTTTCCGTGAACTAAAACAAAAATTAATGTTCAGAGTATAGAGTGGCGCGTGTCGTGTTTTTTTCGTGACAAGAGCACGCACAACAACACAAAGGGCTCGTGACAGAAAATCTTATTTCGTTCGGTTTGTGTCGTATTGAGCAAACTTGACACGAAACGATTTTCAGATTAAAAAGATGTATGAATGCAGAAGCTTGCCGCACAAGATTATTGAGCGAAAATCTTGATAAGTTACTGTTTCTCAACAAAAATATGCATTTGAAAATACAAACAGAACATGAAACGTTAAAATAGAAGAAAAATATGTCTTTGAATATATTTTTTTTTTGGATTTGATTTCGTGCGTGTTGTGTCGTGTTGGACATCCGGTATTCGTGTCGTGTTGGAAAATGTCGACACGCGCCCATCTCTAGTTCAGACATTTGTTTACGCAAGAAATTGTTTATATATTATGTGGACTTTGAAATAATTTTTCATATTTTGTACGTTGTAATTTATAAAAATAAGTGTATTTACGTGAATAGAAACAATTTTGTCTGCACAACAATACATAGAAATAAATACAAAATTTCAAACCTGAAATTCAGGCGGATCTGCGTACTAGGCTTTATAATAAAAATTCAAAATAAAGTAACAAGTACATGATTTTCATAAACCAAAAAGACGTATGATCGCACTTTTGTAATGGTTTTTCATTATTTTTTAATGAAGTAAGTACACACAGAAAAATTTCCATGTAAAATCGTGGAAAAACCAGGTTAATTTAACATTTTGCGGTAGTGATTTTGCTTCATAGGTGTTTCATGTTAAATCAACATGATTTACAATAATCTGGAAAGAAAATTTTTCCTTTTGAATTAACTATATTTCATATTGATTTAATATTCCAATACAGTTAAATGAAAATGATGTTGATACTGAAATAATACGAAAAATCATATTGAATCAAAGTAATTTCGAGTTGAAACAACGTGAATTTGATGTTGGAACAACACGAAGAATCATGTTGAAACGAAGTTATTTCAAGTTTAAACAACGTGAATTTAATATTGAAACAACACCAAGAATCATGCTGAATTATAGTTATATCAAGCTGATACAACACGACTTTAATGTAGCTATTTTATTAATTATTTTACTTACGTGATAGTCATCAGAAAACTGCCACAGCCAAGATTTGAACTCGTGCCACCTGTATGATAGTCCCCGCGCTAACCACTGCAGCCACCAGCCACAACAGCTTCAAACTTTTCTTTACTTATACACTAAATAAATACCATCGTATGTAAAATGCATTTCATTTTAATTCAACATAATTTAAATGATTATTTAACATAAAACTTATTTGAAATTAAAGTTATAATCATGTTCAGTTTTTTCTTTGTCTTGTATTAAGCTTCTTTTTATTATTTCTCTATTCTAGTATGAATTATCATTGATAATTACAAGTACTATTGTGTGTGAATGTTTGTTTGTTCAGTTTTATTTGAACATGTGCATTCTTTTGCTAGGTGCCTTTAGAGTTTAACAATTAAGTTATGAGTTTAGTCTAACTGTATGGTTTATATCCAAATAAATTTTAATTATTTTGGCTTGAGTTCGGTTTTAGTTTAATTTTGCAATTAAATAATATTTTTATTTAGAGATAAATGTGAAGCACATCTGATGAGATAGCTCCCGCTAATCTCATCAGATTTCTTTACCGCTTAGACCACTCGACCAAAGCGGTACAGAACTCTGATGAGATTTAGTATTCAATAGAACACTGAAGATGGCACATAGCCGAAACCGGTCTGTTTACAAACCAAATTTGACGTGGGATGACGGAAAATGTAATGAAATTGGGCAACCCGTTTAGAAGCTATGATGAAATTGGTGTAGCAGGCTCTTGAAAATTCCTAAATTTTAGAAAACAAAAAAATTTAAAAACGTACGTATCCATAGAATTTTAAATTTTGAATGTTTTTTCGAATATAGTGGTGATCAAAGGTCATGACAAAAGTTTCATTTTGTTGCATAGTGCTATCGTTCGAGAAGAAATAATGACCAAATTTGTACCTGGCTCCTGGACTATAAGTAAAACATACGTTTGCAAATATCAGCCAGTTCATGCAATCCGATACGGAATTGGATTGGAAAAGGAACTCCTATTAAAATTGTGAATGGGTTCATGAAAACGTATCGAAATTTCTTTGTTCAAAAAGTGTTCATTTTCATTTAAAGTTGAAAATATCATTACTAAGTTGTATGTTGAAATGAAGTGCTCCCTAACTCCAATTCTTGAACAATTAATTCCGTATCTAAACGGAAATATCTCAAATTCAAGCACAAACGGATTTCATGAACGTAATTAAGCGGTTTTGTAGAGAAAATTATGACGTATTGGATTCTATGAACAGGCTGTATATCATGAAGTTTGGATAATCCTGGCTATGAAGATTTATAACGTCAGGTTCAAATAAAATCCATGTCAATTTTGTGAATTAGGTCTTGAAAAGAGTTAGGGAACTTTGTTAAAATAATAACTAATTAACAAATGCAGGTATGTGATTGAAATCGACTTCGAAATCGAAACAATTTATAAGGTGTTTTTTTAATTTCATATTTTTATTAAAAATAATTTTATCACAAAAATGATAAAAAGTGGATGAAAAGTATAATAAAAATTGCTACTTTTTCAAAATCGATTCGCATCACATAGCTGATTATCTTTAACTACATGAAAACAAATTTGACCAATTTATTTTTGAATATCTGATTAACATTATATATTGTTTGTTTTTTCTTTTATTCTAATTATATTTTTAAACAAAGTTTTACTAAAATTAAGAAACCTAGTAAATAACTTTTAATATTAACATAAATTAGCGACATACACACAAAACTAAAATTAGGCAAAATTAAAAATAATTCACGGGCATACATAAAATAAAATGTGTAACTTTGCAAATAATAATGTAATTATACAAATCGGGTGTTTGTAGATTTAAAGATAAATTTCTTAGGGGCTCATTTTGTAAAACAAAACGTTGAGTTAAGAAATTTTATGTAGAAAAATCAAATGTAAAAAACATATTCCATATAGAATATCTCAACGTTTAAGGTTGCGTTTAACAAAATAAGCCTCTTAATACAGGGGTTTATTGCTTTTTTGTTTTAATCTAGAAACAAAAAGAAACATTCATATACACTAAATTTAAACAAATAAAAATAATATTATTTAATAAGTATATTTAATATTTTTGGAGGATATATGCTACTATTTTAAGATTATGATTTAAATGTGAATACAAATGGTAGCAAATAAAAGCATATCAGTTTCTTGTTTACTCAAACTTATCTAAAGAAAGATCAAATACACTTCGAAATTAGCCACATCATTTTCCTATTATAAATAGATAACAAATAGTAACATGCGCGATATTTTAAGACGAACCAATTAGTTTTTAAACTTAAATTCTCTTAAATACAATTTCAAATAAAAATTGATTAGATGATTTATTTATTTATTTTTCCAAAAACCACTTACTTTTAGAAATATTTTTAATAATTTTGTTTAATAGAAGAAAAAAATAAAAATAAAGATACTAAAAATTTTTAGTATGCCGAGGAATTCCAGAATGAGTTCAGTGCAAAGTTCTAGAAGTTGTAAATTTTGCAGAAAAGTTTCTTAACTGATAGGCTTTCATTTGTTAGCTTTTCATATGTGGTTAATTAAATATGTATTAGCATTTTTATCAAACTTTTTATATGCATATAAAGATCGATCTTCTTCATTAATAGCGAAGTTGAAGGGATTTAACAAATGGTTCAATACAAATTGTTAAATATAGTAATGAATTTTAAAATAGAAAAATTAAATTCATTTGCAATCTTAACTTCAAAACTAACACTCAATTTTTAATTATTTTCGATTACAATAGATTTTGAATAAAGACTAACTAACTTCTAATGTATTTTTTTAATTTAAATATTTATACCACACACATGCTTACATTTTTTCACCCAACATAACGGATGCATTATTTGAAGTTTTTGTGCTTGTGATCATAGGTTCCACCAACATTTTGGAACAAGCCTCCATGTTTACTGATGAAGTTGTATCTGGTTTAATGAAATCCATAAGGGTAGATTCGTCCTGAATGGCAGGTAAGGCCAATTTGTTGGAAACAGAGATGGTTTCATCCAAACTGCTGCCGATAATCATTGGCTCACTATTGCTGGACACTAGAGAGGCGGGCAATGATGAATTTGAAGATGTTGACGAGGAGGAAGACGAGGAATAGTGTGCATTTACAGCTGAAGCTGTAGACTCAATAACATCGCTGCAAGATGAAGCCGACATTGGCGACGAACAAGCTGAATTTGATGCATTATTGGTGCATAATTTTGATATCAGCAGTTTGGGTGTTATACGTCCATCATAAGTACCAGTACCCGAATCAGGACTAGGACATATCGAACCTGATGGTGACTGACAAATAGGTGATGATCCACGACTTTCGCAAAACATTTTCTTTGCCGGTGGTTGGGAATACAGACCACTCCACGAACTAGTAGATGAACCCTCATCAAGTTCAAATTTTCTTTTAACCGGACCTAATTGAGACGGTCGTATAGCAATGGGTGACATCGAGCGACGTGTGGCGAAAGTACTCCGGCGAGTAGGAGATGGTGACAAGCCATACGGAAGACGTAAGTTTGTGCGATTATTTGTTGGGCTAGGACTCGAGCAGCTATTGCCACTATTCATACCAGCACCCACCATAACCTGTAGGGGGTTAGTTAATTCGTCGGAAGATTTGCAAGACCAATTCTCTGCCACCAAAGACAAATCTTCCCAGCTTTGAGATATTTGTATGGCCGAGTGAACTTCACGCTCATGTGTAACTTCACGCATGTTCAAGCCATCAGCGCACTCTTCTTGCCTTAATTGAGAAATTCTTGGAGTAACACATCTTGACGAGTCTGTCCTTCCACCAACAGCACTGGCACAACTAACAGCCCCACCAAATCCTACATTTCCTGTTGGAGCTGATCCCGCAGTAATGCTAGATGCTGGCATGCCTCTAGCAGGACTGTAACTAGCTGAGTAACGCCTTCCGCGTGGTGCAAATATATTAAAAACAGGAGCTGGAGATACTTCTCTTGATGGTGGCTGCGATCTGGGTATTGGCACACTTAAGCATCTTTTTAAAGCTTTCGATGAGAGCGTTACTGCACTTACATTCTCGCCCATTTGATTTGTATTATTTATAGCTGTTGCACTAGCACTATTAGCTGATACTCTTACTACTGATGCTGCTGTTGGCAAGACCACAACTTGCATTTCATTCGCTTTTTTCTTCAAATCTTTTTGTTTTACGCCTTCATTAGATGGCCCTAAACTCACTTCCATATCTGTTTTGTAGATATCTTTCGTATTTTGTAACAAATATTTGTAGTTTTTATTGTTTTTATAGATTTATTTTTTCAGTTTGTTAAAAAAAAATACCACAGAAAAATACTTTTGGTTAACGATTTTGCCACTAGACTGTGTTTACCAGTGTGCAGGTATGGAAAACAGTGCTGTGAAAATTGTACTAAAACACTGAAAATACTACATTCTGATACTTACTAAAAGGGAATTAATAATATATACTAATAGTTGTATCGGCTGTATGTGCTAATATTTTTCAAAACTTCAAAAAATATTTTGGCTTAAATTTAGTTTAGCCGAGTTGGTCCAAATGAGAATGAAATCAGCCTATGTTATAGAAAACTAAAAACAAAAAGGAAAATATTAAATAAAAAAGTTCCGAGTTATGGGACTCTGAAGTTTTCATATAAAACTTTGATTACGCTTCATATTTCTAAAAAAAATCCCCTATCCGATAGAAAATGAAAAAATAAAAAAATTGGTGGCAAGCCTTAAGGCCGTGTCAGATACAACTTAGTCGCTTTGCGTGACGTTTCTAACTTTGATAGAAAAGTGTAAAGCAAAAGGTGTATGACACAATTAAAACTTTGACACACTCGCGCATTGCTCGTTTACCAAAAAAGTAGTTGATAATTTTGCTATTTATTTTATTTTTTTGTTATAAAAATAAAAGTCAATTATGTTATTTTACGATTTATTATAAATAAATAAATGGCACATACATATTTACCTCTTATTAAAACAGATTCAAACGCACGATATATTTCGTTTGGCAATATAATAAAAGAAAATTATTCCAGCTGATTGTCAAAGCAAGCAAAAAGATGAGAGTTGCAGAACTTTTCGCTTCACGCTGCGTTAAAAGTGCTTTATGTAGCATGTTTCGTATAAGTATGTATATATCATCTTAGATGTCAAACGAATCTGAAATCAACGCGAAGCAAAAGTTTTATCTGACATGACCTTTAGTTTCCGAGCTATGTACCTCTTAAACCCACTTGCAATATAATTGTGCAATTTTTCGTATTGTAAAATTATATCGCTAGAGCTGTTTTTAGACTATTATACAAGCTGTTCGACTTCTGCACAAAATGCTACCCAGATATAATGTGCAGGGGCCAGATTCCGCAACGATGATTTTTGCTGTGTTCACCAATTTCAGTGTTCACTTTTGATTTGTGCCCCCGCAACCGTGAGAATGTATTATTTTGATAGTTATATTGAACACTAGAGCCTAAATTTTTTCACTGGAAAAAGTGCGGTGAATCTTTTGTTTTGAAGTGTTCACTGGTAAAAAATTCATCGTTGCGGAATCCAGCCCCTGTTATCGCTTTTTTAAAACTTTCCATAAACTAATTAGATAAGGGTTGCATTTTCTACAGAAGAAGACTCAAAATGTTGTAGATATATTTCATATGTTTTTCGCAAAATAAACAGAGTGCTACTTCTTGTGCATTTTTCGTAAGCAATTCGTGTAAATTTTTTTTATATGGACTTTTGACAGCACTTCGCACGAAATGATGAACAGAGTACCATGCTTTAGGAAACATTTTACACGAACAAAAAGTCTGTTTTTTTTGTAATGTTGTAATTGTTGTAGGGAAGTCAACCTGTTTTTATTATATAATGGTATGTATAATATATTTAATGCATATTGATACGTTTTTCAAACCCTGCATTCACGTCACAATGAAATAAAAATTTAGGGGAGCTTGTTTACATTATAGACAGTCAAACTTCAACAAAACTGCCGAGTTGCAAAACAATTAATAACGATGATGGTTGAATCTTTGGAAGCTTTTAAAAAGAAAACATTTTGCTACATGTATCAAGACCATGAAGGAATAAAACAGGAGACATGTCTTGAAATAACTATTCCACATGAGGACAAGTCCTTGGAAGAACTGGTAACACAAATCCTAAGTCAAATGGATCCCATGATGCGCTATTTAGATGAAAATATAAGTACGCTCAATTAATGATAAAAAATATTATTGCGTTTTAAATATTTATCTACTTTTTATACCTATTAGACATAAAGAAATCTTTGCAAAAATTTATTGAATTTGAAACCCAGAAATTTAAAGACGAATACGCCGGAAAATTATTAGAAAAGGTTCGTTGCAATGAGATAGACATAGAAGAAATTATAAAAAATACAGAAAAACACTACAAAGAGGAGTTAATACAATTCGCAGATCGTATAGGACCAACAGACAACGAGATATTCGCACAAAGTTTTCACCGTCTTGTTCATTCGTCATCTTTGGAAGAGATTTTAAAAAAGGAGCGAGCTTATGCCAAAACAATAGCAAATATGACCGCACACATGGACAAAGAAGTGGAAACTTTGAATAACTCACAACAAGAAGAAATGGAATCTAAGATAAGTCAATTAGATATAACTACCACATCGGACGATATCAATAATTTATTAGCTCAACAGTATTCAACACAAAACTATGTTCGCAAGCGTTATGAATCGGAATTGGAGGCTAAACGTGGTCACCAAAAGAACGAATATCGTAATTGGATCACAAGTCAAGTTTCGGAATTATTTCAATCATCCCCAGTTGCCACTCCGCTTGGCAACCGTTCATCAATGTTTATATCACAACAACCATCCATGGAGGAAAGTTTTACTATACATTTGGGTTCTCAATTGAAACATATGCATAACATTCGTATCTTAAGTGCGAATGTCAATGATTTATGTAGTCCTTTGCATGCCGATGAAAGGTATAGTGCAACATAATCGTTTATTAAAAGTCTGATTGTAATGTTGAAAACTTGAAAATTTTTTGCTGTAGCTTAAATGGTCTAAACATGGCCTTAGGATTATATTCAAGTTCTTTGTGCGGCGTCGTAGTCTTAACACCATCTATACAAGCACAAGCGAATAAGGATATAATGAAAAATGCAAATATGTCTACGGAGTTCCATTTTAATCAGGCAAGTTTTTATTTAACTACATTTTGACCCATTGTAATTTGTAATTTTTTGAAGGGCTTATTGATTTAAAAAAACCCCAATTGCGTAAAAAGTTAATTTTAAACAAAGTGTAGTGTTTTAGGATGTATGTGTGTATATTTATTTCCCTATAAACTGTGTACGAAAACTAAAAAGAAAATAAATAAAATTTTAAATGTAAAAATAAAAAAACTCAGTCGTTTTTTTATTTTTACATTTAAAAAACATTAAAAAAACTAAAAGAAAAAAAAAACAAGTCCAGTGTGCGGAACATAGCGACTTTTATTGAATCTTCAAATCTTCCCGATAATGGTTCCCGGATGTAAAAGTCGCTATGCTCCGCGCACTGGACTTGTTTTCTTTTCTTTTAGTTTGTTTTACGCAGTTGGGCTTTTTAATTTTTTTAATTTAACTTTTTATTCATATTTTTCAAATTTTAATTATCGATATTTAAGGCCAGGTTTTATAAATACAAGAGCGTTTTGCGTTTTCAAATTTGTATGGAAACAATATTTTTTGAAACGTATTTGCGTTACTTTTTATTCAAATTTGAAACGTTTAGAAACGAAATTTTTTACAAAATCTGCATATTAAACAAAAGTCTTACAACTAGAAAAGTTTGATCATTTTTTTTACTTATTTTTTACTTTGATATTTTTTGTTAAATAATTTATTTTTGAATTTTTTAATGAAACCAGTATGGAGTTGTTTAAAAGTGTTGAGGACCGCAAAAAGTCATGTCAAGTCATGCGGGCCGCGCGTTTGACATGGCTGCCATACACGTTTCAATCCAATTGGCAACTGAGTCTGTTGTTGTCCAAATCAAGACGTGTATGGCATCTGTCAATTGATTAGATTGGCAGTTGTCGAGTTGGTTGAAGAAAAATCGGAAGATTTTCATTTTTTAAAGATAACTAGCAAGTCTTTCAATTCGATTGTGCTGTGTGTGTTCGAGTCTATTGATCGGCTGTCAAAATTTATGTTTGTAGTTTTCTTTTGCAAAGAAAAAGTTAAGTATTTTTAAAATTGTCTTTAATTTAATAAATTTGACAGTTGAATGAAAATCTTTCAGTTCAGTTTATGAAGTGTGTGGCCAAGAATCAATTCAATTGAAAGACTCAATTGACAATTGAATTGAAACGTGTATGGGGTGCTTAGTATAGACAGCATGTTATAAAACAAATTTTATAAAGAAACTTATTTTATATACCTCGTTTATAAGCATTTCTTATTTGCAAATAAAAATGTAATGCTGCCAAGTATGTATTTTTATTGTAAATTACTAACTCATGAAAACAATTGCTGATTAACGCACTATTTGCAAATAAGGAGTTTGACGTACCACCTTTACACATGTTTGTTAATAAAAAATAATAAATGGATAAATATATTAATAAATAGATAAATATTCAGTGATTTAATAAATTGCAATAAAAAGTATTTGGCAGAATTTTACTTTCTTATTTGCAAATAAGCTCTGCGTATAAACGTAATAATAAAGCTTTGAGGAATTACTATGAATAACGGTTATAAAAAAATCATACAATTTTTTCTTAAGCCTAGTACGCAGTTCTACCTGAATTTTAGGTTCGAAATTTGCATATATTTCTACACAGCAAAATATCTGTGTAGATATATTAATTATAACGTGCAAAACATAAAAAGTTGTCTTTTTGAGTTTGTTTTTTTACACATATCGTCAGCTTATTATTGGTTTGCTGCTTTCTAATGCTTTTTCCTATGTTTATGGGTCAAACCAATAATAAGGTGACGATATGTATGTACTTCTTATGGCAGCCTGAAATTCAGGCTTTATGAGGATATTCATTTAACCGGGCTTCTGCTTTAATCGACTAATCGCTCTATAAAGTAATCGTGGTTTTGGCTTAATCGGTTAATGATCGGTTAATTTCGGTATTAACCGGTTAACCGATTAATAAAGTTATCATAAATCAATAAATATACATTATTTTGAGTTTATTAGTAAAAAATACAATAACGTAACAAACATAACAATTCTTGAACTAAATCGGGCACAAAAAAATCATAAATATGTATTCATTAAAAAATTAACAAGTTTGTGAGATCATTATATCAATAGTTTAAGAATATCTTCTAAAACAGTCTCAGAAAAATAATTTGGTTTAAGTGTTTGGGACTTAAGAGATTCTCTTCTTTAGTGTTGATAAAACTTGACTTGGAAAATCCTTTCACTTATCGTAGATGCTGAGGAAATCTAAGGCAATTCATAATACAGAATACCTAGTCTCTCAGTGCTCTTCCTGGATTTCTCTAAACATATAATGTTTTTAATTCTTAACACTTAATTGTTTCGGTTAATTCTGTTGAAACATTTCTTGTATTACTATCGATATTTTCTTCTGCTATCAGGTCATCATCTGACTCATACTGGCAGAACTCAGCGACGAACATTCTGCAAAAAAAGTTTATTTCCGAATTCCTTAGTTTCCGTTTTTGTACTGTATTTTAAAACACTGTTGCTGGAAGGAAATATTCCAGAGTGGAGGTATATAATAATTGAATTCGTCTCTCATTAAATCTAATCCTTAGATTTTTAATTAAATCGTTGGCAAAAGTATTATTGGCTTTTATTAAATTATTAAACAAAAACTTAATAATTCCTTCAAGTTCAATCAAAGTAGCAGAGTCTTTACTTAACTCTTTTATAGCCAGGTCCAAAGATTTTACGATCACTAAACACAGTTCTTTGTATGAAAAATAATCTCTAAACACATACCTTTTGTATATGCGCCGAAAGAAATAATTAAACACACAAAAAATTTGCTACATCGGTTAATCGACTGAAATTAACCGGGTTAGCCATTAATCGAAAATAGCAGGGTAGTAATTAACCGGTTAATCGATTAACGGTTAAACGAATGTTACTTTAGGCTTTATAAAAAATAGTATTTTCTTTCTTTTAGATTGATGATCAGTTCGAAAAAATCGAACAACAAATACGACAACTTAATTTAAGCACTTCATCTACACCCAGTACGAAAAGCTTAAGTACCGATAGCACGGATATTAGTATCGCAAGTGGAGATGATGGTATAACGCATTCCACACATAGCAGCGCTAGCAGTTCCCCGGTCAAAACTAGTGCAAAATTAAAAACTGGAGACTTTTTCATTACGAAACATTCCAATCTCTCGCAATCGCACGTTATATTCCACTTAATTTCGGATGAACCTATTAACAGTCCAACTGAAATTAATTCACGTCATCCAGTTATATTGGGATTGCGTAATATTCTTAAGACTGCCAGTAGACATGATGTAACAACATTGACAATCCCGGCTCTATTGAGACACGAAATGTCAGAAGATATGACCGTACAGTGGTGTATGCGCCGGGCGGAGTTGGTGTTTAAATGTGCTAAGGGTTTTATGATTGAATCAGCTTCATGGGGTGGTGCAGAACTAAGGTACATAATTCTATTTTAAATTTCTTTTCCGTGTTTAAAAAGCTTTTATATTTTTAGTACATTACAACTTTTATTGCCTCATGATATTTCTGAAGATTTATTTACTACTTTGGCCGGTATGGTGCCAAATGTTTTTCGTGTGGCTAATCCTAAAATTTTAGTAGATAATAGTAAGTGAAGTGATCTTATTTCAACAAAAATTAATACGTACATACATATTAATTGATGCAATTCAATAAAGTACCGATAATAAACTAAAATATTTTCAAAATAATTATTTTAAATTACAAAAAATAAAAGAAATTAATAGCAACAAATTATATTCTTATACTATTTTTTTTTAATGATATGTATTGCATGCAACTTTTTTTATTTGTTGATGGGTGTAGCCAGGCTTCCCAGTTTTATTTCACATCTTATCCCCAACTTTCGATTTTTCATCCCAGAAAATACCCAAAATAGCCATTTTCCATACCAAAAATCCCCACAGTAACTTTAAAATAAAATCATATTGGTGAGTACTCGGGAATACGCGTCGACTAAGTGAAAAATACATGGAAAACAAAAACAAAACTCCATAAATCTAAAAAATTTCCCGGTTTTAAAGAAGAGAGAGAGAGAGAGAGGGAGAGAGAGAGAGAGAGACGTGTTAAAATTCTCACGTTTATTTGATTTTAGAAATATATAGAAAACAAAAACAATTTGTGAAATTTTGTTTTTGTCATCATGTAAATTTTCACTACTTCGACGTGTTTTCCCGAATAGATACAATTATTTCAAAGGAAAAATATCGTACAGCCCGAACGGTTGGACGGATTTTGATTTAGTTTTCTTTGTTTGACAGCTGACTTGATCGCATATTAATGACAAAGTATGCAGATGATTTATTTTGTATTATTCCTGAGCGTGACATTGATAACGTGTTAATTATTATTCGAAGCGTAGCAGACATATTATTATAAACACAGCTAGGAATTTCATAGAAAGAGTCTTAACTATTAGTGACAAGCAATTTCATAATAAGAATAAGGTAATAATTAGAAACATACTGGAAAATAATGACTCCGACTAATTTAATTAATAGGTTAATATGTCAATATAGGAATAGGAATAGAGATAATATAGTTGATAGTACAGAACGGAGAATATATAGATCATTAACATATATTCCTGGAATATCAGAGAGAATAGCAAAATCTAGGATCTTTGATACCGACAGATATAGAATAGCTCATAGAACATATAATACATTAAATAAATTATTTAGTAGAACAAAAGACAAAGTTGATAAGTGGGATAGATCAAATGTAGTTTACAAAATACCTTGCAAAGGAAATGACGAAGAGAATTGTGACATGGTATATGTTGGAACGACCAAAACTAAATTAAAAACTAGGATAGCAAATCGTAAATCTGATCAAAGGTTTAGGCACATTAATTCGCAAAAAACTGCATTGTCTTCACATTGTTCTAGATTAGTTCACTTTCCTAATTTTGAAAATGTTTCAATTGTGACCACAGAAAATAATTATAAACAGCGTTTGATGTTAGAAATGTTAGAAATAATTAATATACCAATTACACAGAGAATAAACTATAAAGTAGACACTAACAATTTAGCACAAAACTATAGATATTTAGTTAGCAAAACTTTAATGTATTAAATCAATAACGTTTATCATCAGGATAATTGATTGTTTAACTAAATTATATAATTATTTATTGTTGTTGTTTTTTATAATATTGTATTTGTTTAATATGGTTAAATTTGTTACATTTGAATACTGTATTTGTAAAATACTCCTAAGGTACTACTATAATCTTTTCATATTACCTTTTACCAAAATATTGTGGCAAATTTTTATTAATAATTATAATAGTTGCATAATTTCTAATTGATTGCTTAATCATATAATTTTTAACTAATACATTCAATTTAAATCATATAATGAATTATTGTTCTTTTTGTTGTTGTTTTTCTAATATAAATTTTGCAACTATTTAATTATTAATGTTTATATATAATATAATTGTAGAAGTTTTTTTTGTAATGTGCTCCTACATTACTACTACAATTTTATTAGTATTTATTATTATCCAATTTTGTAACAACATTTTTATGACAATTTTTATTTATTTTTCATGTTTAAAAACCTTTTTTTTTGTTATTTTAAAATAATTTAATAATTTTCAACACTTTTTTATGACAATTTTTCTTTTATGATATCATATCTACCAAGTTTCAGATCCATCGATCAACAGGATGGGAATAAAACTAAATATTGCTTTTTGTGGGCATGGCCCAGCCAACTTTTATAATCACAAAATTGTATTGTTATCAAATTTTAGATCAATCGGTCAACAGGAAGGGGTAAAACTAATAAATATTAGTTTTCATGAGCGTGGTTCGGCCCATGGTGCATGGACAGACACCAACTTTCCGAAAGAAAGCCTAGCAGATCTAACATAAAGATGTACCTCTGAAATCCACACTGGCAGACGCCAATTAAACTGTTGTAATCAAAGTACTCCACAAGATGAAAGTTCACTATAGCATTTTTCACGTGCAGCTTGAAAGAATATTTTTAGCATACTAACTGATATTCTTCTGAAACCCCTTAAGATTAGTGAACATTATTTTCACGTCCATAGACAATGGCGCTTATTACGGTTGTCGTAGTCGTAGTCGAAATTAAACGACTCCAACGTAAAACATATAGCAAGCGTTGCTATATTTTATCGATTACGTCACGACTACGATAACCGTAATAAGGGTGATTATTTCCTTGGAAATTATTGCATGCAACCGTTCCGAAACTCTACGACCTAGTTAGGGTGATTAGAGATTTGATGCTATGCCCTAATCTTCCAGAGCTTCATGGCCATATCTCCCTGTTAGGGGTATGTGTCTTGAAGGTTTTAATCTGATTAACTCAAGATGGCCGGAGACTTCTTTCAGCTTTCAGTGTACGCATAATGTTTTCAGAATGGGTAACACAACTTTAACTGCACATCTTTTGATATAGACAACTATGGGTAGCAAGTTTAATATATCCTACAGCCTAACTTCAGGTGTCGACCTCAGTGCCTCTGTGATGCATACGCAGATTGGTCTTTGGATTTTCACAAGGCTGGATAGAAACATATGTTTTCTTGTTGACAGCATTCCACCATATCAATGCATCATACGCCTAAATTGGCGTCATGATTCCTGCGTATATCCACTACATAATTTTCGGTTTAATGCCCCATTTCTTTCCAAATATCCTCAGTTATGGAAGGCATACAGTGCTTTCTTTCCTCCTTCCACTGTGCTCCGTGTAGTCAAGAGCTACACAAACAAAAATTCTTAAGTGCGGCTCCAAAATGGATTCTGCTACTGTGCCGGCTGTATTATCTGAAGATCTTGAGCTTTCGGTCTCAAGTTAACCGACACCTCCATTGTGTTCCAGGCGGAGATCTATGCCATAACCGCACTTGCAAAAACAAATTGAGGGGCTTGTCTCAAAGATCTATACTATAGACATTTTTGGATATAGTCTGGCCGTCATTAGAGCCCTCAATTCAAAGGTGGTGAAATCGAAGTGTGTACTGACATGCATTTAATCTCTTAGTTTGCTTGAACGACCATTTTTAGCTTTGAGAGTGCAAATCCTGGAAGCTTACTCTTCTGGTAAACAGAACTATTTCCGTCTTCTTTGGGTTGACGCCTAGTCCTTTCTATGTAGTTCCATGATCTTACTAATTTTTCGCAAGAATTTTTATCGGACCAGGATCATACGCGACCTCGTAGCGTCAGCTTCCATAGCATTGATAATGTTACCTCGCTTTGCTGTGTCTGCAATTTGTGGCACACTTTCTATCCACTCCACCCAGACAGAGATGAGTTGTTCACTCTTCTTTATAGCATGTTACCCGTGTTTGATCAGAAGTTTGTGTCTAATCTGAACTATTGAACGAGTTCGAACTAAGTCTAGATGACATGGTGTGATCCAATAAATTATGTATGAAGAACCTAATATCTGCACTACACTTGTGTTTGAACTTCTTCGTTAATTTTCATTGTTAACTAGGTCTGATCCGAACAACTTCAGTTTATAAATAAACCTCTGATCAAACCCATTTAAATTATATGTGTTTGATCACAGGTTTGTGCCTAAATTGAACTAATGAACGAGTTCGATCCAAGTCTAGTCCAAAATGAATAAGTTCGACAGAAGTCTATTTAAAACGTCTATTAAAACTAGATTTGGGTTGAACTCATTCAATAGTTCAGGTGTGATGCAATTAATTTAAATATTTTTGATAGCTCGTTTTAGACACAAATAGACTTGTATCGAGCTCGTTCAACAGGTCAGGCTGGACACAAGCATGTTATCTATCCACTAAAAGAAGAATTACATACAATCAAATTTTCATTAGTTCAAAAGTATACAGTTTAGTTTAGTTTCTTTAAAATTTAAGCAGTGCGGGTGATTTATATGTGGTCTGATAGCGGCGGCGATAGCAATTAAACCGATTAAAAAGGGAAAGTTTTAACTGTTAAACAAAAATGTTGATTTTGTCAAAATTCAGCTGTTAGTTAACCGGAAAAATTGTTATCTAGAATGCTTCCGGTCCCCACTGTCTCGGATAATTAATGGTCACCAGTAAATTATATGGGTTTGTTTAAAGGTTTGCGTCTAACCTGACGTCTAACCTGAACGAGTTCGATACAATTATATTATTTGACGTTGTAAGTTATAACTTGTCGTAACACTTGTTAGATTTATGTTGCCAGATACGTACACGAGAGTTCTTTTTCCCGAAAGGACATTTTGATAAATTATATGTAATTACATAAGTATACACACATACATACATAATATGTTTATATATTATTTTAATATTCAACACTTAAAGTGGGCAAGAGTTTTTAAATTTTTTTACACACATTGTGCCATTTGATCAAACATGTCATTTTACCCTATTTATAGATTCAGGCTTGGTAGTTAGTAGTCATTTGACTGTTTGCATTTACATACAGATAATAATAATGATGGCGATGATTATAGACTGTGAATTTAAAACACATTTGTTGCACGTGTTTTATTTTTTTAGTTTTCTGATAAAGCTTTTTTTCTTTAACTTTTTGTACATACTTTCTGTTCTTTGGCATGGTTTATCGCTTTGCTGGTGGTGGTAGTTTTCTTTATATTCCTTTGTTGTTCAATCGCCTTTTTCTATCTAGTGATTTTTGCGTGCAATCTGCACCATCCAGCTTTTGTGTTCTCTTCGTATAACATTGTATATTAGTAAATCCATTTTCTGCATAATATCTACTGTTCGTAATACATACAATTTGCATTGCATGGCCCCTGCTAATTTGTTTTCTTTTTGCAATACCATTAATAGCATGCTGAACTTTATATATACAGTATAGTAGACTACATATACAGATTACAGAAAAGAGAACATTGCAAACCAACGGAAAGGGTATTGGTGATTGTTGGAGCGGATTCCAATGCGTATAGTTTTGCATGTGGAAGCGTTCGGATTCATTCTCCGTGGAAGCTGTCAAATGATTGCAAATTGTCTAATGCAGATAGGTACACAGACTACAGAAAATAAAACATTATATAAACGACAAAACAACAGAAGTTATTACAAACATTTTAAGCTATTGTTTATCGGGCCCAGATGGTTATTTTTCCGGACATGTTGCTGAATGTCCGCGAGCTCGGACTATTTATTGTCTCTGGTGAATATCTTCAGGATTAGGAGAAAAGCTAATCGCTTCGCGGCTTGTGTTTGTTAAAAAAATACTGCAAGGCTGGAGATAGGAGATATACCCAAGGTGGGTAAAGTAATCCACTTATAGCCGAAGAATTTCAGACCGATCAGTCTTTTGCCTTTTCTCCGGAAAACAGTAGAACGACTGATCGACCTGCATCTAAGAAACACAATCGATACGTGCGTCATCAGTGGTGCTCTGTAAGCCTGTCTGAAGGGCAGGTCTGTTGGGAGAAAACTTCATGATGTGATTGGTTTCATAGAGCGGGGACTGCAGCACAAGAATTACGGAGTCGCTGGAGGTACTCAGTGTTCGTAGCTTTCTTGGATAGTTCTAATGCTTAGCAGCTGAATTATCAACTCGAGTATGGGAGGCAATAGTCTGGGGAGAATAGTGACTAGTGATACGGCACCGGGAGGAGTATTATCACCTCTATTGTGGCTGCTAGCCATGTACGTGGTGTTACTTGCAGGGGGAAGTTTCTTCTTACTATCAGCCGGCGCTTGGCAAACTCTCATCCTGAGCTAGCAACAAGTTACTGAAGGTCAACCCAGAGAAGACGGAGCTAGTTCTCTTTACCAGGAGATAAAAAATATATAGCTTTGTGGCACCTAGAGTTGGTGGGGTGGAGCTGAGGCTAGCAGAGGAGGGTAAACACTTTGGTGTTTTCCTGGATAATCAACTTTCATGGAAAAAGAACACGCAGGAAAGGCTTAAGAAAGGGGTAAATGCCTACTACGTATGCAGGAATCCCCTTGGAAGGAACTGGGGTCTGTAACCGAATGTGTTTAACTGGATTTACACATCGGTCGTCATGCCGGTTATTTCTTAGGATTTTGTGGTGGTAACCTTCTGCATTGACAGTCAGGCAGCGCTAAAAGCTTTGAAAAGAGACAGTGTCAAATCAAAACTATTTACCGACTATAGGGGAGCCATCAATTTGTTTATAGACAAATATTGTCAGACTATATTGGGTTCCAGGCCATTGCAATGTCGAGGGAAATGAAACTGATAAGCGCGTTGACTGGTTACTGCTCGGTCAGAGCGAGGACCAGCATTTCGGAAAGTGGCACCCCCGATTTCTGTAGGATGTGCGCGGATAAAGAGGAGCCAGAAACCATTTTATTTGCTATTGCCCAAGGCTAGAACGCTATAAAATTTGGTTACTGAGCAGACGTTTACGTGAGAGCATTAATGATATCGCAAAGTGCTAACTGGAGGATATCAGGTCCTTTATCATGGGAATTAAGGCTTAATGACAGGTAATATGATTTTATCCGCACAAAGGGGGTTAATTTATTCACGGGTAACTCATAGAAGGAATCAGAATGGATCCAATTGGGTCTCATAGTGGAATTGTTTTTCACACTACCCTTCCGAACCAGCGTTCCCAGTTTAGCATCGAAATTTGCGTTTTCGCTTCGTTGCTTTTTCTATCCTTTTTATTTATAATTTAGTCTCTTCACATTACAAAAATTTATTTCTAGTTCTCTTATTTTAAAGGTGTTTTAATGTAAACTTTTGCAATAAATGAATATTTATTTCTAAACTGGATTTATGTATCCAAAACAATTTTTATAAAACGTTATTATGGAGTCTTGAAGAAATAGATATTTAAAACTAGGTATTTTTTATTTTTCATTATCTACGTGAGTACCTTCTTATTTAATAACAATTAACCAAAGCGAATTAATACCAAGTGGCCCTATCAATACAACAACATATATACAAAATTCTTGTAGATTAGTTTTATTTGCACGTTGACAGTTCGGGTTAATAGTTTTATTCTATTTTAAGCATAGTATGCAGCTCTGCCTGAAATTCAGGCTGTCATAAGAAATATGTGTAAAAAAAACAAACTGAAATTCAGGTTGGTAAATTTCTTAAAAAAAATTCCGTTTACTAGTACGCAGTTCCAAAAGAAAAGTACACGAAATTTTGGCGTTTATTGTCTATTACAGGCATGTTATAACAATCAGTGGTGAATTTTTTTCCGTCAACTGAAACAAAAATTAATGTTCAGACAATTGTTTGGTCACGGAACTTTTTGACATATCTAATTTTTCGTATATTGTAATTAATTTTTAGTGTTTTTGTGTGTTGTAATTAAAAAATATATAAATTTGTGTATATGCAAACAAAATTGTGTATAGAATTCTACATAATTATTTTTCCGTGTAGAAATAAATGCAAAACTCCAAACCTGAATTTCAGTGAGAACTGTATACTACGCTTTATATGGAGTTTAGCGAATGGCGTTCAAACAGTTGACGATCACCTGCGCTGATAAGGATACCTGGTATATAAGTATATCTTTTTAATTTTTTTTCTAAAGACATGAATAAAATATTTTAATTTAAAATTTGTACGAATGTATCTAATTTTTATATCGTTAAGGCCCAACCTTGCGTTTTGAAACGGGGTTATCTGGGCTCACACTTATCCGATTTGCCTAAAAATTGTTTACTTTCTTATTTAGGCATAAACAATCAAATTTTCAAAGTTTCATCATTATAGCTCAATGGGATCATGTGTCGGGCCTTAATGGGTTAATAAAACTTTTAATATTTCACTGAACGGTGAAATATAAATTGGGGAGTAAGCACGTTACAAAATGAAATATAATTATAAAAATTAATTAACTAGAACCAATAAAATAAATTAGATATAACCTTTGAGGTAGAAATCCCATTTTCCCTTATTACTGGTTATCCGTTGACCAAATCACGCCACAAAAATACTCAACCCATTAAGGGGAGTAGCAGTAAATAAAAATTTTGTTACCTATTTATAGCTTCTGTAGTTAGTTTAAGACTGGCATATGCTCGGATCACAATTTTCATGAAAGGAGAGATTGCAGAGCTACTTGGCTATCGGACAAGGTAGCTAATGTGAGCTCTGAGGGCTTTTATTTAAAATAACGACGGCACATGTTGCAATTGTCTCAATTTCCAAAGCTGGACATATTCTTATTACCCCGGTAGCAGGAACATCTGGACCTTGTATAGTTTGGTAGTATCTACAGCCTGCCGAGTTCTCGGCAGCCATACAATTGCCCCGCACGTGATACTCCGTCTAAATATAATTTTATAGTTCCACGTGATAATTTTTTGGGCTCATGCTTCACGTGGATGCACAACTCTAGACGCTTCCTGTTATAAGAATTCTTCATAGGGATTCCAAGTCAGACTTTTGTAAAAAAAATCATATAAGGGATATTAACGATACTAAGACTGAAATAGTGCAGAAAGCATCATTCATGAAGTCTAAGAGATCACAGCCGAATTTTCCAGTTACCATGCCCACTTTCACTAAGAAGCTCGTTTTCGACAAATCCCGAGATTCTGGATTTCTCAATCCCGAAAAATCCAGGGATTTTCGGGACTGGCATCCCTAGCACAAGTGCTTTTAATCCTAGTTTCCTATAGTCTGTTGAATATATTTTTGTATGTAGCTGATATACAAATTGAATCCTTGGACGCTAATGGGTTAAAAGAAAATTTTGATCAGTAAAAAATAAAAATGTCACGATTCAAATATCCAAAGAATTTTTAAACAGCAAAGTTTTTGAATAAGCTTTCAAAAAGTGGCAACGCTGTTGGGTTGTTAGTAAGAGCATAATGCATGCGTCATTATTTTTAAGTGAAGTTCGTACTAAATTTTAGTATTGAAGTGAGTGTCAACATGTTTACATTAATCGCGTGAAGAAAACAAGTGTATAATTATAAAAAGCCGGTCAGTGTGAAATTATAATGAAAATATTTTTATGTTTACACTAAAATGCGAAGAAAAAAATTGTGTTTTAAATATGTAAGCGCTTATAAAATTTATAATATGAATTGTAAAGATACATTAAATATCCCAATTCATACATTAAAAAAATAAGAATAGGTATGCATGCATGTATGTATGTATGTACTTATGCATAGTTTTTTTCTTATTTGTTATTTTATTGCTAAAATTGCACTCTCACTTTTTATGGTGTTATCAGCAAGAAGCAACAAAGAAGTACGAACAAAACAAACGCAACTAATGACATCAAATTTGTAAGAGATCGGGAATAATTCTTTATATTTTGAAAAGAGTAAAATTATAAGAACAGAGTTGCCAAGATAGCAATTTCGGAGCTAGATTAGCATTTTAGTTTTTTAAGCAGTACTTTTTTTGTTAGAATGAAAATGATGTAATGGTCCGTGAAGTTCAATTCATTCACAATTAGGTCCAGGATATACTGGCAGAAACGTGCGTTTTAAAAAAGGCACTGTGGCCTCAGCCTAACTCTATTTCCGTACGAACATTTAACAAATTCAAAGACTTGGACTAACGCAGCCGGCCGGTTTTATGGCGAAAATAATACTACAATTTTTTAAGAAGGTGGATTTTATGAAAAGGTGAATTGCCAAAAATTGTGAGAAAAAGATCACATCAAAGCAGAAGTCGGTCATTTGATTTAGCATTTATATACATGATGTTGAGGCAGTCTCCAGATGATGAGTAAACGGTCTAAATTATTGACTTCCAACGGACTCTGTTATAGGCTGTTCTTATTGCCTCATTCAACGAAAACACTGCAGTATTCAGCACACGAATGGTTGCTATGCGCTAAGCTGTTTTTCGACGCCTACGCCGCCGAGAACCTTGGGGGCTGTACTGCAGCACTACATCGTTATCGGATCTCAGTCTATGGTGAATCCATAAAACTTTCCTTTTCAGGATGTCGTACTGGATTGGTTGTTGGTTCGTGCTTCGGATCAGCTCGGCGTTATTTACTGTCTTGGGCCAAATAGTATTTGCACCGTTGCTCGTTGTGATTTTGCAGCATAGGTAGCAGCACGATTGTACATCTTCTATGATGTTATTGTTGCGAGTTAGACGGGTAGTATTGGTGGTGTTTATTGTCATAAGTTTGGTGTGCCCAAAGTTTACTCGCAAGCCAACTTTGAGATATATGTTATGGACGGCTTTTAGATTGTTCTTTCTATGCTCGAACCTGTGTGGGACTGAATCCGGCTGATGCTTCAACGTTTGTTACTGATATGATAGCATCCAGGACAAGTAGGAAGTGAAGTGGCGACAGAACACATTCGAAATTAATCGAAATTGATTATTAGGGTAAGGTTCGTAACGTTTAATTCAGAAAGAATTGGGCATGATTAATATTCCAAGGAACAAAGGAAAAATTCACATCAACTTAGCAGAACAGAGTAGCGCCACTTTCGCAATGTTGACACGTTGTCTATGCGAGATCTACCTTCAAGGAAGACTGCTTGTTCTTGTCTTAACGTACCACAAAGAGGTGACAGCCCTAGCATTATAACTGTTGCAATTATATTTTATATGGTGTTTAGTATGGCTATGCCCCGCCAGTTTCACATTCGCGAAGGTCTCCTTTCTTTGGTACAGCTATTATGAGGCCTTCGGTCGAACGATTATTCCCCATGTGTCAGGAGGTCGGTTGATATTTCCATGTGTTGTGAAGGCATTAGAAATTGTTGTCTACAACTTCACTTGTGCTGTTTTGTTGGGTAGCGAAATTTTCCTTCCATCTATGAAGTTGATGGTCTGTGCTGATTAGGAGGTTTGTTTCTATTTGTTGAAGTTACAGATACAATAGCTTTGTACGTTTTCGGATGTCGCTCGCTTCTGCTTCTTCGAGATGATATGCTAATAAATTCTTTTGTCAATTTTTGCTGAGCGTTTGATTTCGAGACTTGTAGCGTACGTTTTCCAGCTACTATCCGGGTAAGTTTTCCTTTTCCTATTCTCCCTAATATGAACTAATCAGGGGTGTCATAGAATCCAAGTCGGTTTTGCTAATTGTGGGTTTTGCAAATCGATATTGGTTTCATTTGGTGTCATGAAAACAAGTCGGTTTTGTTATTTTCGAATGCAAATAAAATCGATATTTGAATCAGCTGTTTTATCTTTTGCTCATTCGCAAGGCGAATTAATACCAGGTGGCCTCGAGAGCTCAGCTGACTACGAATTCTTTTCCATATTTGAACTGTCAACTGTGTTAATGTATCAGCTTTTTGACAGCCCAAATATAAATTCTCCATAGCAAATTCTCTTGCGACTACCTGGTGTTAATCTACCTTGCTCATTTGTTTACTACTTTTAATGAAATTTTTTGTTTGGCATTTGTGCTAAAATTTTTGTGTTTTTAATAAGAAAGTTATTAAAAATAATATAAGAAGTGGGAAATACATTCTATCATTGTATTATTTATATATGTTTTTTACATTTGTGTAATTTTATTGTTTTGTGAAAATATAAAACGAATTTATTGAAAATATAAAAAAATGATTGTTTAACTATTAAAAAATTAAATTTCTATAAATAAAATGAGCTAGTGCCCATTTTTTGTTGAAAAAATGAAAGGAAAAATGGAGCTTTTAGCTTGTTTTATTTATTTCCAATAACAAAACGACAGCTGTAAGCTGATTGGTTTATTTCCAATAACAAAACCGATAACATTGGTTTCTGTGACACCTAAAATCGACACTAATTCAAGTTCGAACACAAAACCGATAACATTGGATTCCATGACACCAAAGTATTTTTTCGTCTTTTTCAAATCCAATTCCGAAAATATTGGTTTCTATGACACCCCTGAATATTCCGTGGGAAAATTTTCTCAATTTTTGCCCAATTCCTGAAAGTGAAAAAGTAAGCTTAAAACTGAACAATGTTGCCAACACATTATACAATTTTTTTGATGGTAAAATAAAAATCAAAAGTCTTTTGGCTCTTGGCAATATATTGTGCCACTTTCGAATATGACATACACATTGGCGATATTATTGTACAATACGAAAAATTTCTCAATTATATTGGAAGTAGGTAGACTGCATAACAAGTAAATGTGCTATAGTCGGTTATTCCGAATCTTATATACCCTTCACCAATAACCATGGTTTCAAATTTTATGGCAAGTGCGATTTTTTTTTCTGATTTTCAATACCAGCCTATTGAAACCAATCTTGACATATAAGTCCAAACACGAGACCTGTACATTTTCTGACGGCTTCAGACAGTCGATTTCACGTACAGATAAACAGGCAGAAGGACATAGTTAATTTCCTATCTACAAGGACCTAGGATATACGCACTTCACGGATTGACAAACCTTAACATTTTAGGTGAAGGGTATAAAAAGCAAGAATATACTTTTCCCCATATGTTTTGTTAAAGGCTCATTTAGCCGACCGTAACGTTGGTGTAGTTGCATGTGCTGATAGTTTCTGTCTCATAACTTTTCAATGTGACAGAAACGGCCAGCACATGCAACTACATCAACGTTACAGTCGGCTAAATGAACCTTAAGAATTTTGGTTGAATGTACGAGAAATAGGCTTTTACAAAGTTTACAAACTGGCAACATTGGCTTAACTAAGAGAACATTACACTCTTAAAATTATTTTTTGTAGATTTGTTTTTTGAGTTTCGTTTCTTAAAATCAGTTGATAATGAAACTCTCACAAAGCTGAACGTGGTGATCTTTAAAGGCGCTTCGAAGATAAATATTTTGAATAAAGTAGATTTTGTTCTGACAACATTTTCAAGCAACCAAAAATAGAATTTGCAAAGTACCTACTTATGCATTGAATTGTATTTATTTAAAAATAATCTAATAAGTGATTTTTTTTTTTGAAAAAAAAGTAAACACAATAGGTACAATATTTTTCTTAAATAGAGGAAAGAAAACATAAATCGCCGAAAGAAAAAACGTGTGAAACATACGAAATTATCGCAATTACATACATGTTATTCCCTATTACAAAAATAGAAATTCGCCAAAAAAGTTCAAGTGATTTATAACAACAAAAAAATTGTGTTAATAAAATTATCAGAGAAAAGAAATACATTCATATACATACATATATACATACATATGTACATCCATGTAGCCATTTATTAAGTTTTTAAAAATAAAGCTTTTGGAGCATAGTGTGTATTTTAACAAGTGCAATGAAATTTATTCGTATGTAAATTAAAAATATCATGATCCATGTAAAAGTGCTTTAATAAAATGTATTGAATTCAATTCATAAATTTATTATTGGTATTATGTTTTTTTTGTTTATTTTTTGATCATATTCTGCTGCCCACAACCAAATCTGTTATTTCAAAATTATAAAATTTTAACACAAGAAATAAGGAAAACAAAAAGATCAAAATAACAAAATTTTCATTAAAGTTAAAAACAAAAACAGAGAGGAAAAATTCATACAACCACGCAGTTTTTATTTATGTTGAGTACAGTGTATTTTACTTGTTGTTGTTAATAAACGTCATACAACAACAACAACAACAATTCGAGTGTTTCAAACCAAAACAGCGGCAACAACAAAAACAAAGTCATATTTTTGGGTTTTCTTTTTAAGCAGAAAACAAAATACAAATACAACAAACCAGCAACAGCAAAAACAGAAATCATCAACGAAGTACTGCCGTCTGTTGTTTTTTAAAGTGTTTCTACAAAATCGGCCGGCCAATGTTTTAAAAACGCAGGTAAACAAAACCTTTCTTTTTTGTTAATTTTTTTTACATATTTCCTTATGTGTATGTGTGTACGCATGTACATACCCAGGAAACAATTTTTGGCGTCATGTCTGACGTTTGAGACTACATACCAGACAATGAACCGAGTTGTCTAAAATACCCTCAGACATTTTACAGAATAGCCGGCAGTTTCCTGGTACGACGTTTCTGTACATTTTCTGAAATATCTGAAGGCAATTACATATTTTTAAAACAAATAATACTTAACCCTTTTCTGCAGAAACACCCAGGATATTGGCAGGATTCAAACCTGCGATCTCCCGATTAATTGTCTAGTCTCCACGTTTTCTAATCTACGAATTAAAACTTTAAGGGTGGGTTTTTAATGTGAACATTTAATTTTAGTTTGAAACTATAATCAATTAATCTGAGAATAAATTTAATAGACTGCTAATTCAGTTTGCCGTTTTTAAGTGGTAAACCTTTCAAAATTGCCATACTAAATAATAAAATATGGCACCTCTGATCAGTTGGCTTTGCAAATTGCAGAAAATAAAAGAAAAAGAAGAAGATAAAATAACAAAAAAACAATAGAAAATCTTAAGAAAAAAGTCGTTATGTGCTGTGAAATAATAGTATACACGCGTTTAAAACTTAAAAATAGAATTTATTGGCAATGTCACAGAGCTCAATTCCGTTCGGAAACGGAATTCAATCCACCCCAAGATGCCAAGCCCACCCCAAGAGCATACCCCAGCATACCAGCGCCGCCAACAGTCTGGGCACACCTGAACGGAATTGAACTCTGTGACATGGCCGTATATCATATTATTTAAACCACCAACGTTGGCCGCTTAAGCTGGGCAATAAAAACAGTTAATTATCATCTTAAAAACAGAAAACAAAGAATAAGTATGACTAAATCTCTAATGCTAATAGAACACTGAAGATGGCACATAGCCGAAACCGGTCTGTTTACAAACCAAATTTGACGTGGGATGACGGAAAGTCGTTCCAAACTCTAATGCTCACATTAAAAACCCACCCTAAGCATCACTTCTGTACATTGTCAGATTTTAGTTTTCGTAATAGTTTTTAGTGCCCTTTCGTACTAGCAAAGTTTATTTGCAAAGTCTTGAGTATGTTGGAGAGAAAGGAAAGAAGAATGGGGGTGAGTACAGACTTTGAAGTTCTCGCAAAGTTGTTTTGTTGTTCGTTCGTCGTCTATACATAGTCGTATAAACAACAGCAAAACAACACAAACTTTTTCAAAGTAAACTTTGCGTGTGCAGCAGTGAAAGAAAGTTTAAAGGAAAATTGAAAAAACTTTGTCAAAGTAAAGTTTGATAGTGCGAAGGGGGCTTATTTATCTCTTGAAAATTTTTCGAAAGGAATTTTCTACATGTCTGCACACATGTAGAAAATTCCTTTAGAATTTCCCTGGAAAATTCTTCAGAAAGCGTACAGATTTCTCTTGAACATTTCGGCAAAGTTCTTAGAATTTGAGTGTCCTAGAATTTCCTCAGAGAAGGAGGAGTTTGGCATTTTGTGCAGACTCTCTGACCGACTTCGAACCGAAATCGGCAAGAATAGCCTTCGAATAATTGAAGAGCAATCGGTAGAATGGAGATATCCCTTATATTTAATTTTTATTGATTTCACAAAAACATTCGACACTCCAACATCCCGCCATTTGTACGTACAATAATGCTAATTGCTGTGTCAGACATATGTCCGACAAGGTTGCCCACTTCCTCCCATCTTGTTCAACCTGGTAATCCACTCGATAATGTCAAGAGCCACAGCAAGAGCCGGAGGCATCACATGGTGTTTGATTAGCAGACTCGAATATCTGGAACACGCAGATAACATTTGCTTATTATCGCACAAATTCGATGATATGCTGTCTAAGCCAAATGTGGCCTAAAAATAAACTTTTCGATGACAAAAGTTATGACGATAAACACCACCACTCTTCTCAGTTAACACTGCAATGTAACCCTACTCGACGAAATACAAACGTTCTGTTACCTGGACAGCATAATTTCAGAAACTGGTGGCTCGAGAGAAGATGTCGCAAAGCCAGGCAAGCCTACGGCCAGCTAAACCCTTTCCTGAAGTCCCAACACCTCTCCAGACGATCTAAACTAAATATATTCAACAGACTTACAATCTTTTATTAACGGACGCCGCCTCCTAAAAATCAACTGGCCTAGCAAAGTCAGTATCGAAAAGCTTTGGGAAGAAACCGGGCAGATACCAGAAAACGAAAGTGGCGGGGTATAGGCTATGCTCTACGCAGATGACGTTACAAGCAATGCTATTGAGTGGAATTCACAAGGTAGGCGCAGAAAGTTCCTTCCAAGCTATACTTGGCGCAGACAGATTAAAATCGAAGCAGTTAAAGCCAACAAGTTGTGAAACGAGCTAAAAATTGCGGCGGTACACAAACGAAGTTGGAACCCAATCGTTGAGGCTCTATGTTCCTTATAGGAACCAAAGGAGTCTATATGCATACATGTATGTAAATACTGATTTTATGTACGGATTTTATACATTTCTGATAAATCTCTAATTTTATCTCCGATATTAATACGATAGGACTTACCAAGTATCAGATAATTTGTGAAATTTTTTGATGTTTTCTCAAAAATTTTTTCCGACATTGTTCTGACATATCGAAAATTCCTTTAGAATTTCCCTAGAAAATTCTTCAGAATACGTACCGAATTCTCTTAGATATTTCGGCAAAGTTTGTAGAATATCCTCAGGCAAAGCGGTCCGCTTTCTTGTCAACCAATTTTATGATATTTTAGGTACGTTTTCTGACCGAAATCGGCAAATAATGTTTGCTGGGTAGATATTTTAGCTTCTTGGTTTTTGGCTCTTTTGGTGTTGTTTGCTAGAGCCTTTTAAGATTTAATTACCACTTGTATTTAGTTAGGCAGTGTTTTTAAACTTATTTGTTTCGTGGTCGCTTTTGAAGACCTAAAATTATACATAATAATTTGTCGGCAGAACTACAATTTGAAACAAATAGGTATTTCTAATTGAACAAATTTTTCTTAAACAAATGTACATATGTACATACATACATATATACACACATGTATGAATGAATTTAGTTTGACCCTCTGATCCGTAAACATAATTCTGGATAAAACACCGACTCCAAAATGGACAGAAAAAAGGAACAGGTCAGTCAGACCGATCGCGAAAACTAAATTAAATAAGTTGTAAAAAAATAATAAAAATCGGGAGCTAAAAAAACTTGGAAACGAATAACGTGGAGGGAGTTCTTCTTTAGTATGAGATATACATCTGAATGACCTAGACTGCTTAAGATATTATCTGTGACCCCATCTCAAAAGTGGAACCGATTCGTACAGATGACGGTGCTATGACTGATTGGGTGGAAGAAACATTGCAGTCGTTGATGGAGCCATATTTCAAGGTAGTTTTCAATCGAATGACCCATGAGTTCCTATTTTTAAAGGTGTTAGCGTGAGAACTCGAGAGGAATCTGAGAGGATAGTGGCTCCAAAAGGAGTGTTATTTTCTTTGGACGGTATCTTTCCGGCCTTGTTTCAGAGAGATATTAGTGGTCTGTCTATCGACAGGCTACATCCCGACGGCATATGTAGAAAGAATCAAAAACCTTCAGACCAGTCAGCCTAACACCGTTTCTTTTGAAAACAATGGAAAGGCTGTTGGTGGACTAACTGGAGAACCATACATTGATGTATAGGAATTTTAGTAGATGTCAGCACGCTTATAGAGCAAGCAGGTCTAGAGTGGCGGAAAGAGATATTAAAAAATGGCAGCACCGCTATATCCGTTTTTATGGCTATAGAAGGTGCGTTTGATAAACAGTATATCTCTTGATAAGCGAGAGACCAAGGACTATAAATCTCAGGAATGGAAGTTTCAGAGCTCGAGTTAGGGAGGTCAAGGGATGACAATAGGACCAATTTCTTTTCCCTATAGTGTGGAACATTACTTTTCGCGAAGACTGGACTTAATGGGCATACTCACTATAGGATATGCTGACGATGTACCACTAATGGCTGGTGGCAGGTTCATGGTCACCATTCTAGGCTACATGAGACAGACTCTCACAGAGTGTAACCATCAATGCTAGTTGAAAGAGAAGAAGTGTAGAGTTACGTTAACAGTTTCTGGACCGGAAATTAATGTACCCAGGAAAGTGATATATTTAGGGTTAACGCTAGGTACGAAACTGACCTGGAATTATGACATTGATTTGAAGATACGAGGGGCGAAAAGGATATTACATCAATGTAGAAGGGTTTGTAGTCAAAGGTGGAGAATCTCGTCTAAGACTGCAGTCTGTAGCCTACATCTACACTATTATGGTTAGATCTACACTTGCTTACACATCGGTTGTCTGGTGACCGAAGGCTTCTCACAAAACAATGAAGGGGAAGCTAGATGGGGTTCAGAGATTGCTTGTATGGGTATATGTGGAGCAATACGCACCACGCAGACGCAAGCAATGGAAGCATTGCTGGGGCTTCTGCCGTTCGGCGGCGGCAATGTCAGCATTGTGTATGGAAACTGATGCCATTTGGTATCACTTTGGACTAAAAACTGAGCATAAAAGTACTCTGGACCTAATACATAAAGAGATTAGGGCGACTCAAATGCATTTGGAACGCATGAGTAGACCGCATCAACTCTCCATATACAATGAGTGTACGGAGAGTTACATCATCATTTCTACTAATACACGGTAGAGCAGGAGCTAACTCAAGTGAGTTCGGCTTCTGCTGAGTCTTGAGCTTAGGGAAGTACGTGTCCGTTTTTCAGGCAGAGATGCATTGATTGATGCATGTATTGGATCACTAGATTGAGAGACAGGTAGAGGGGAAGAGAATTCTCATTGTAGTGGATAATCAGACGGTGATAAGATCTCCAAACTTATGCTAAAATGTGTTTCAAAAGTCCACTTATTGACTTTTGACACCTCTGTTAATGTGGTAACTCCGGTGTCGGCTAAGAGACACATCTGTATACCGGGACACGAAGCAGCAGATGAGCTCGAGGAACAAGGTATTTGCTGTGACGTTTTGTGGACAAGAAACCAGGATTGCACCGGTGTATGTTATGATTAGAGGTATGATTCTAAAGTGGTTGAGTTCCATAAAACTGGAAAGGTGGCGGGAGACTACAACATGTAGGTAAGCTCGTATGGAGCTCAAAGGTCCCATGGTCAGGACAGCGGATAAGGTTGTTAGGTATAACCGGAGAACCTTAATCTGGGTAACTGCGCTAACTACAAGTCATGACAATGTTCATAATGCCCATCTTCAGAGAGACTTTCTACGATAAACAAAACATTGCATCTGATTTACTGTTTTTTAAAGATTGTAGACGAGTTTTGATGTTGTAATTAAGACCGCGCCAAATTTCATCTGAACTATAATACTGTACAAACAAAATTAATATATATTTTTTAAATAAAAAGGTTTTAACGACTGATCCTCGTAGATTGAACCAAAGATTTACAGTTTTAATTTTAGGGGGAGCTAAAGTTTCTCCCGTTTTACAGATTGACATCCGTCGTGAATCAGCATAGAAAATGTTGCAATCCTTATGTTTTAGGTTAAACACGTTTAAATAACACAGCGAGGAACATTTTTGCGGAACATTTTAACCCTCTAACGTTTTTCTGTATTTGTCTTTTGGTCTATTTTGTTGAAAATAGGGCAAAAACTAAAAATGTCCTACAAAATACTTCTCATAAAATTCTACTACTGGGGTCAAGGGTTGGAATTTTGTATTAATGATGAAACAGAACTGGGGCTAGACGAGTTTTTCCATAAAAATTAACATTACTCATACACCGTAAAAAGCAGTCATGGGCAGTGTGGCCATATCTAAACCTATTTTGCAGCTAAATCAGGTAAAAGATAATGCTAAAAATGCTAACATAAAATTTAAAATGCTAAAAAATAATGCTAAAATTTTAAAAAGTTCTTTTTTAACTAGGAATTCTTTATAGCTCGTTTATTTTGAATAATTTGCTCCTATTTTCTGACGAATATTTGATTTTATTCGAGTAAAACAAGAATAATTCAAAATCAATAAAAAGAAAGATATTCGGAGTTATCAAAGCATTGTTGATATTTTATATTTACAACAACGATGGTATGACGATTCCGAACATTTTCATTACGCGTGCAATATAGAACAGGAATGCTATTGGTTAATTTTCAACACAAAAATACAAATTAAAATTTTTTTGCATTTTTGACTTTAGCGAAATTCGGAGTATATAATCTATTCTTAAGAGCACGAATATTTTTAATTTGTAACCATCTAAATTTCTGTATCTCGACTATTTTTGTAAGATTCATCATCCTCATTTTCTGTTGCAATGAATGAAAAATAAAATAAAATATCGAATGTAATGTTCGGAATTATAAAAGCCTTAAGGTACGGTCACACTTATCAAATATTTGCCGAAAAAAAACGTAACCCACAGACAATTTAAAATTGTATTTCCTTTAATTACAATATTTTTTTTTAATATGGGTTCGCATTTATTGAAAATAATATAAAAATAACATTTTGCCGCATAACTTATTTTTTTATATAAAAAACAAGTTAAATCAAACTAATTCTGAGCAAAAGTAGTGGTTACGTTGTGTTTGGGCAAATATTTCCAAAGTGTAACCGTATTTATATTTATAACAACAATAATGTTATGCTGATTCCGATTATTTTTATTCTGCATTGAATACATGACAGGCTGGAATGGTATTAAATATTTCCTGGCGCAAAATTTTCTCAAAGCGCGACATTTGAATAGTGAAAAAATAATTTATATAGAAATGTTGTGTTTTCTTTTGTTTTTCTTATTAAAATATATAAAAACGCAAAAAAACTTATTTTGTTTTATTTTTGTCCACAAAAATGTACAAAAAACCGATTAAATTCAAACATTTTCCGATTAACTCGAATAATTTTGAGCAGTAAAGCTTACTCGAATAACTCGAACGAAATAAAAGTTTTACTCGATTGCTCGAGTAATTTAAAAACCTCAATTTCGATTAATTGATTAATCGAACAATTGAAAAGTCGATTAAAATGAATACCCTACTACTGTCGTCGATTTAGTTTTGGACCTGTTAATTTGGGAGCGTTTTTGCCTGAAGTTGAAGACTTAAGGCTCAGTTAGCCGACCGTAACGTTGATGTAGTTGCACGTGCTGATCGTTTCTCTCTCATAAGTTTTCAATGTGACAGAAACGATCAGAACATCCAACTACATCAACGTTACGGTCGGCTAACTGAGCCTTTAGTTCTGTTTCATCCTTTAAGATAAATGTATTAAGATAAAAGTAAAGTAGACAAATATTTTTATATGATTAATACTTTTTTTTTTGTATTTCTAGCATGTGAAAAATTAGCTAAAATGTATGTCCTTTTTAAAATATTTCATGAATTTTTCCATGGATATCCATTTTTGTCGTAAAACTTTGTATATTCGAATGTCTAGTTTATGTGTGTTGCTGAAAGAGTAATTTTTCGCAAATAAAATTATTAAGGACAAAACTAAAAAATTACAATTTTCAACTTCCTGGAAATACCAGTGTAATAACCTGAAATGCGCACACACATGACAGCATGCAAAAGAAAGGTAATTTTGTAAGAATTACGAATCTGTAAATAGTTTTATGACTCTAGGCTCCAGTTCTGAAAAATTAGGCGAAATGTGAAATAATGAGGTAAAAAGGGTAAATTTTAAAACCGCAGTATTGCGCTATTTATTTCAATGTAATAGAACATTTTTATTTTGATCGCGATGATACTCATACACAAAAGATACCGAATTTATAAGTTTGGATTAAAAAAAATATTGTTTGTATGTATCGAATTTCTATATAGAGGACCCAAATTTTGAAGAGCGTCTTCAAGTAATATTCGTTTTGTTCTTTGTGTCATTGTATCTAAAAATTTATAAAATCTTTCATTGTAACACATCATTAATATCATGTTCCTATAAAATAGCCATAATAATTATCATAATCCTTTATGAAAAACATAATATGATTGATATTACAACTAAATATGGAAAATTATATTCATATTGAATCTAACCATGCATGTGCGAGATAGGCTTAAAATATGTATCTAAGTCTCAAAAACACCTCTTTAGTAATTGTTGTCTCAGTTCTTTGTAAAATATGTAATAAAATTTAAAGCGGTTGAAAAAAACGTCAACATTTTTCACTTTTCAAAGAAAAAATATCTTCCAGCCAGAAACAATTTAGTTTTTAATTCACAAAAATCCAGTTTTTTATGAATGATCATAGATTTTTGTTTTATGTGGATTTAATTGCCTCCAGTTTATGTTGTATGTTGTAAGTATGTAAAGTGTGTGCATAGTAGTTTTTCGATCTACGATGTTATATGCTTTGATTTTAATTATATAGTTTGTGGTAAAAAAAAAATTAACCTTTTTTTGTATAGTAAAGGAAGAACGGACGGACGATCATGTCTATCAGTTTGACTACTGCCACTTGATTGTGCCACCACTCATCATCAGATTTATTACTTGAACATATTTGCCTGTGTGTGTATGTGTGTGTCTGTGTGTTTATTATTAGTTTTGAAAAATCTTTATGGCGTTCTAGATGTAACAGAGTAACTACTAGTTTTTGTTCCTTTAGTTAGTTAAATCAAGATAAATCTTTAAAACTTGAACTACTAATTTCCAGCTATAATTAATTATTTTATCTTAATAACATCTGATATGTTTTCATTATAAGAGTATTAGGCCCATTAAAACATGGGTTTGGTGCTCTGATCAATCACTACGGCTATAAAATAGAAATGCTGTTTACAATAATTTTTTTAATTTACATTAAAAAAATAGATTTTGTTTAATTTACATTAAAAAAATAGAGTTTTTTAAAATAAAATGCTGCAAAGATATTTTAATGGATGAGAAAAAAAATCTTTAAAAATGTTTTATTTTCCTTAAGCTTAATGCATGTGAAGATAAATTCGTATTCAGTTAGCGGATACACAAAGCACTAATATATTTAAGGATGAGCGTGAGTGATTATGGGGATTTGTTGTTATATAATAGACCGTTTATCACTAAACTAGGTAGCACCACGTATATTTTTATTTGGAAAATCGTTCCAAATTCGGACAAACCCCGTCGGAAGAATAACATTAAACTAAAAATGTTAAAAAGCCCCGAAGAAAATAGATGATAACTTCAAAACGGCTGGACCAATTTTCTTCAAACATAGGTTATAAACAAAATTTACTAAATTAAATTCGGTTGACCCGTTTGGGAGCTACGGCGTCAAAGTCACAAAGATTCAACAGGAAACATCTAGAAAAGATGTGATATCTTCTAAATAGCTGGACCGATTTTCTTCAAACATACCTAAGAACACTCGATCAAGTCACCTTTCAAACAGAAAAACTACAGACACACATTACAAACTTATAACACCCATTTTTTAAAAACACAACACTATAAATTTTTAACAGCTTTCTCGGGATATGTCCCACTCAGCGCTGGCCAGTGCGAAGCAAGAATCATAGAATGCAAGATTATGACATGCGCGTGATTTCCCATTAGATGACGTAGTTGGAGCATTTTAAAAGCTTGCCAAGTCAATGTGTCCATAAGCAGCCCACACACGAGAGATTTGTGCGTGTGATTTGTTCGTGCACCAAAATCTCCACTAACGACGAACAAATCACAATAAACTTAAACGTCAACAAGTACACATGAATTGCGAAGCGAATGTTGCAATTGTTCTTTTCGTTATTTATTTATTTTTGTATATTATTATTATTTGTTTAAGTTTTTATCTTTATATTTATCGCTTTTACTATACGAAATTACATTTTATTTTCTAAATTCTATGAAAAATTGCTTTCGTAGTGTACAAAAAAAAAACATTCAAATGTTCGCGTACAAGCCCACTAACACATCGCACATATCACAAGAAATTGAAATTTTTCAATTATTTGTGATTTGTGCGGGCACAGCGCCATTAACGAGTAACAAGACGTCGAGCACGAACAAATCACACGCACAAATCACTCGTGTGTGGGCACCTTAAGGCACTATAATTTTATTCGAAACAATGCACACTGGGAAAAAAGGCCAATCTAGCGGCGGAAAAATCATATTTTCCAAATGAATTATACGGAAGGATGTAGGCTACAAGGTGTGTTAAAAGTTAGGTAGGTATTTTAAACACAATGGGCGCTATATCGACCCCTTTGAGCGAAATGATCGTAAGCGACATTTTGTAAAAAAAAATTTTTATTGAAAACAAAATTTTATGAGCCTACCCATAGTTTAAAATATCAAAATTGTTGATAACTTTTGAAATACAGGCTGTAAAATTTTATCGTAAGCGACAGTTTATGAATATAAAGCATTTTTAAATACATACAATAAAAAAATTTAGTTTTTGTCGCTTACGATCATTTGGTGCTAAGAGGTCGATATGTTCTTATATAAGACCAATTTTAGCGATAAAACTCTTTAGTTGTCGAAAAGCTTATATCTTCCAAACTAATAGTCTGATCCACAAAAATAAGGCCTGTAACAAAATTTGCTATATTTAATGCAGTCTTAGCAAAACCCACATATTCCAAACTAATAGTCTAATCTACAAAAATGTATAGATGAGTATACGCAAGGATGTAGGCTATAAATTTTGTAAAATTAGACATCTATTTTTAACACTGTGGGCGCTATATGATGTTATATGAGACCAATTTTACCAATAAAATTCTTTAGTCGTCGGACAGCTATACCTTCCAATTTATTAGTCTTATTGACAAAAAATGCATGTATGAATTATGTGCAGGATGTAGGCTTCAAGGTCCCTACAGTGGACGCTATGTGTTGTTGTATAAGACCAATTTTACCAATATAATTCTCAAGTTTTCGAAAAACCCATATCTTCCAAACTAATATGTAGTTTGATCTACAAAAATGTATAAATAGGTTGTAGCCAAGGATGTGTGCTACAAATTCTGTAAAAATTAGACAGATATTTTTAGCACAGTGGGCGCTATATTTTATTATATAAGACTGATTTTATCGATAAAACTCTTTCCTCATCGAAAAGCTAATATCTTCTAAACGATTAGTCTGATACACAAAAAAGCATTCCTGGAAATGCTGTAGGCTATAAGGTTTGTAAATAAATTAGCTATTTTTAACACAGTGGGCGCTATATATCGCTATATACGACCAATTTAAAAAATTCAAAATGCATTAAAAAATTCAAAGTGCATTCAAATTTCTAAATGCATTAAAAAATTATCTTAAATTTCAAAACGACTACTTCATTGGTATTTTCTCCGCAGCTAATTTTTGGAACAATATTATTCTATAATATATATAATAAGATTCCACAACATTTTCAGGTACTCTCGGGTATACTTTTTTTATCTGTACAAAGATTTAGAAAAGTAAAAAATAGTTTTTTCTGTTTTTACGATTGTAAACCTTAACTGAAATAGCAAATATATAAAGTATAGTCGTTTAAAATAGCTGATATGACACTTTATCAAAAAATAGTTACTTTTTCCAAAAACGTCCATCATTAGCGACTCAATACGCCAACAAATTTGCTTTTGCTTCATAGACGTTTCATGTTTATTCAACATGATTTACAATAATCTTGAGGGAACATTTATCCTTTTGAATTAACTATATTTCATGTTGATTTAATATTGCAGTACAGTTAAATCAAAATGAAGTTCATACTGAAATAATACGAAAAATGATATTAAATCAAAGTTATTTCGAGTTAAAACAACGTGAATTTGATATTGCAGCAACACGAAGAATCATGTTGAATCAAAGTTATTTCAAGTTAAACGAACGTGAATTTGATATTGAAACAACACGAAGAATCATGTTGAATTAAAGTTATATCAAGCTTAAGCAACATTACTTTAATGTAGCTATATGTTTTATTAATTATTTTACTTACGTGATGGTTATTAGCATAGGCATCAGAAAACTTTGTGTTGTTAGTTGGCTGCCCACTGCAGCCACAACAGCTTCGAAGTTTACCTTAGCTATAAACTAAATAAATACCCGTCGTATGTAAAATGAATTTCATTTTAATTCAAACATGATTTAAGTGATTATTTAACATAAAACTTATTTGAAATTAAAGTTATAGTCATGTTGATTTAAAATGATATGTAACGTTTATAAGAAAGTTGTTTTAACAGTGAACAATTTAAAATCAAATATATTTAAGGTTAGAATAATAATTTTAAACCAGCAGCAGTAAATTTTCGCTGGTAATTCGTTTTTTGTCGTCTACATATCCGACACATGTAAGAATAAACAACAAGAAGTCACACAACTAGGCACAAAAGTGAACTGTAGCAACCCTGAAGGAAGCCAGGGGCCAAGTGTCTCCAAGTCACCACTTTTGTCGACAAGTTCGGTGACTTTTTGGTGAATTTGTCTACGAATCGTTTACACTTTTTATTTTGCCTTTAATGGGAAGAAAAGTTTTTGACAGCTACAAAACGATTTTTAATTCTCTCATTTTGTTGTGCTGAAAGTAATTGCGACTGCATACAAAACTAAAAATGTTCATAAAAACTCTAATTAATTGCCTTACTAGTAAAAAGTTTCATATGGTGTGGCTAGAATCTTTAAAATGCACTAGTGAAGCTTTGGTGCCAATGTCTCAATGTGGTCCTATAAGAACACCTAGTCTATAGTAAGTAGGGCTTGGGATTTCCCTGACTTTTGCACTTCCCGGGAAACGGGAATGAAAAAATCGCGTTCCCGGGAATTCCCGGTTAATTTTCTAAATAAAGTAGATTTATTAAGTGAAAATTGGCGAAATTTCGGTTGCTTTATTAATGTAAGCATTTTTTAAAGTAAAAGTTAATATAAAACTAATTTTTAAGAATTTTCAAGTGAATTCAAGCAAATAGAGTTTAAGTTATTACACAGTAAGATATCCTATAAAGACTAATTGACTACTATTAGCGCAATTAGTGAAAAATTTTATTTTAAGGCCTCCAAATCATTTTATAAAGAACTTGCCGTAATGTTTCTTAATTTTCTTGAAACTTTTCCGCAATGATTCTTATCGTTAGGTACAAGCAAATCACAGTACAATATTCCGCTGCGCCGAAGCTTATATATCCTGAGCCACAATCTGTCTAAATGTCTTTGATTTTTAATGTTATTTCTCTTAAGACATCTTCTTCAGGGTTTCAATAATAGCGTCCGTCGACTTATAACAAATTTAAGTAGTGTCAACTCAAAGTTTTTACAGCTTATATGAGCTTAGAATTTCCACTAAACTTTCGAAAATTTGTTCGCTAATTCTGCTTAAAATTACTCAAAGTTCGTTTAATATCGAATTATTTACTTTAGGAAACGACTAGAGCACATTAATCATTAATACTTATACAAATTATTCCACTTTGTTCGGTTATATTGATTAAACGACACTCATTACTAAATTCCTCTTGCATGTACTTTTCGAATCAAGCAATAATTTTTCTCATACACGGATTAGGAGAAATGGTATGACTTCAATTTCATAAAATTTGTATGAAATTTCCGTATAAGTTTGTACCGTTCACATTTTTATTTTGTATTAAAAAAAATTTTTATGGACATTTTACTGCCAGTTTATCGATGTCGAAGGAATTCCTTCTTTCTTACAGTAACATTTGAAACAAAAACTAAATTTCAGAATTTGTTTTTGTTTTAAATGAAATTACAAGAATGAAAAATTTCCTTCTTCAAAAAAGTCAATATATTTATGAAATAAGTTGTACTTTTAATATCCCGTTTTCTCGAGAAATCTCAAAAATTTTCCGGGAATATTTTAGTAGACTTTTCCCGGGAACTTTTCGGGGACTTTTCCCGAGGTCACTAGTGGAATCTCAATGACAAGTACATGCTAAATGTCTATAGCACAGAACATTGCCTGGGGTACTGGGGACAAAGTCAATAGTGAATCAATACAGTTTTACTATCGACATTTCCTTAGGGAATGAACAAATCAAATAAAAACTAACACACTTAAACGATAAATTATTTCTTGTAAATTTAATATGATTTCCAAACACAATTGCGTCATGTTGATTTTACATTCCTTTTTTTTCTGTGTGTAAGGTTTGAAGAGAAATTGATAAGAAAAAGTTTATTGTGAATATATATATATATATATATATATATATATATATATATATATAATAATCTCAAAATCGAAAATTTTTACATATCACATCCGCATTATGAGGTAGCGATTTGTTATTAAAAATTTTAGTTTGGTGCAATATATCTAGTTGAATGAATATTATATCCTTGGCTGGCATCAAGCAACAGAAAACCATCTTAAAAAGATACATAATTTTTATACATTATTTATGTTAATAAACATTTTCATTGACAATATTTTGCAAAAATACTTATGATTTATATTTATTCACTTGAAAAATATGAAAAATCCAAAAAAAAAAAATCTATTTCTGAGTCAACACAATTAATGGACCTGAACATGTGTGGATAAATATCGTGATATTTTTTAGATATTTTATTTAGTTATTTTTCTTTATTACGAATACACAACAAAAAAAATTGATCTAGCATAACTGCAAATGTCACTTTTGAGTGAGTGCAAGCAGTTAGGCAGAAAATGAAGAATAAAAGCCCACAAATAAATACTTTGCATCAAAGAGTACTGGGTTAAAAATATTACATATACAAATATAAACTTTTGTAAATTTTTACGAATATATTTTTTATTTGGCAAGCGAATAAAATTTTAGTATTACATGTGGGTCTTGCAATATCTTTTCAATAATCCACACAATATTAAGAATATTGTTCAATTTCGAACGACTTTTGAGTACCTTTTAAAAATATTTCTTTTTTAATTCATTTTTAGAAATAAAAAAAAAAATTAAATGGGTATACTGTAACACAGTTTCTTCTCCCAGCTGAGATATGCTCAATCCGTTCAGTTTCTTGAACAGCACTTACTTCCAGTGTTGCCACAAAAGCAATTATTTTCTACCAAAAATTTCCTCAAAACCTACCAAAATCTACCATTTCGCTTGAGATTAGTAAATTACTTTTATACATCCATTTGATAAGAAAATTTTGTTAGAGCATTTATTATTATTATTATTATTATTATTATTATTATTATTATTATTATTATTATTATTATTATTATTATTATTATGTAAAGGCTATAAGCACTGCGATCCAAAGGATCTTTTGTGCAGCCCAAGTGTTCAGATTAAGGGTGCGAATAAAGCCAATTATTCTAAACGGTGAGAGATTGTATACTTCACCTGGGGTCATTAAGGACCTCCAGGGAATTTCACTTCTAAGTAAAACATACTATTTTTTCCAAACTTCTTTTAGAAACTCTATAGAAATTTACTCGTTTTGGGGGGGGGGGGGTTGCAATATCCCCTTTCCCCCCTTGTATCCGCGCCTGCCAGACACTCAGCATTAAGTCAGTTTATTTCGAGTGCCAAGTTCATTTAGAGTTGTAACATAATCCATGAGAACTCCCGACCTAATCTCATAAGAGATTAATAACCCCCTGATTCACAAACACGAACATATAAACTCCTTTATGAAAATTTGTATGGAAAACAATCAGTTTTTTATTGTATTTTTCATATAAATTTTGTTGAAAAAAATTTTTTTTCTTTATGTATCAGGCCCTAAGGCTTTAGGCGCCTGGCTATCTGAGATCAACTAGATACGAATAGCCCTACACTTTATCCTCAAGCATTATCTAGCACAAATAAGCATGGCACAGACTTTCGCATGGAAAATCGTTGGGTATTTACCCCTAGGAATGTGCCTTTGGAAGTCAGTGGCCTATATCCCGCCCAACGTATCTATATTTTCATGTTTGGAGCCGTAAGTGAACCAGATCTGGTCAGCATCTTCGTGCCATGTAGTATGGCTCAGCCATTGGTTTCTTTTAGTAATTAGAACTTCAAGTTTTTGTTCAAGACTATTTTTGGCTGTATTTGATCCTAATCACTTTGCCGGTTACAAACTGTCCTAATATACTCATGGGCCCAACCAGATTTCCGGTTTTTATAGTGGAGATGTCTGGAAGCCGAAATGCGCTCCTGCGGTCCTCCTGCTTCAGTATAATATTGCAGAATGGTACCCTAAGCATATGTATGATAGGTTCTCATTACCCCGGTGATCGAAATACATACTAGGTGGTATACCTTGTCGAGTAGTGTGCCCAAGTAGCGACTTTTTCAGTTTTTGGCTACCAAACTAGGGCAGCGTATGTAAGTATTGGTTTTATTATGGTGGATATATATTTGATTTATTACGAAAATTCGTTATAATACCTAGTCTACTTTTGTCCAAAGAATTTTGCATATACAATTGTGATTAAATATTCAGAATTCAAACAATATTTTTTACTTTTTGGTCAGAGTTCGGTTAAATGAGAGCAAACAAATATTATTCTAATTGAGAGTCAAAAATGTGCAAAAGTACACAAACACAAATATTGAAGCTGAATATTGACCTGTCTGGCATTCGCTATATCGCGACCTTAGTACTGTTTTGGCCCATATGCCAAAAAGTCAGAATGGAGAAAAATAACAAAGAAGATTTACATAAAGTTTTCTCAAAATATATCCGATAGAATTTTTTTTGTATTCTCACCACTGCTTCCGGCATATGTTTGGAAGAAAAATGTACAGTTTTGTGAACTTTCATCAATCCGATTAGAAATGAACGTCTTTTTAATGAAAGTAAAATATCTGATTATATGCTCCAGTAGCCACTTTTTTTATTTTATTTGTAAAAAGTAGCTTTTGTTGCTCCATGTGTATACTAACTGCTGTGTATTGAGTAACTTGTTATTAAGATGAAATTTTCTACTTTTTATTGAAAATAAGCGTATAAATGTTATTAGAAAAGATATTTACATGGAATAAAAATTTAATATTGATGGAACTTGGCATTTTACTTGATTTCTGATATTTATTTTTTTATTAAAAAAAAAATTTTACAAAAAATGTATCAAAAATGATGATATCGAGCACAATGAATGCTTGATATCTCAGAAACCAGGAACAATTTCGCGAAATTCTGAAAGAGGGTATTCAAAATATATATACCCCATACTTAACTCAATTTTTTTTAAATGGTCGGTGGGCCAAAACATACTAAGGTCGCGATATGTACATGTATTTTGTTTTGAATTTTGCAAAACTAGCAATTATTTCTTTAGCATTTTTATTGACTAAAACTATATTTTTCATTTGTTGTTGTTTATTTTTCAAATAGCTGATTGTTTTGCACTTTACACAATCTGCCCGAAGAAAAAGTCCTGGATGTTTTGTGCAAGAAGAAGAACATTATGCTCTCAAAAGCGCTCTAATTTAACCAATTTTTGAGTAAGGGAACGCTGGACAGTCGAGATTATAGTAAAAAAGTAATTTTGAGTTATAAAATTTACAAGCTTCTGTTACGACCAAAACCATAAATAACTGCCAGGCTCACTATGTCGACACGATTCTTCCTTTCTTACAATTACATTTAAAACAAAAAACAAAATTTTTGAATATGTTTTTGTTTTAAATGCAATTGTGCGAAATAAAGAATCGTGTCGACAGTGTGGGGCTGGCAGTAAATTCACGTAAGTGCGAATTTGACTCGCACACAAAGGCTTCCGTACGAAAACCATATACATATGTACATATATCCCATTTTTCTTTTTGGCGTTTTTTGGACACTTAATTTTAGCGTATTTTTTCGTTTTAGGGGATTCACGAATTTATCAGTTTTTTGCGAAAGTTTTGGTTTCAGCGCTTTTTTCCTTTTTGCGTTTTTTTTTTCGTTTTGGGTGGGCTTTAATTTTTTTTTGTTCTTTGACATTTTGTTTTGTTTTCGGGTTGTTCGTTGCATTACTTCAAGGGATACCCTTTAGCTATTAATTTAAACTTTAATTATATATTTTGTTTGTTTCAAGTGTCTAATTATTAAGGTTCATAAGGCTGAGGCCATACGGGCGTTTTAAAACGCGGGGTTTCTGCTTTTTATATTAAATTTTAAAGTTCTCAATTTTTTAAAACTTCTAATTTAATAGAAAAAGCAGAAACGCCGCGTTTTAAGAACGCCCGTGTAGCCTCAGCCTAATTAAGATAAGGCTTAATCTTACACTATCTGATAGAATACCATTTAATTTTTAGTTTGTTTTTAGCATTCGTTACTGTTGCCTTTAATAAAAGCTGCACTAGCTGTGAAAATTTCAAGAGTTTGCATCTTCCGATTTCCAAGATACAGCTAATTGTCAAAATTACATTAACTGATAGAATACCCTCTAGTTTTTTGTTGGTGTGGTCTGTATAATACACTAACTTTGAAAATATCAATTGTCTATATACCAAGTGATTGTATGTACATATATTACATTAGGATTTCAACATGTTTTATTTCTGGCTTTAGAATACCATTTAATTTTTAACTTTCATAAACTTTTAGTATTAGTTGTTGTAGAGTACATAGTTAAACATATTTCGTGAAAATTTCAGGTCCGTACCTCTTACGGTTCTCGAGCTAGAAGCGTGTGACAGACAGACAGACGGATAGACAGATATGCTTCCTTTTCACCTTTGGTGTACGGAACCCTAAAAACGTCATAAACCAACCACACTACCAATAAAAAAAAAATCTTCCACCTTTGGTGTGATCAGACCGAAGTGGCAGCCCTGCTTACTTGTTATATCTTAACTCCAATTTTTTGACAATGATCGCTTAATAACAAATTAATAATAAAAAATGAATAGAGATAAATGCATCCGTTCTTAAGTGATTAGTTGCGAAAAATTTTTCGGCTCTTATTATGGCAAGCAAATACTTCGATTAACAAAATCAAATTTATCGTATCCTGATCGGCTAGATTAAATAGTTCTGAAAACTTGTAATATATCGATTGTGTAACAACGGCAAGCAAATACTACGGTCCGACAAGATAAATACTCGTACTTCAGCTCTTGATTGTAAAAGCGTGCAATACGATGAGATAAATTCTTTAGACTAACTACGACAAGCAAATACTACTTTGAGGCAAGATGATGGATGGGCTATGTACTGTTATTGACTTGTGGTCAGTAGCTGTTGAAAGAGTCGTGGTCTCGGTTATGCTATACTCCGTTGCTCGAATGCAACGTAAAAAAACTTCGGTTTCTCCGAATTCTTTCCCTCCGTTTGTGGTTAATTCTTGAATACCTAAGCTAATTGTTACGGGAGCTGAATGGGAATTGTTACTTAAAGCTATATATGCAATCGGATACACCCGGCCATACTAATTAAATATTTGCTTATAAAGCTTTGCACACAGTTTAGCTTTTGTGACTATACAATCTAATAGTAAGAAAAGTGGGCAGTGCCAAACGCATACAAAGTATTAATTGAATTTTCGTTAGCTTATATCTGTGATTTTTTTCGATAATGTCGTATGTCTTAAAATAAATTTTTTTCAGTAGAGCTAAAATAAAATACTTTTTAGCTTATCACCCTGATTCACTAAAGGTACGGTCAGGCCACACTTGGCAAATATTTGCCGAAAAAAAGTGACCAATAGACAAGCTAAAATTGTAGTTCCTTTAATTCCAATATTTTTTAAATATGGGTTCGCATTTATTAAAAATAATATAAAAACAACTTTTTGCAGCATAATTAACTTTATTTTGTGATATACTCGTATGTAAAAGTCAAGTTAAATCACACTAACCCTGAGCAAAAATACTGGTTAGGTTTTTTTGGGCAAATATTTGCCAAGTGTGACCGTACGTACCTTAAGTCGAACAAAAACGTCTTGTTAAACATTTTTATTAAAAGCCTTCAGTCTAAAATTTTTTTTACTGAATCAGGCTCTATCTATGTATGTCTACGGTATGAATTTTTCGAAATTTTTTTTAACAATTTCGGAAAAATACCACAAGAAAGAACTTTGTGTAAACAATTCAGGCAAAAATAATGTAAGAGTGAGATAATAGCAAAGATGCATAAAACCGCTTGTGTCAACATAAGTGACATTTCCTAAATAAAATCAAAACAGACAAAAATTAAAAAAAAATTCAAAGTATGTGTTTAAATGATTCAAAAAATTTATGGATATCAATATCTTTCAAAAAATTCCGGCACCGATATATTTCGAACCGATCAATCGATTTTAATACAAGAGCACATTAAATTTTGACCACGATCGTAACGGTGGCTTAAAATTAAAAAAATATATATATTTATATATACCAGTTATAAAATGGTTATAAAAAAGGAGGCCAGATCTGTCAATTATCGCATAAATATTTGATAAAGTATATCCAAAGAAGTTAATAAGATCTTTTGGGTCTTTGGATCCGAAATTAATGCAATTTCCTTTACAATTGTTACAAACTTATGACACCAACCTTGTATGCTTATTAATTTATTTACTCGTTAAATAAAACTTTGTGTGGGTTTGTGCTTTTAAAAAATATATAATTTTTTGATTATTTATTAACAACTTGGCAGAAAATTGTCTCAAAGAAAAATTAAATAAGAGGCAGTGGTAAGAAAAACTTAAGTAAAAATAGAAAAATTATTATTAAATGAGCCAATTAAAGAGGAGCAAAGGTGTTTTGTGATAATTTTATCTCGTGAATTTTTTGTTCATTTCAATACTTTATATAATAAAAGGACTTTGCATTGGTGAAGTGTTTTTCTTTTTTAGGAAATTTAAATAGAACAATTACACTGTACAGCACAAAAAATGTTTCCAAATATTTTTACAAATACAAAACTTTTTTTTTTTTTAACAACTTAACCCTGGTAGAGGGGACAAAAAAAAGATATAGCACATGTTGCGGCGTTTTAAAAATTTACACCTGATATTAATTTTAGACGGAGCTTTTAATTACTCTGGAAAACCGCGCGGATTGCCGCAAATTTGATCAAATTCGATTAATTCGTTCGAAACACATCTCTGTCGAAAAATTTATAGAAAAGTGTTTCTTTTTAACTCACTCCAAGAACTACTTTTAAATCGATTTTCTCTTTTCAGTCAATTCAGAGTTGACTAGCGATGCCAAATGGGACTGGTTCTTGTAAGTCCCGGCATTCGGGATTTCAGAATTTCAAATTGCGGCATCTCGGGATATTTCGTGATCCCGTGATTTTTCGAGATCGCGGCATTTTTTGGGATTTTTATTTTTTAATAAAACACTCATTTTATAGAGTAAAATATTTTCATTATGTGTATTCTTAATAACAACTATAGAAAAATTAAGAAAGAAAAGCTAATTTTAGTGTATTTTAATTAGGGATGTAACGATACGCCGTTTTGCCGATCCGATACCGATACCGATATTTAAAAATAAATATCGCCGATACCGATTCCGATACCGATACCAATATTGAAATTGAGTTCAAGTTTAGATTAACAAAACTCAAGTCCAATTTTTTTATTATACAAAATTACATTGTAAGAGAGAATATATAAAATTGATTTTAACCCAGTATAAAAAATTTGAAGTAATTTTTAAGGAGCTACATTTTCTTTGCTTCAAAAAAATCTATATTAAAAATATGCAGAGAATTAGTAGAAAACCAAGAAAAATTTTTTAATTCCTTTGTAATTTTAAAAAATACTCGCCATGCTTTTTAAAAAATCGATTTTTTAAATAATATTTATCAACTAATATTCTTCTAAATAACTTAATAGCTTAATTATTAAAAGTCTTCAAAAAGTTTATATTTATTCACTTAAATTTACATGAAAATAAAGTTTTGAGTTTAAATTCGCATAAAAAAAATTGTGAAAATGGATAATTTTTTATCCTTTTTCCTTGAGGAAAAACCATTATAGAACACCGAAAAAGAAATTTGTCCTAGCATCGCTTCCAATTCGGTGATTGGTAATCGAAAAACAGAACTTCTTGCAATGGCAAGGATATGTAAAACTAATTAGAAATTATCCAAATTTGCAACGCTTCCGGATCGCGAATTCTACATTTTAATGACTTCTTTGGAGTGTCTTTTTTTGCTGGAATAAGATTTAAAAAACAACGACTTGAATTTGAATTCATGGTAAAATTAACAAAAAATAAATATTTTTTTTTACAAAATAGCAGCATAAAAGATTATTAATTTCTAAAATTGATATTAATAAGATTTAAAAAATAACGAAGTGAATTTAATTCATGAAAAAAATTTTAAAAGTATCGTTGTATCGACAGTAAAATATCGCCGATACCGATGTATCGGAAAATCTGAAGTATCGCCGATATATCGGTATCGGTATCGGTATTCGTTACATCCCTAATTTTAATACACATTTTAATATTTTATATTTGGGAAAGAGGACGTTACAAAATTAAAAGTTAATTTATTGAACTAGGATCTTAGAAAATAAATTAGATAAAACAATGATATTGCTCCCTTAGCTATTGAAATTTCATTTCCCTCTATTACTGAGTTGACCAATTGACGCCACAAAAATGATCTGACTCCACTATAACTAGGTATTCAGCAAATCAAAGTTTTGTTACCTATTTATAGCTTTTGTAGTTAGTGAAAGTACTCTAGCACAAACTCGGATGATGTTTTCCATGAAAAGAAAAATTACAGAGCTGCTGCGCTATACGAAAATATAGCTTTATGTGAGCCATTAGGACTTTATTTAAAATAATGACGGCACAGTTGGAATTGTCCCAATTTCCGTCAGAAATACCGTAGGGCATTTGCACATCGAAACAGATATTTTAGAATTGGGTCCAAAGGCTCGCGCAGCAATACAGGGTTTTCGATCTATCCGCAAACCACCGTATATGTCTGGAATCCACAGGTGAAACAACATCCTCACACGTAGGCTTGAGTGCCTAAGCGGAAAGGTGACATAATATTTTCACGAACCTCTGTTCATGGCTTATTCTGTCATTAGGCAGAGCTTATAGATCTCTTCAAGATATTGTACTCAGGATCGATGAATACTTGTTGCCATCAAAATGAACAGAGTTTCCAAGACCCATCCTGTAAGCAGCCGCTGCTGCAGAGGTTCTTATAACGTTCTGAATAGGCGTTGGAATAATTAAGGACTGAATGGCAAAGCCAAGACATATCCTCATTACACCGGTAGAAAAAAGATATGCCAACATCTTAACTTTGCATAGCTTAGTAGCTTCTACAACTAGCCGAGTTCTTGGCCATCATCGCGACGTACGTGATAGTCAGTCTGATATTCAGCCGTGTTCTGCATTACTTGCGGAATAAAAGTGTTCGGAGTTGTCACAGCATTGTTGTTATAAATAATAATTTGCAACAAAAATGGTTTGATAATTCCGTACAATTTTATAAATCTACATGATAATTTTACGGCTCATACCTCATTCAGGTGCATCCAGCACAACTCTAGAGGCTTTTTTATATAACTAATTCTGCATAGGTATTCCAAGCCAGCCTTCTGCCAAGGAAATCACATAATTACTTGACATCAATAGAATGAGGGATATTGTATCCACTTAAGGATAATATACCAAAATTGAGTTTTCTCTTAAGGGTGAAGTAGAGCACAAGCATCATCCTTGACGCCTGAGAGAACATAGCCGAATTTTCCAGTTACCACAATCGGCGTATCCAGTCAGTTCATGACCACTTTCAATACGAACTTGGAAAAGTTCGTCTATCACTATACAAATTTTTTGTTATCAATAAAGCGCATCTAATTTTCCTGTTTTACATGTTTGTGTGTCAATTTTATTACTGAATGACTGTTATGAGTGTCAGACATGATCGATGGTCTGGTCAGTCAAAAGTATCCTTCAAAAATGATGAATTTTTGACTGTCACTCAAGTTCGATAATATGTACTCTACTTATGGTGCAGAGGTGTGCCTCGCTGGGCATCACAAGTGCCCAGAGGAGCACACCTCAAGACGCTTTGGGGAGCATTCTTCACCTGCTTCCCACAGAGGACTTTTTGGCGAGAACGACGGCAAGGGGACTGCTTAAACTATTAGAGACAGATTTGGTAAGAACAAGATTAATAGGTCACACAGCAATCTTGAATGAGATTAGTTTTAGCGGAAGGGTCCTTGTAACCTCCGGGTTCACGGACTCCAAGGTCGTTGAAATTGATTTTAGTAGGATACCCTAACTGGTAATTCCGGATAGGGTCTCTACGGTTCAATCTGATAAGCTCTACAAGGGTTGCGCCATCTTCACAGACGGGTCAATAATGGTAATAGGCACGGACGCTGGTGTCTATATTTTGGGAACGGACATTCGTAGTTCTTTCAGACTACAGAACGAATGTAGCGTTTTGAAGCTGCGATCCTCAGTTCCACGGAACTGGTGGTTAGAAATGTAGCTAAATGCGAGGAGGTAACCTTCTACGTCGACAATCAGCCGGCATTAAAAGCTTTGCAGGGACACAGTGGCAAATCAAAAGTAGTTAGTGATTGTAGGAGATCCCTCAACTTGCTTATGGACAATTATTAGTGTCAGACTATGTTGGGTTCCTGTCCACTGCAATGTTGAGGGAAATGAAACTGCCGATGAGCTGGCAAGAATAGGTTCGGCGTTATATGAGGAAATGTGTGACTGATCGGTTAAGTTGCCCATGTGTCATTCCTATAGAGAATTCAGTAATTGTGCGTTGAGCAGAGTCAACAGTCCATGGGATTGGATTGTAGAATCTGGAGGGCTATGTGGCCAAAACTTGACTTAGGAAGATCCGAAATACTACTGGGTATGAATAGGAAGGTGCTAGGGTTCTTGATAAGCGCATTGAATGGTCACTGCTCGGTCAGAGCGAGGACCAGCATTTGGCAGATTGGCACTTAAGATGTAGGATGTGCGAGGATGAAGAGGAACCAGAAACAATTGAGCATATTATCTGCCATTGCCCGAGGTCGCTACGCCACAGGCATAGTTGGCTGAGCAAACGTGTCCATGAGAGCATTAGTGATATGGCTTAATTCTCTAATTTATTGCTTTATTTTCCACTGCTTCTTACATATTTCTCGAGATGTAATTTTTTGGTCATACATATTATATTTTTTGGTCATACATATTATATAATGGACATATTCATCTTCACATACATTTATTAACATTATTACGTATTTATTTTTTATTCTTTTATGTTACATTTAATTTTGTATTTTCTACCACCAAATTGACTACATTCACAATCTCTGATTTTATAGTAATTGGTGGTCAGTCAGTCAGTATCTAAAAAAAAGTAATAAAAAATACAACCCAAAAATAGTGTCTACCTAAAATACATAAAAATTGTTTATGCAAAATTTATTATTGTGAACTCCAATGTGTTCATTTGCGATTTCAACCAGAAACTGAAAAAAAGTTCTCAAACATTTCAAAATCACCCTTCAAAGTATTTGAATGTTCTTTTACTCGTCGTTTATTCGACAAATACCATTATTAACCTGCTGGTTTTGATCCCTCCTTAGCGATCTTGTTGCTGAGAGTGTAGCAGCAAGTGTTTATTGTTGTTGTCATGGATGTCGTATATAAATAATAAAACAATGCCCTAACAAAAATAATATATACTGGAGTTCGGTTATGACGAATTATCGCGTATAACGAACGCGTTCCCAAACAATTTTGCATTAATATATTATAGAACTTTGTACGCTTATAATGAACTCCGCTTATAACGAATATTCGCTTATAACGAACTGTTTTTTAGGTCCTATAAATAAAACATCGAAAACGAACAGAGAAATTGAAACAACTAGTGATGCCAAACGGGACTGGTTTTTGTAAATCCCGGGAATCGGGATTTCGGAATATAAAATATAAAAAATAAATCAAAGAATTTCATAATTTTATCAGGTTGCCAACATTGGTGATAGGTAAATGAAATGAAATAATAAGTCAAACAAAATTATTTATCAAACTAAATAGAGACAATAATAAAGATTTAAAACCAGTTTCAAAAACATGTTTGTTTGAAAAAAAGCTATCATAATTTTTTCTGTGAAAGTACTCTCTCTACCACAAGCTCGGATGATAATTTCCATGCAAGGATAGATTACAGAACTGCTGGGCTATCCGAAAAGATAGCTTTATGTGAGCCCTTAGGACTTTATTTAAAATAATGACGGCACATGTTGGAAGCGTCGCAATTTCCGCCAGGCTATTTGCACATAGAAACAGATATTGTGGGTCCAAAGACTCGCGCAGCAATACCGGGTCTTAAATCTATCCGCAAAACTCCGTATATTTCTGGAATCCACAGGTATCCTCATAACATCCCCAACATAATGAACAGAGTTTCCAAGACCAATCCTATAAGAAGCCACTGCTGCAGAGGATCTTATGAAGATCTGGTAGCAAGAAGATATTCCAACATCTTGACCTTGCATAGCTTAGCACCTTCTACAACCAGTCGAGTTCTCGGCCACCATACAATAGCGACGTACGTGATAGTCGGTCTGATATTCAGGCATGTTCTGCATTACTTGCGGAATAAAAGTGTTCTGAGTTGTCATAGCATTGTTCTTATAAATAATGATTTGCAACAAAAATGGTTTGATAATTTCGGATAATTTCATAAATCAACATAATTTTAGTAGGGCTCATACTTCATCCAGCTGCATCCAGCACAACTCTAGAGGCTTTTTATATATCTAGTTCTACATATGTATTCCAAGCCTGCCTTCTGCCAAGAAAATCATATAAATACCTGACATCTACAGAATGAGGGATATTGTATCCATCTAACGATACTATACCGAAATAAAGTTTTTTCTTAAGGGTGAAGTAGAGCACAAGCATCATCCATGACGCCTGAGAGAACATAACAGAATTTTCCAGTTACCATAATCGGCGTATCCAGTCACTTCATGACCACCTTTACTACCAACGTGGAGAAGTTCGCCTATCACCACCGACCACCACAATACATTTAAATTCATAAATTAGTGTTACTTACAATTGTTACTTTTCATTACGAGTTTTTAGTATAAGAATTTTACTTAAAAAGCGTAATTTAAATATTTCAGGACTCCACGGGATTTTTTTGACAAATCTCGTGATTTAGGATTTATCGATCCCGAAAAATCGCGGGATTTTCGGGATCAGGATTTCGGGACTAGCATCCCTAGTAACAACTTTGTAATTCTACGTATGTTTTTAGCTAATGTTCCAAATATGTTTTGTTTCTGCGAACAAAAACTATTTACTCCGGTTATAGCGAACTTCGCTTGTAACGAGCAAACTTCTCGGTCCCGCGGAGTTCTTTATAACCGAACTCCACTGTAATGACAACTACAAAACATATTGTACAAACTGTTGAAAAATAACCTCAGTCATCTATACAACAAGTAACAAAAAAGGGACCAAATAAAAAACAAAGAGAACAAAGGAAAATACGATAAAAGGGAATCTTTAACCAACTACATACACACATCAACCACTGTTATAGTGATGAGATGATTAATATCTCAAAATTGTACAAAATATTTTATGTAATATGTATTCATAATGTTTAGAAGAGAAAGATACTTTTTTAGTAGTAGTCTTCGTACTTTCTGTTATTCGTAGTCCACAACAGCGCCACCTATCGGGTCTAAAAGTAACCTTGCTTTTAAGTAAAAGTATCCGCTAAAATACAGTTCTTATAAAAAAATGAGATTCCATAAAAAATGGAAAGCTGCTCAGCTTGCCATCGAACGCGTTCAGTCGCTCGCGACAAACCAATTTAAATTACATGGGTTCAATCGAAGGTTTTTGTCTAAAGCGAGCGACTGAACGAGTTCGACCCATGTCTATATTGTCTTATAAAAATATAATTTTTTATAAATAAAGTGCCTTCACTTAATTATCAATAAAATAAAAGTTGTGTATCGACTTTAATGAAATTTGTCTTGTTTTATTTGAATCATATTCAGTTTCGTATCTATTCGCCAGATTAAAAAATTATGTTAACGCAACATAATGGAAATTGGAATGCTGATTTTTATACAAATGGTATTTTATTTAACAAACAATACTCCAGTTAAGCGAAAATAAGTCCTGCAACATCCTTAACTTTTTTTGATGGCTATGAAGTTTTTTACCATATGCTGCAAAATAGAATCAAAAAAGTTATGCAGCAACAAAAAGAATTCTTTGGTCATCAGTGTATTTTCATAAAACACATGTTTTAACAAAAATTTCATAAATGCGTTTAGAAATGTAACAAATGTAACAAAAAAGTGTAAAATTTCGATTAATCTTTTAATCGACAGAAATTAACCGATTTAGTTGTTAATGGAGTATAGTAAATTTTAGATAATTCCAATAAGCGATTAACCATTAATCGATTGAATACCCTAGTATGTCGGCATTAAATTTATGAACATATTTATATAATACTAAAATAAAACAAAAAGTACCAAGTAGAACTCTCAGTTTTGGAAAAATTTTACATTTGATCATTTTCAATAACTCATGTACCGTTAAGCTCACAAATACGCTCTCAAAACATATGCTTGAATATTAGGGTGTCCGTTATTTTTTAAAGTGGAAATATTTTTTGTCTCAACCCTCAAAAATTCTAGGCTTGATGCAAATATTACTCTTAAAAAGTTTCACGCCGCTGGGATTACGCCTTCCCGTGCCGACTTACAGTTGAAATTTTATTAAATTAGTACACTCATACGGCATGATGACCCACAAGTCGAAAAATATGATCTCATCATGTAAAATTTCCTTCTAAAAAGTTGTTGTCTATGAAGTTTCCATCAGCTTTTGACTTACCGACTTTTATCTAAATCACATATGTATTTAACAAAATAAACAGCAAAATATCGAAAAAGCCCATAACTTTTTGAGGGGTGAGACTTGAACATTTTCATAAAAAAATTGGCCATACAAATAACGGACACCCTAATGAATATGGTTAACGGATGCACACACAGATCCATACACTCCAAAAAGTATATTTCAAACCCTTATTTTTTTAGCAAACTCCTTTCCACTTGAAGTAGAACAGAATAAAACTGTCTACAACATCTACAGTTACAAGTTTAGCAGATCACATTGATACTGCAACAAAAAGTTGCTGCTACAAGTTGTTGTATAAGTTGTATCGTGTAGGGTCATGTGTTGAACAGACACTTCTTGAGGCATGCAACCTTATGGGGTCATAGCAAACACACACACACACACACACACAAATTACTAAAAAGAAATCACAAACAAGTAAAAATATTAATAAGATTTCGTGTGCGTGTGTGTTCCTTTTGAAAATGCAATAATTTCATTGTACTAATTATTATTTATTGATACGAGTAAAATTTTTTTCTTTACTTTTAATTTGTTGTTTCTAGTGACACATGTTTATTTATCTAATTTTTTTTTGTCTTAAATATTCTTTAATAGATAAGTTTTCAGACAGCAAGACACACAATTTAGCAATTTTGACATTTTGAAGACTTTATGTGTCGCTGTGTTTGCTGTTGTTATAACAATAGGGGAGACAACCTAAAATTTGTCTGTCATATATTATACAAATAAAAAGTGATACATTATGAGGAATTAGGATCAAGTAACTCCTAGCACTTGGAAGAAAATCGCTTGTACTCCCGGTTGGTATCAATACGGTGCACTGTACGATCAAACGTATGTATGTAGGAAGGAATGCCTTGACTTTCCCTATGATTGTCATTGCAGGAGCTGATTCGATGATGATGAAGAAGAAGAGCCGGTCTTTTCTGTGACTGCTCAGCTCTGTACACAGAAAAAAATAGACAAGAATTATATTCAATAAAACCATGTTATTAAAAAAAATATGAATTTCAATAACATTTATCTTTAACATAATAAAATATTTCGTTGTAAGTATTTCTTTTCCATGCCGGTTATTTCTTTTCTTTTTATACATAAGTACTTAAAACAAGTTGTATCCCATAAAAAAATAAATGGGATATGGCTCAGCTAGAGAGTGTATGCTTTACGTCCGGAAAGCCCGGGTTCGTATTCCAGCCATGTCAACATTTTTTTTATTTTATATATATATTTTTATTTTGAAATAATTTTGTTATCAATATAGGGGAATTCTTTATCACAGGAAATTTGGAAAAAAATTATTGAATAGCGGGATTTTTGTTATCAAAAACGAAACTTATTTTTTTCTGTGTAGGAACGCAAGCTTAGTCGTTTCTTGCAGAACCTGTTTTTCGTTTTTTTTTTCATTAAACATAGTATTTTTAGTTTTCATCCGATTTCGATGATGATGAAGAAGAAGAAGAGTCGGTCTTCTCTGTAACTAATCAGCTCTGAAGAAACGTAGGCTTAGTCGTTTCTTGCAGGACCTGTTTTTCGTTTTTTTTATTATAGTATTTTTAGTTTTCATTCGATTTCGGTCTATTACGGCTTAAAATTTTCGTGCCAAGGCACGGCTTCCTAGCAATAAGGTGGGCTCATGGGCAAACCCCCAAATTTGGCTACTTCGGACGGTAAGTTTCTTAAAAAATAATTAAACGTTAATTTATAGTCCGAATGTTAAAATTTTTTACATAGATAGTTCTTGAGAATACCTACAAAAAACATGCCAACATGTGTGCAATATCTCTTTTAGTTTCAGAGATAATTGCTCTCGAACTTTTTTCTTTTATTTTTGGGCGACCTTAATTAAGTTTTCGATGTGGTGAACCAACCTAATGACCGATAATTTTTTCAAAGAAACAGCGATATTATTGATAAAAAAACATGAAACATGTAAAAAATCAGAAATTTTTTGGGGGTTTTCCCAAAAAGGTGGTATTGTTTTTTCGGTCATATAAAATAAAATTCCTCTGTAATATACAAAAGTTTTGGCCGTTTTTTAAAGAAAATCTATGAAAAACTAGTGTAGAAGAAGAATTGGGTCAAAAGGCAATGGTTCTTCTCCCGCCCTATCCAAAGTTGACCAATCTTGAAAGAAAATGTATGGTTTCCTTCAAAATTACTCAGTGTGCAAATCAACGATCGCCACAAGACTGCAAATACTCTAAGGCCTTAGGTGTTACTTTAATATGTATACTGAAAGTTAGTTAAATATGACATGGTAAATAATGACGGGGCGACCATTTATACAAAAAAAAAACAATTTTTTGGAATACATTTTCCCTGTTTTAGGAATTCTAGTATTGGAATAACAAAAACTGTAAATATTATTATCGTATTTGAAAACTATTTCATCTATATAAGTTCAACATTTTATTACAATATCTCTGTCCGTTAAAATTTTATGTGATTTCCAGTATTACACTATATTCTAAAAATATTATTAAATCATGAAATCATGAAATTTAAGAATTATACTGCTTCAACGTAAAGCTCTAATTTGGAGCACTACATTCGAATCTGGACTCAGTTTTTTCAAATTGGTTCTAGTTTTCGAGATATATACCGTTATGCCAAAAAAAGAAGCAGTTGCACGACTTATGTCAACATAACTAAAGAACTGTTTGTTCTATTTAGTTAAATAAAATATCCGAAATTCCACAACATTAATATCTTTCTGAATCCAAATTGATCATTAGGCTAAAGTTCGTAACGTTATACTCAAAAAGGATTGGGCATGATTAATATTCCAAGGAAAAAGGGAAAAAGGGAAAAATTAACACCAACTTAATTTTTCAACGTACACAGCAGAACAGATTAGCGCCACTTTCGGAAGCCGCTACACTTCCATCGTCAGTGCTCACGTGTGTTTGCTTATCACCACTTGTCAGGTGGCCCTGTTGAATGTGATTTTAATTCTTTTATATACAACTTTTTCGTGAAAATTTAATACGAGAGTTAAATCACTCTTAATATCTTTAAGCCGTTTAGCTATTTGGAAATTAGCGGCGAAAAATTGGTTTTTCATGGAAAATTAAAACTTTTTCGTTTTTATAAACTCATAAATAAATTAACAGGATAAAAATTTTAAATTGTTATCATATATTAGAAATACATTAATGTATATAAGGAATAAAATAAGACAAAAATTATTACAATCGTTGAACAAATGTCGATTTTATTTGCAAATTTTAATAAAATAAATAAATAAAAATTTTAAATTGTTATCATATATTAGAAATACATTAATGTATATAAGGAATAAAATAAGACAAAAATTATTACAATCGTTGAACAAATGTCGATTTTATTTGCAAATTTTAAAATCGGATAACATTTGAAAAAGTTACAAAACTCAGAATTTTTTTTGAGTCCCAGGTAGTCAACTTTGGCCCACTGCAACTCCTCTCGCGCTTAAACCAAAAGTTCATCGAGCCACGAGTTGTAAAGCCTGACTCATCCTCTAAGATGTTCGAAGTTTCAGATAAATCCAATCAGCAGTTTAGAAATTCCACATATATTAACATTTATTTTGCAAAAGTCCCCACTGTGCAGCCCTGATAAAAATAATAGTTACACAATAAAATATGCATTATTACACTTACTCTGCGTTTAGACATGCAAGTACTTGCATGCAAGCTATGTGTCCGACACTACATTTTTATTGCATTGTTTTGCTACAGGATTGAAAGAAAGAAATAGCAAATGATAGAAAGAAACTACTATACAAAATGTAAACAAAACGTAATGGCTTCTTTAAGTGCTGCCTACTTTTTATTTAGAATAAAACGACAAAAGAAAAAAAATTGAAAAAAGAGGCGCTAAATCGCTGAATTCGTGAATAAACCGCTAACTTGGCAACACTTGAATGTTTCAAGCTTTAAATGTCAATTTTAAGTTGAACATTTTTAAATTTTTTTTGACAGGCCCCAATTTTTTATCGATAACATTAGTAAAAGCTTTTACAATTTGGTATTTATCTTAATATAGCTGAAATCTTTGCACCTGGTAAAATTTCCCATTACATATATTCTATTTGCACTGTTCTCCAAAAATTGAAAAATTAATAAAAAATGTAGTGGTAGACAAATTTGACTCGATAACTACTCCTTTTTGTTTGAGAAGTCCAAAAAAATAAGGCGTACCCCTTACAAATGTATTGACATTGTCACAGCAATTAACTAGTTATTATTTGGCTTACTTGAAGCTACAAAATAAGTAGTCAAATAAACAAATGAAATAAAAAAAAATATACGCATTATGTTTTATTTATATATTTTAAATTTTATTTTAGCTTTTTATTTATTTTTTTTTGACCCAGCTGGGATACGAACCTGTGCTCGTTCAGATATGAAGACAAGAACTTTACCCACTCAGCTATTATTGACTTATAATTTTAAGCGACAAAAATTAGTTTGCATATACAAACACATGTTGATTTAAAAAGGGGTTGCCTACGTATTTTATTAATACATATAAACAAATTGTAACTACTTGCAGATAATGATAAAAATACGTACTCATTTTATTAAAAACTAATTAGTAGTTCTAATTTGAAACATAGTAATAAGTTAAATAAGTACCACTCATTACTTTGTGAGCCATTAATAAAGTACTACCGATTACAAAAATGACAAACGTTTTTGCTGGAATGTGTAAAGGCTAACTTATGTCGGCATTATAAACAAGTTTTGGACATTTTGGGATATTTTTTTAATGTGTAAAAAATAATTATGCTACGTTAGAATTCTCAAACAAATTTTTAAATCAACTGTCATTATCGCGCTTAAAGTTTACACAGATCTTGTACTGCGCATTATGCTTGATATTGTGATATTATTAATGCACTTTAAATATTAATTCAACTTTAACCAAACTTGTTCTACAGAATACTAATTGATAACATTGCAATTGAAAAGTGCACCCTTTTCCCCGTTCTGACGTACAGTGGTCTTCTTGTTTATACACATTTGTTTTACCCCTTAAGCTTTTAAAAAAGAGATTTAAAACAAATCTTTATGCTGCCTAAAAACTATTGTGCAATTCACGTACAACAAGGAGCATACATTAAACGAAGGCATAGTTAGTAGAGTCCGACCGAAACCATTTCTTTGAGACCGAACCCGAAGCGAACCTAATATTCGGGCCAAGAAGTCAATACTACATTCGGGCTAATCCGAAACTTACCGAAACTTTTTTAACATTAACTCATATTAACATTTTGAACAGCTTATAAGAATTAAAAGTTTCTTTATTTTATTAAGACTATTTTTACATACATACATACAGTGTCAGTCAAAATAATAGCACAAATTACATATATTTTAATTATTTTTGTTGTATGGCAAATGTAAGTTTGTATTTCGTATATTTTGAGCAAAATCCGCCTAAATTGTTTTTTTTGACAATAATTAATGAAAATTAAAATACTATTGTAAGTTTTATATTGAAAAAAGTTTTTACCAAATAAATGGATTTCCCAACCCTTGATGAAGTCAACAAATAATTAACGAAACGTCGGGAAAAATTAAATAAAATAATTTGTTTTATTTGCATTATAAATCTTTAGGCCTTATTAGCTCCTTTCAAAATATACGAAATGCATATATTTTACTTCGTTGGACAAAAATAAAACTTAAACATTTACGACCGTATGGCTAACAAAAACTTCGCATGCAGTTAGCATAAATGATGAATAGAACTGGAATGTTGAGTTCGGTACACAGACATTTAGGACTGTTTTGATCACTCTCTATTGATGACGTTAATAATTTCCTATCAAACAGTTGAGTCGAAAAGATATAAGATACGATTTCATCGCTACTAAAGTGAAGTTTTTTCAAACACGGGCGCAAAATCGATGCTACACACATGAACGAATTATTCTCAAATAATTAAATTTATCGTGAAGATTGAAAATCAGATTTCTTCGATTTTAACATACCAATAAATTCGATAACGTAACGCTCATTACATTTTCTTACGAATTCAATATTTTTTCAGAACACTATTATTTTGATTTTAAAACAATTCAGATGTATAATCTTCGATGACTTTTAAAATAAACTCCTTTATTATGCACTAAAAATTTCAATTAAATTAAAAAAAATATGGATAACACTCAATACATTTTAGTGTATGTTGTTAATGCTATTTCAATAATTAAACTGACAAATGAACCGTACTGAAAAAGCGTAGCGCTAAATACATAAAACGTTCATGTGGAAAATCAACAGCATGCAATACGGACACGCTATTTGGTATGTAGAGAGTATAAACAGCATTTTCGTTCTTCGTTTTTAACACATAATGAATGGACAGTCTTATAATATAACAAATCATGCTAAAGCAGTTTACATTCTCAAATTTATGCGTTTATTTTATCAAATATTTTACTATAGTTTCAGCGGACACGAAAAAAGCATTTCAAATGAGAATCACCCATATACGATACATATAACATAATAACAATTAAAAAATTTTTGTCTGTCAGTCTGCTTGTTCCAGGTAATATCCAAAACGGCTGGACTGATTTTGTCGAAACTTTCACTGGTAGAAAATTGGTGTTATGGGCCGTAACTTTGGCTATTTTTTTGGATAGTAGCGGGGGAAGCGTATCACCGTACAACAAACTTTTAGTTATCCTATATCTGTAGAGCTGTAATAGTTAGAATGCTCAAATTTGGTTTAGGCTACTTTTAAAATAATGTGCATAGTCAAGCAGAAAACTGGCGGGATAGGAATGGGAAAAAGGGTACGCCTCATACAAAAAAATTTTCAGTTATCCTATATCTGGTATATTTTACTTTGAGAGTGTGGATAAGGATACCATAAGAAAAATTTTAATTATTCTATAACTGAAGAGCTGCAATAGAGAAAGTGCTCAAATTCGGTGTCTTAATTTCAAAATAATGTGTATAAAACTGGTGGGTTAGGAGCGGGGAAAAGGGCACCCCCCATACAACAAGTTTTTAGTTATTCTATATCTGAAGATGTACATACAAACAAAATTTTAGTTATCTTACATCTGGAGACCTGTAATAGTGAGAGTTATCAAATTTGGTGTATGCTACTTTCAAAATAATGTGCACAGTCAAGCAGATCGGTGATAGGAGCGGGGAGAAGAGTAGCTTTCATATAAAAAAGTTTATTTGTACTAAATCTGGAGAGATGCAATAGTGAAAGTGCTTAAATTCGGTGTCTTTCACTTTCTAAATGATTTCCATAGTCAAACATAAAACTGTGGGATAGAAGTAGGGAGCAGGGTACCTCACATACAAAAAATTTCTAGTTGTCCTATATCTGGAGAATTGTAAGATTTAGGGTCCTCAAATTTGATATATGTCACTTTCAAACTATTGAAGCAGAAAACTGACGGTATTGAAGCGGTGAGAAGGGTACCTCACATAAAAACAATTTTTAGTTATCTTATATCTAGAGACCTGCAATAGTGACAGTGCTCAAATTTGGAGTATGTTACTTTAAAAATAATTTAAATAGTCAAGCAAAAAACAAACGGGTTACGAGGGAGGAGAAGGGTACTTTTAATTTTTATTTTTATTATATATGGAGAGCTTCAATAGTGAGAGTTCTCAAGTTTGGTGTATATTACTTTAAAAATAATGTGCATAGTCAAGCAGAAAACTGGCAGGATAGGAGGGGGAATAAGGTCACCGTTCATAAACATTTTTTATTATCCTAAAATTTTGTGTTTGTTAATTTAAAAATAGTATGCGTAGGCAATAATAAGGCTGGAATACTAGGACTATGGACAATGGTACCCACAAAATGGAAACTATTAATTACTTTTAATCTGAAGAACGCGGACGAAGTCGCGGGTAACAGCTAGTATAGAGTAAAAAGTATCAGCCCAAACCACAATTTTGGCCAAATCCAAAACCGAATACTCGGCCGGACTCTAATAATTAGTATTGCTGCACTCGTAGTATGTCTGATTGCATTTTTTTAAAAACGAAATTTTAATAAAACAATGAATTTGAGATGGTGTTATATAAACATACAGACATGTGAATAAGTATGTTTCAATATACGAGAGTATGCAAAGCGAATATGTAGACCAAAACAACTTCCGGTGATAAAACAACAAAATTCAAAAGAAACAAAGCACACTACAGAAAAAAATACAAAATAAATAAATTTGGTCTGGATAAAATGATCGTGTTTTTCTAAATTTTATTTTTTATTTATTTTTTAATATAAATTTAGTTGTGATACAAAAAGAAAACAAATTGTTGAAACTTGATAAGTTTTATATCACTCAAACACCACATACACATATATTTATTTTGCTCTTCCAACACACTTTCCCTTGCTTATGCACCATGGTGCATCATCATGCTAGTAAACCATTATTTGTCCGCTTCTAGTAATGGATGAATGGATGTTACTTTTCACTGCTTTAATATGTCGTTAATGCAGAATTGTAGTATTATTGTATGTCGAGTAGAATTTTCAAAACTTTTATGAGATTGCAATCAAAATAACCTTGATTTCAATTTACAACAACTAGTTCGCAAGTAAATAACTGCAACAACAGCAGCCGGGGAAAATGAGAAAAAAATAACACAAAATGTGATTTAATGATAAATTACTGACATATTTTTGTGGTTGTTGTAAGTTAAAAAAAAACAGATAAATAAATTTACATACGAGACAAAAAGACTTGTGAAACTAAATAGATATTTAAATGAAAATTTAGGTTTATTAAGATTTATTCATCTATTTTTTTATTCATGCAATCTGAAAATAACTATTCTATTATGTTTGTTCATTGTTGTTATTGTTTTGCTCTTTTTTGCAGAAGAATTTTATTTATTTTAATTGTATATTTTTGCTATCTTATCTGGTGGAAAAGTTTTATCTTTGAAACATAAAAACAAATTACACTGAAAGAAAATGCGTTATACAAAATGTATTTCATAACATTAGTTTCCAGATGGAAGGAATACGAAAATGTTTTTGCGTCGCGTAACTTTTTGCAGTCAACTTTGATATCTATCGCTAATTTTTTCAAACAACGATATAAGTCAGAAAATTTAGATTTTTGAGCAAATAATGTAGAACTAGTCACCATATAGTTCTTGATCTTGTGCGAACAATTCCTATAAATATCATGAGCTTAACATTAGAGGAAAGTTCTAGGGATGATTTGCAAGGTCAACCGTATTATCCCATATTTCTTTTATTTTAAGTTACGACTTAAGGTACGGTCACAGTTAAATATTTGCCCAAAAAAACGTAACCACTACTTTTGCTCAGGGTTAGTGTGATTTAACTTGGTTTTTATATCACAATATAAAGTTAAGTATGCTGCTAAAAGCTATTTTTATATTATTTTTAATAAATGCGAACCCATATTAAAAAAATATTGGATTTAAAGGAAATACAATATTAGCTTGTCTGTTGGTCACGCGTTTTTCGGCAAATATTTGCCAAGTGTAACCGTATCTTTAGCTGCCGATATTCTTCTTACTCGCAATAAAAATTTTAGCTGAGGGAATGTGATAATTTATAAAGAAGGGTGAAAAAAATGGATGAACGAATAATCGCCCAAGTGAAAATCGCCCGAAACACCTAAATAAAGAAACGCCCAGAATTGTTGGGTGATTCGTCATAGTGAAGAAACACCCAAAAACAGTGCCGATCGCCCAAAAAAAGTGAAGAATAACCTAAAAGTGTAAATAATAATCAGCCGAAGTTTTTGGATGTTTGTTCGTTATGTAAAATCACCCGAGCTTTAAATGAATAATCGCCCAAAATTTTGTTCTTTGGTTCTCTAACATTTTACAAAAATTTGCCAGTTATTCACTATGAGCAAATACCCAAATATCTGAAAATGTTGAATCGCCAAAAGTCGATGAGGAGTAACCCAATTTTAAACAACAATTTTTGGACGATTCAACATTTTTGTTTTTCGGGCGATTTTCACTTGGGCGATTATTCGTACAGCCGAAAAAATAAATTAAATCTGTTGATATGAGCAAATCATGTTCATTATACATGATTTACCGTATCACAAGTTCCATAGAAATATAAATTTTGTAGCGCGTGCGTACGATACATTTTGTTTTATACCAACGAAATTAGAAAACCGATTAATAAATTCTTTACACATTTTTAAAAGATTATAAAATTTAATAACGAAAATGGCAAATCTGCTTTAACAAAAAATGTTTTCTTAACAAAATCTGTTTGCAATTATTATTCGCACGCTATAACAGTGCGTGACATGGAATTCATGATATATGTTTCGTACGGTCAAATCACCTTAAATCACTTGATTTATTTTAAATCATATAAAAAATATTGTTTTTCGAACTTGATTTATGTATTCAACCAACCCTGCTTTTAAAACTATAAACTCCATCTCTGGACCATCTATCAATAGCGATTGACAATGTCGAAAAAATTATATTGAAGAGTATGTAATTAATTTTAAATGGCAAACTATAGATACATGAAAACAGTTCAATGCATCATTTGACTACGAAAATTCGAACACCAAATCACTTACAGGCACGGTGGAAACTCTTCGAAGTAATTTACTTAAATCTAGTTGATTTTAAGTCGGTGGAGTAATAGTGTTATTTTGGTCAGCCAACTTTACATGTAAAATTAAATTCGGGCCCCACGTTGGGCGCCATATCACAAAAAAACTTTGCTTCCATTGGAAGTACCGGGGCTTACCTTCCCTGACATCTCTGCCTAGTTGGGAAAGGATTATAGACTTGCCGGCATGCAAACAAAGAGTTTTGTAACAACTTTATAGTGGTTAGAGTTAGTCCTTGTTTATAAAAATCCACTACGAATTGGTAAAGTAGAAATATTTTAGACAAAGTTTTAATATCAAATAGTAGTACACTCCATCTGAAATGTGGAGCTGATACCAGTATAAATTGGATATATAAAACTTCCAATTTTCTGTTGAGGTTCACTTGAAGCTTGATATATAAATAGATGTAGATTTACAGCCGTATGCATAACCAAAACTTGGCAGGAAGTTGGCATAAGTAACGAAATTGAACTGGCTCTTAAAGAGTTTTCCCATACAATTGGGCTTTAAAAACCACTGTATCTTGTAGTAGAGGTGGAAAACTATCGATAGTGTCACTATCGAAAATTTTCGATATTTTGAAAAAATATATCGATATATCGATTCTGAACTATCAAAAGTTAGAAAAACTATCGATATATCGACGATACTATCGTGATACTATCAATGTTTTATAGTTCTCGGAAAATGTACTAAATATATGTATGTAAAAATGCTAACACCCCGTCCTCACGAGACATAATTTTGTTCTAACATTTGTCAAACTTCATACATAAAAACATCAAAAAAATGTTAGTGCTATTTTTTCATATCGACTTTGACTTTTGTCAAGACGCTATGTAATGAAACAGATTTTTAAACAAAACAGAACTTTATTTCGTAGTAAACTGAAATCGTTGTAACATTTCAATATAAGAAAAATGTGTGAGTTCAGTTATTTTTAAGTCCAATTTAACTAACTGATGATCTTTGAAAATAATGTCTTGCACAACAATAGTAGTAGATCATTTACTATCGATAGCGGCAACAAATATCGACTGTTTTCAAATAATAATCGATTGCAGAATAAAAATATCGATAGTCACAAAAAAATTTAAATATCAATAATATCGATAGTGCCATCGATAGTTTTCCACCTCTATCTTGTAGTCCTGACTCATCACTATATTTTACACTGATTTTTAATATAAAATAGTCCAGTAGAACTTGTTAAGAGCCCGTTCAATTTCATCGGTTATGCTATCTTCATGCCAAGTTTTCGTTATGCATATGGCCCTTAGTTTGTAGAATATGGTCTACAAAAATTTGCAGGTTAAACCTAGAGAGCGATTGACTAGACTAAAACAAACTGTGAAAAACTTTTCACGTCTTGTAACTTTCGTAAATTTCGACTGATTTTAAATTTATACTTACAAAAATTGTGATGTTTGAGCAGTCCATTCTATTATCTTAAATTAAGACTTAGTGCCACAGTAAAAAAAGTAAAAACCACTAAAAAATAAAAGCACCGAGCACCAACTCGAAAACTTTTCGCGTCGAAAATTAAAAAAGCACTAAAAACAATACTAAAAGCACCGATTTGACAACGTTGTTGAGTACCAACATTATCTATTTAATCGATCAATCGGTACTGTAAATCCTCAGCTTGCCTTAGAAATCATGCTTAAGCTGGTTGATCATCAACATGAATCAAATTTAACTTAACTTTAACTTGACTTAATCGCACAAATTAAGTAATAAAATTTCAATTGCTTTGTTGTTCCAACAGCACTATTTTCTCTGTGTAAACAAAAATAAATATACAATTTGATAATTGATTCCAATTGTTTTGTTTTTTTTATACGAGTATTATACGGAACATAAAGTCAAATAACGAATTTCTAAAAATATTTATTTTATAACCATTGTTTGCATTAAATTTTGATTCTTTTTTATATTTTTATATGTTTACTCTGGTAATGAATGCAGAATTCTATTATCGACATTTGACGTAAGAAAAAAGAAATCTGAAATTTTGTTTCTACTACTCGTAACATGTATCAGCTTTGTCGTCTGTCTGAAAATAAAATATACAGGCCTAGAATAATTTTTCTTATGTAATCGAACTATTCAAATAAAATAGATTTTTTGTGACTTTCTAATTCAAATTCAATTAATTTTTTTTAATGAACTCGGGGATATCTAGGAGAAAAGATTGTGATTCGTAATTTTCATCGATCTGTTTTTTGTTGTTTATTCTTTCTTTCGTTATTTTCTCACCAAAGCAAAAACTTTGCTTACTGATAGGCGAAAAAGTAGATGAGGACTTTTTAAGTCGTAACTACTTACAATTTGATTCGATAACTACTTATATTTGATTGAGAAGTCCAAAAAATGTATTTACATTGTCACAGCAATTAACTAGTTACTATTTGGCTTACTTGAAGCTAAAAAATAAGTAGTCAAAAACAAATTAAACTTTATACACATTATATATTATTTATATTTTTTTAATATTTTTTTTGCCCCAGCTGGGACACGAACCTGTGCTCGTTCAGATTTGAAGACAAGATCTTTAACCACTCAGCTATTTCTGACTTACAAGCTAATGCGGCAAAAATTAATTTTGATATACAAACACATGTTGTCTTAAAAAGTGGTCGTCTACTTATTTTATTAATACATATCAACAAATTGTAACCACTTTCAGATAATCAGAAAAATACGTATTAACCTTATTTAAAACTAGGTAGTAGTTTTAATTCGAAGCATAGTAATAAGATAAAGAAGTACCACTCATTACATTGTAACCCATTAATAAAGTTCTACCGAATACAAAAATGACAAAAGTTTTTCCTGGACAGTTAAACTTTGTAGAATTTGATTGTAAAACCTTAGCTGAGAATGTTCACAAGGCACAAGTTTAAACAAACGACACTTCGTGTAGAATGGCGTTTCTAATGTCCTCGAGATAGCGCCTAAAGTCCTTTCGGATGTCCCTCGGGCGAGGGTCCTGCAGCATAATTTGATAATTAGAATGAGTTGGCAGGTGACATGCCATCAGGAACTGCTTTGTAAGCAGTACATATTCCTTCCTAACCGGTAGCACTAGTATCTCCTCGTGTAGGTGGTCAATATTTGTAATTTTTACACATCCTATAGCGATTCGGCGTGCATTGCTCTGGGTATTTTGCAATACTCGCCTTTGGGTGCCGAGGTGCATATTTTGGCAGCGTAATTTAAAAGTCGCTACAAGTACCTCTTTATTCATGATGCAGGAGGTGCCAGAAAGAGCTTTCAAGACCTTGTTCCGGGATTTCACTTTTTGGTTGATATATATGGCATGCGACGCGAAGGAGGCTGTCAAATGCTGCGCCAGGTATTTTAGGGCTACTCATTGTAGTTTTGCGCCTGCCCTCGACAGAGATGTCTAGTTTCAACCTTACCTACTTCCTTAGTCCAAGAAGTGAAGAAGGACACTGATGAGTTTGAAGGTGATAGCTTCAAGTTAAGCTTCTTCAGGTAGTCTGTAATGGTGGCCAGGTAGTTGGTTATTGTGGCATTTATGTCATGAATGTTTATATTAAATGACATGATGGTGCAGTCATCGGCGTATGACACCAGCGATACTGATGAGGTTGGATTTTTGGCAAGATAAATATTGAAGCGTATGGGCGACAGTACTCCTTGTGGCACACCCAGTTTTATCTTGCGGTAACTTGATTTTTGGCCTCTAAACTCCACAAACAGTTGCCTTCTATTGAGGTATTTGGCAATACAGCGCTTCATGTCAATGGGAAGACTAGAGTTCATGATGTCATTAATCAGTAGCGAGTGATCGACCATGTCAAATGCCTTGGACAAGTCCAGTGCAGTCACAATTGTACGTTGGATCGGTTTGCGCAGATTAAGGCCGTTGACGATCTGTGTAGCTAAAATATTCAATGCCGTTATGGTTCTATGGGACTCCCTGGGATGGGAACAGTAATGCTTCCAAAACCTTTGTTACAGGTCTTAAGAGGAAGAGAAGGCGACAGCGGGTTTGTCTGCTTATGGAATTGGAATGACCCTTGCGACCTTCCAGATATCTGGAATTACCAGCTGGCGAATATGTTGTTCTAGAATTCGCGTGAGGAAAATCAGTGCTCCTGTGCCAAGTTTTTTTTAACATTAGCATGGAGATGCCATCGGTTCCAAGGGCCTTAGAGGGTTTCGCTTTGGAGGTGATGTTCTCAACTTGAAGGAGTGAAGGTGAAGAAGTGGGATTCAGAACTGTTTTTCAGACTCTTGGGTCTTCGTATTATAGCGCATTTTTTAGCATCTGTATACTGTGTGTTGTTGAAGCCGATAGCTGCGAGATTTTTCTGATTGTTCGAACCAGATAGACTTTTTACGGTTGACCATAGGTTTGACTGCTGTGAGTAATGTTGCTGACTTTAGTCATGACCCCTGCAGTTGCTACCAAACCCGTAGTGGTTAAGGGAAAATATGGTACTATGTACGACATCCGATGTGGTGAACTATTACCTCCTCAGATGTTCATGTCTTATCGTGTCATGTCATGTCCCGTCTTGTTGTGTCGTTTCATGCCTTGTCCCGTGTTGTTGTGTCGTTTCATGTCATGTCGCGTATTGTCGTGTCGTGTCGTGTCATATCATGTCATGTCACGTCATATCATGTCATGTCATGCCATATCATGTCATGTTATGTAAACATGACATAGTATAACATATAGCTTTCTTATTATTTTTTTAGGTAATTAAAACGTAGGGAACTTTGTTTCTATCCGGTGTCCCACGGCACAGTTTGTTCTTTTTAAATTTAATATGTTTGTATTACGTACGGAACAAAATATGAATTTTAGGGCCTTATTTTGTAAACACAACGATTAGCTTTGGTAAATTTTATATGGAAAATTTCCAAATTACAAAAAGCAAACACAATGAAAATTTGTCAACGCTTAGCGATTTACAAAATAAGGCTCTTAATCTTTTTGGTGGCCCGGGTTACAAAGCTTAAAATATTTCGTGCGAGATTTGTAACAAAAATAATAAAATTTTGTAGCTTGAGGACATAGTATGGAAGGCTCACGAATACGTTCTACGATATTTTTAAAGCTCTTGGTTTTTTATTGATTAAATAAATTAAAATTAGTTTCACCATGAATTACTGTTATTTATAGTCCGGAACTAGAGCCTTTATTATTGGCCAATGCGATGCGATGTGCACTCTATTTCACTTATGCAATCAAACAATAATTTTATTTTGTTAATTAAATAAAAAAAATTACGAGTATTATTTTAACCAGCAAAATGACTTAATCAACACATTCTTAAATACTCTGACCTCGTAAAAATGTTTCTTGACGTTACGTTTGACTGATTGTGTGCTTGAGAAATGAATGAACCTACGAGTGAATGACTGATTGATGGCATGCGTGAATATTGTTCTATTACAATGATAAAGAGTTGAATATAAAATAATTACAATAATTTTATTTATTTTATAAAATAAATATTAATGAGTTCGAGTACGAGTATCTACAAGATTGATAATAATAATTACATGATGTTGAATGATTTTTGTAAGATTAAATAGGTGCTGAAAGAAATAAAAATCTTTATGAGTCTATTTTCGCCAATTCCATATATTTTGTGTGCCATACAAAATTTTAATCTTTTAAATTAAGAAGCTGTTAAAAGTTATAGTGGAAAATTTTCAGCAGATAAATAAATTAATGTGTTAATTAATTGTTTCATGGCAACTAATAAGTTTTTTTATTCGTATTTTAATATATTTTTTAGTACATTTTGTTTTGGTTTGAATTACATGTTAGATTGTAAGATTATTTAGGGTTGTAAAGAAAGCAGGCAAAAGACGATAAGAGCGTGACGACTTCCGAAAACAACGTTGTTCTGTTCTGCTGTGTACGTTGAAAACGAAATTGATGTAGATTTTTTTCTTGTTCCTTGTCTAATTTTTTCTGACTATGTATAACGTTTTGAACCTTAGCCTTTATAATTAAGATTGTGCGAAAACAACACTCTGTGTAATTTTGTAAGTCATGGGAATATATAAAAGAAGAAAAAAAAGACCCGTGTCTCCCAGTTTTGCCTCAAGTCATGCACATTTTTATGGGCCCCCAAGGATTTGGCGCCTCGATGTAATTTTTGCAAAAAACTGATCATTTTCTCAGGCTCATATCTTGCAAACCGTTCGGAATTTATTCTCTGAGGCAAATTTGTAGCTCTTGGCATAAAGAAAAAAATTGTGAACATATAAAATCAAAAACACTTCATCTTCAAGATCAAAATCGCAAAAAACGTTAAAAACCTCGATTTTTTAAACCTTTTTTCTCCTGTTCAGGTCCATAAGTAGCAAACTGTTCAAAATTCAAGGAAACAATCAACTACAAAAATGTACCCAAGATCTCAATAAACAACTTTCTAGAACATATGAACTTCCTAGGAATGATTCTTAACACCGTTTAGGTAGCCCTTAGGTAGCCGCAAAAATAAAAAAATCGAATTTTTTAAAGTTTTTTGCGATTTTGATCTTAAAGATGAAGATTTTTTGATTTTATATGTTAACAATTTTTGTTCTTTATGACAAGAGCTACAACTTTGCCTCAGAGAATAAATCAAAATTCCGAACGGTTTGCAAGATATGAGCCTGAGAAAATGATCAGTTTTTTTGCAAAAATTACACTGAGGCCTCAAATCTTTCAGGGCCCATAAAAAAGTGCATGATTTGGGGCAAAACTGGGAGACACGGGTCTTTTTTTTTGTCTTTTATCACGTGGTGGTGTCCGTATATGGTTATAATTTTTCGTGTTGCATTGTGTAATCGATTAATATTTCTCTTCTCGAATAAGAATAATCAATATAATTTAATCGATTATTGCAACAAAGTAATGTATTATTGTTCATCATTCGACTAATCGTGTCATCAGTAGCTGTCACGGAAAGCTACTGAGTGTGTAAACTTACGAGTTGGTCGCAATTCTTTAAATCGGGTCGCTTTAAGATTTATTGAATTTCAATATATTTTTCCTTTTTTCATCTATCTTTTTTTTTTGTAATTATAATTTGATCATTTTCATAATTTTTCTTATTGCAAATTGCAAAATAAAATCTGTTTCTCGTGAAACTTGCACTAAAAGAGACACACTGCATTTTTCATAATTATTCTTAGGTTTTATCACAAAAAAAAAAAAATTTACTGAATGAATAGCCCACGCTTTGCAAAAACATAATACAAACGCGTAAATACACTTACACACTCATTTATTAGTGCTTCTACTTTGTCTTTGGGCTTGTAGAAACAAGTAACAACATAACAATCTAAAAGAAATATTATTAAAAAAACATTCTAGATACTTATGAACTCAAAAACTGGTTGATAAACTAGTGGGTGTTTGTGTGCATTATATAAAAAATATAAAAATAAATAAATAAAAAAATAAGTGCTCTATAGTACGTACTCCTTCATAATCCGCACCACAAACATAAATGTTTACTTTGAATTTATTTAGAACTTTAAATAAAAATGCGATAATTTAAAATTTTAAAGCGAAATTAAAAAACAATAAGAAAAAAAAACACTTGAAGAATTAGAAATATGAAATTTTCTTTATTTCAGATTGCTTTTAATTTCATTATACATACTTAAAATAAATTGAAAGAGAAATTTCAAAAATTTTCTACACAAAAGTTTATAATTTTACTATCGATTTTAATAAAATTCGACATATTTATATTAGGGCACCCCTAATTTCAAAAAGTTCGATTTCTCCCAGTCTCACCCCCAGTTTGGTGAATATTGATAAAACAAAAAATATTATCCTGCTAAATTTTCAGATCAATCGGTTGGGTGTAAGACGCTCAAATTTATGAAAAACCATAAAATTTAGTTTTCTTGCCTCATAACTTCAAAAATATTCATTTCACAAAAAAAATTGTAAGAAGAAAATGTTGCTCTGAAGCTTACAACATTTTATTAAAAGTGTAGCGGCCTGTCGAAATCAGCAGTACTGATACGTTCTGCTAATCTGATTGCATATTGGAACATTTCACTCTTAATAATAATTTGAATTTACATTAATTTAAACAATGAACTAAACAGTCGAAATAATAAATTTCAGACTTATACTTATTCGTAACAATTATTAATAATGCGATCGGCCCGCGCAAAAAATGTATATGCATGCTTACTTCTCTGTTGTCTGATTGCAACTAAAGATGCAATCAATTCAACTAGGAAAACCAGTATAAATGCATACTTCCGTGTTTATCTATGTAAGGGGATGTTTATCTATGTAAGAAGGGGACTCCCAAAATATGAAAGTATGAACTTTATTGGCAGGGACTGCTTTGAATAAAATTCTTTAATCTTAGATTACACGTTTATAAGTTCCCTGCGGGAAATTTTTGTCAATTGTTCCAAATGTACCTGTCCCATGACATCTGAATATAGTACCAGGAAGATAGGAAGGTACTGTGATCGGTTACAGACACTATTACTTAATCGGTATAAATGTTCGAAAAAAGTTTTTATTGGATCACACGACCAGTCAGTTCTACAAACAATTTCATAGGGACTAGGATCCAGACCAGTATTGCAGAAACTGTAACCGGCAGTATTCTTGCGATCAGTTTAGTGACCCATCACAAAGTGTCGAAAAGGTATTAATTGCTCCCTCCTATGACAAAGCCATATTAAAGTGATATGTTCCCTTCATGCAAAGTGTTAGAACTCGAACCGGTCCCTATCCCTAAAGGGTTAGTCACGTGACATATTCTGTGTCAGTTCCTTTCCCCCTAGGGTTATTTTAAAATTATAAGGTTAGAGTACCTACAAAGCTGTTCACGATGAGTTCTTTCAAAGTCATAACGATAGCATGGATCAACTTTTATTCCGGCGTTCCATTGTAAGGTACTATTTACGCCAAAACACGCAAAATAAAGCTCGACTTTCATCTTCATTGGTCCTAAGCTTAAAAACATTATGCATTGAAAAAAAATGTTTTGAAACTTATCACTAGGGATGTAACGAATGCCGATACCGATACCGATATATCGGCGATACTTCAGATTTTCCGATACATCGGTATCGGCGATATTTTACTGCCGATACGACGATACTTTTAAACATTTTTTCAGAGTTTTTTTTAACAAATAATTTATTTTTGTTCGATTTTACCATGAATTAAATACACTTCGTTATTTTTTAAATCTTATTAATATCAATTTTAAAAATTAATAATATTTTATGCTGTTATTTTGTAAAAAAATTATTTATTTTTTGTTAATTTTACCATGAATTCAAATTCAAGCCGTTGTTTTTTAAATCTTATTCCAGCAAAAAAGAGATACTCTAAAGAAGTCATGAAAATGTAAAATTCGCGATCTGGAAGTATTGCAAATTTGGATAATTTCTAATTAGTTTTACATATCCTTGCCCTTGCAAGAAGTTCTGTTTTTCGATTACCAATCACCGAATTGGAAGCGATGCTAGGACAAATTTCTTTTTCGGTATTCTATAATGATTTTTCCTTGAGGAAAAAGTATAAAAAAGTACCCATTTTCAAAATTTTTTATGCGAGTTTAAACTCAGAACTGTATTTTCATGTAAATTTAAGTGAATAAATATAAACTTAGAAGTCTTTAAGCTATTAAGTTATTTAGATGAATATTAGTTGATAAATGTGCTTTAAAAAAATCGATTTTTTAAAAAGCATGGCGAGTATTTTTTTAAATTATAAAGGAATTAAACAATTTTTCTTGCTTTTCTACTAATTATCTGCATATTTTTAATATAGATTTGTTGGAAGCAAAGAAAATGTAGCTCCTTAAAAATTACTTCCAATGTTTTATCAATTTTAAATATTCTCTCTTATAATGTAATTTTGTATAGTAAAAAATTGCACTTGAGTTTTGTTAATCTAAACTTGAACTCAATTTCAATATTCGTATCGGTATCGGAATCGGTATCGGCGATATTTATTTTTAAATATCGGTATCGGTATCGGATCGGCAAAACGGCGTATCGTTACATCCCTACTTATCACCTGTAACCCGCCGCTGTACTCAGCGCCATACTCCACCCACTTATTATTTTATTTAATTTTTTCATACTTTTTTATCTTAATTTTGTATGCAATGAATAAAAAAAATTTTTAATTATCGCTTCTGGTTTTATTTTGCCGGTTAATGGGTTAAGTACACTATATTGTTTAATATTTGTTAGTATTTTTAGACTAATTGTTTTATGAATTCAGGCAAAAATATTGTTTGATATTTTTCAGAAAATCCAGTAAATCTTTTTGTTTGATTTAGTAAATTGTTTTGTTTACAATTTGTAAATATTTTTAGACAAATTGTTTTATAGATATGTATAAACAATTTGTTCACTGAAAAAAAAGGTTTTTTTCAATGAAATTGTTGAGATATTTTTGTCTATATTTTCAAATTTGTTTGTAGGTCCGTTTCTAGACAAAATATTTACAATTTCATTGAATTCCATTACAGAATATGAAATTTAGGCCCCTATTATGATTCACAACTCAACTAGGTTGAGTTGTCAATGCTACGACCCAACTCAACCATATTTTCGTATTAAGATTCACAAATAATTTTAGTTGTCTTCGAAAAAATATTCGAAAAAAGGTTCTTATCTATACCCTCTGTTTTTTGAAACCATAGTAGCCATCACAAAATATTTCAAATATTTTTAGTTTTGGCCTCACTATTTTTTCTTGAGATTTTATATTTTATGGATATGGCAACAATATGGGTTAACAAATGGGATAGATTGGCCCCTAAAATTACCATTTTAAAAGTAATTAAAAGTAACACAATAGTCGAAATAAAAACCAATACACAACTGATAAAAAACTGTGACAACTGCTTTGATGAAGTTGTATTCCATAATAAGAATTTGACACCTACGACTCAACTATCAATTTAGCTGTGAATCATAATAGGGGCCTTAGTTTTTGCTGTGCAAATCTTAGTTTTCTTTTCTTGCTGGATATTTAGTACGTAAATTTCTATATATTTGCAAAATTTCATTCGCAAATACATATCAATAGTAAATGACTTTATAGCAAACAATTTTTGAAATCGGATCAGAAACAAAAAAAAAAAAATGCAAGCGTTAAACTATTTTACACGAGCGAAGTGCCCTTCATATTTAAAACATAGAGGGGAATGGTCCTCTGCTATATCTATGTGTGAAATTTCAATCCGATAATACTATCCGTTTAGAAATGCCAGATTTATTTTCCAAACATTTTTATTATGCCCCACTGTGCAGTGGCACTTAACGTTTGAATTGAAGAAAAAATTTCATACAATTTGCAAATGTTGCCAGTTTTCATTAAGTTATCTGCAAAACTACAATCGAGAAGAAGACAATTTGCATAAAATTTTTTACTCCAGTTATTCGATTAATCGACCCAAATTGCTCCAAAAAATATTTACTCGAAATTGGAAATTTTTTGCTTAATCGAACATTACTTGACTTAAAATCTTCGATTAATCGAGCAAACATTATTCGAGTGAATACCTTAGTACAGGAGTCGGTAAGTAATATTAAGTAGAGTCCGGGTAATGTTGAAACTTTTTGTCGGGGCCCAGAAAAAACTCGTACTACTTACTAGTTTAAAATTTGTATTTTGACTTATACAGGGTGTTTTTTTTAGAGGTATAGAACTTCGAATTGAAATAAAACATAAGAAAATCGTTTTAATGTCCATCAATTTGGCTTTATTGGAAGGATAATTTTATGCCATTAATGTTTAAATATGATTTCGGGCATGTGGCCGCCGCGGCTGGCTCGAATAAAGCCAATTCTACAGGTCCAATTTTCAACCACTTTTTCGAGCATATGGGGCCGTATGTTGGCAATAACGCCACGAATGTTGGCTTCCAAGTCCCCTAACGTTTCTGGTTTGTTGGCGTAGACGAGCGACTTCACATATCCCCAAAGAAAATAATCCAATGGTGTCAAATCACACGATCTTGGTGGCCAATTGACAGGTCCATTCCGCGAAATTATGCGCTCATCGAATGTTTCCTTCAATAAATCGATTGTGACGTGCGCTGTGTGGCATATAGCGCCGTCTTGTTGGAACCACAACTCATCCACATTCATGCCATCCAATTCGGGAACAAAATAGTCGGTTATCATGGCTCTATACCGGTCTCCATTAACGGTAACTAACTCTCCAGCATTATTTCGGAAGAAGTATGGCCCAATGACTCCACCAGCCCATAGAGCACACCAAACAGTCAGTTTTTGTGGATGTAATGGCGTCTCAAGGGTCTCATGTGGATTCTCTTCACTCCAAATGCGGCAATTTTGCTTGTTGACGTAGCCATTCAACCAAAAATGAGCCTCATCACTGAACAAAATTTTGCGATTTTGCTTGCGGTAAACTTCGCGAACTGAACCATTATTTTCGAAATAAATTTGCACGATTTGCAAGCGTTGTTCTTTTGTCAACCTGTTCATGATGAAATGGCAAACCAAACTAAATATTAATCACTTGACAGCTGACAAAATGGCCACCAGTTAAAAAAGTGATGCCAACTTAAAGTTCTATACCTCAATAAAAAACACCCAATACAACCAATAAATACAACAGATATCTATCTATTTTCTAAAATTAATGCGAAAAATTACATCTGCAGTATTTAGCCAGTTTTTTAAAGTTTGTTTTACGCATAGAACAACTGTGCCTGTTAATCTCCAATAATCTTTGTTTCTCCAAAACTTAATTTTGGAGGAGGATGACTCCTTTTTTTGAAACTTTCTCGTTAATAGTTACAATAACTGAAACTTTTACTTTGCAGTACAATTTGTTCTATTCACAACACAGAAATAATTATCACCAAAAATTTTTCAAACAAAAGTTTGTCTAAAAATAAATTTAATTTTCTGTAAATGTTCTGTCATAATCTATGAATTGTTTGTTTCACTTTTATTTAGAACGCAAACACCACAAACAACAATAAAAACTGTGTCGTAAAAAACCACCCCGATGACGACATACACACAAATAACAACAACAACAATCATAACAAGAGGAATGCAATTGTACCAAGTTTGTTTACAAAAGATTTTTGAGTGAATCGATTAGTTAATGTCGTTGCATTAATTCTCATTCATTTTTTTAGAGTATTTAGATAAACATTCAGACTTGAACACATTTAACAAAGTGAAATCTCCTAAATGCTTAATGGATGATGATGATGACATAGACAAAAGTTTTGTTTGTATTTTTGTTTGATAATGAAATTATTTTGCTTAATAATTGTTAGCATTATTATTTATTAAATTCAGACAGAAATATTGTTTGATATTTTTCAGAAAATCCAGTAAATATTTTTGTTTGATTTAGTAAATTGTTTTGTCTACAATTTGTAAATATTTTTAGAAAAATTGTTTTATAGATTTAAACAATTTGTTCACTGAAAAAACACGTTTTTTTAAATGAAATTGTTGAGGGACTTTTGTCTATATTTAAAAATTCGTTTGTAGGTCCGTTCATAGAGAAAATATTTACTATATCATTGAATTCCTTTACAGAAAATGAAATTTAGTTTTTTCTGTGAAGCTCAGCTGTATGGTTTATCGTTTATGGGTTGTTTATGTGATTGTGAACAGACAAATTTGTTATATCTCTATTTTGTCGTATTTCAAATGTCAATTCAATATAGCAATTCTCCAAAAAAAAAAGACGAATAGTCTATTCATTTTGAGTAAATAATTTATGTCGGAAAACGAATTTTGTTATTATTTACAGGTTTAGTGATATTTGTAATAAATTTTTTTTTATAAAATTTTCGCTAACTTCCAATTTTTTCACGTTTTTTTCCGAATTTTTCGCGTTTTTTTCCGATTTTTTTTGTTTTTGATGGTGTGGGAGATTTCTAATCAATTTTAGAGCTTATTTCCGATTTTGTGACTTCTCGCGAATTTTTGCAAAACTTCGTTGCAGTTTTTCGGATTTTTAAGAAATAACAGATTTTGTTATTATGCCGCTATTAGCAAGTTTTGCTAGTCTCCAATATTGAAATTTTTCGCGAATTTTCGACATTTTCGTGATATGCTTGATTTACTCCAAGTTTTTGGTAGTTTTAGAGTCCGAGTCACTTTTAATCTCTTTCAAGCCTTGATTTCGCTGTTATAGCTGGTTCCAGTTCTATTATACTTTATTATTTTTTACAAATTAATCTAGCAAATAGAATAGTGCCAGACAATCGGCCATGTCACAGAGTTCAATTCCGTTCGGAAACGGAATTCAATCCACCCCAAGATGTCAAGACCTAGCCGGAGCGTACTGTACCATACCAGCGCCACCAACAGTCTGGACTAGGGACTCCAATCGGGATTGATTTTTAAAAATCCCGGGATTGGGGATTTGGCAAATCCCGATCTCGAAATCCCGGGATTTTCGGGATTTCGGGATTTTTCGGGATCCCGGGATTTTCCGGGATTTCGGGATTTTTCGGGATTTCGGGATCCAACGATTTTCGGTAAAATCCGATTTCTTTTTAATAACAATACTTGAATAACAAATTTTTATTTTATTTATGTATTATAAAAGTTTTTATGTAGAGAATATACCATATACCAAAGACATATTTTTATAAAGCAGCGGTGCCCACACACACACTATCACATTCTATGTTTGTGTGTGTGCTTCGCGTCTAAATGCCCAGTTGGCCACGTCTTTAAGAAGACATCATCAATGACGAGTGCACAACAATTTTAAATCATCGACGGCAAATGTCGGACAGCTGAAATAAATCATCACTCAGATACTAATGTGACGACGTGGGCGACATTTTCGCCAATGATTAAAAATGCGACAATGTCGCCTATTATGTCGTCAATGACTATGTAGGATACTGAAGACAAAATGTAAGACATTGTCGCTTATATTGTCCTCAACAAAGTTGGATTGAGAACAGCAATTAAGACATCTTGTCCTCCACAATGTTAGTGAGGACAAAACTGTAAGACATTGTAGCTCATATTGACCTCGAAATTGAGGATTGAGGGCAAAACGAAAGACATTGTCGCTCATATTGTCATTAAAAGTGTGTAATATAGGACAACATTCAAGAATTTGTCGCTCAGATTGTCGTGAACGGCGATTTACTTAAATTTTCGATTAGAAAACCTATTTGTCGTCTTCACATGAACCCAACAACAAAAAATATGCACTTGTCTACTCGTAACCGAAAAAATTTTACTACTATTAATAGTCTCTTCGCATTTTCTAGACCTCAAAGAATTGTATGTACCCAATTGTTATCGATAACGAGTACAGAAGTGCCCATTTTTTGGTTTGGGAATAAAGTAACGTAGACATATACATAGTTATACATAGAATAAGAAGGATTGAATTTTTCAAAATGATGAATTTTCCAAAAACATATCTGTGGCTTGGTGCTAAAAGGTCCGATATCAATATTTTGCTGTTTGACTTAATCATTGCATTAGGTTTCTGTTCTTACTCTCTTTTATTTTGCTGAAACAGCCGATGTCTAATGTAACCCAGAACAGCTTCATAAGGGTTTTGCTAGCCAATGTCACTATTAACTCATATAGAAAACTTAAACTTAAATTGCTTTTTTCTCACAAGTGAATATTTTGACATTGGCCCTTTTAGCACCAACCCACAGCAATTATTATTTTTCTTTTCAAAATAATTATCAGTTGTATATTATCAGAAGACTTGTTGAAAATCATCGTAACACACATGTTTTTGAATTCTTTTTTAAATTTTATTTTTTTTCTTTGATTTTTAAATATTCCAATAGAAAATTTTGACAGAAAAACTCGATTTTTCTTCTCATTAAATATTTACGAATTTAAGTGTTTAATTTTACGAATTTTGTGATAAAAAAATATTTGAATTTATGAATTTTGTAATAGAATACGAATCATAGTTTTTTCTGTGTACCTAATTTATTTGCTCTTGCTTTTAATTTATAAACAGTTTGTCATGAATAATCATTAAATTGTTAAAACAGATATGTAAAAATTTATTACGAGTATAAAATATTATAAAAAATGGCATAAAATTAATGAAAATTAAAATATATACATATTTTTTACATAAAAATTGTTGTACAAGAAATCCCGAAAAATTCCGGGATTTATTGTGACAAATCCCGGGATTCGGGACTTATTTTCACAAATCCCGGGATTTCGGGAAAAATTTGCGTATTTTAGTTTTCTTTTTGGGGTAGATTTAATTCCGTTTCCGAACGGAATTGAACTCTGTGACATGCCCGAATATAAATATTTGGAAAACATATTAAATTCAATCGTATAATTATAACGCACTTTTGTATGAAAATTGCCAAGAACAAAAATACAATACTGTATAATTAGACGATTGCACAACACATACGACGTTAATACGAGCTTGTGAAATGAACAAATATTTCATAGCAAATGAAAAAAATTTAAATAGAAATAATAAACTATTTAATATCAAACAAATCATTAAAAAAACATAAAAGGCTTTTACACCCAGAAAAAAGTACACGTACTTTTCGAATTGGAGCCGCAATAGAAGTGGTATCATTACTGTAAAGATGATGGTGATCATCTTCATCATAATTTTTACGACAATAATGATACGTTATATAGCGGCTAAAGATTAAAATGAAATGAAATGAAAAAAACTATAAAAAGTAATAAAAACAATATAAAAAACAAACCAAAAATTGTGCATCCCCGGTAACTTTTGAAGTCAACTACATAAATATTTATTTACTTACACTCAAGAAAATAATATGTAACTTTTTAATTTTATTTCACTATTTACATACGGATAATCATTTTGGTGTTTATATTATGCACGTGTATTTAAAAAGTCATGAATGAATGTATGAATGAATGAATGGGTTTTCAAATTTGTCTAAAGAGTGATTTTATATACAAATTTATTTTAAAGTTTAAACGCCTCGAACATTAAGCAATTCAGTCTTTTTCGGAGATTTTTAAAGCATCATCACGAAGATGAATGTAAATACATATTTATGAATGAATTTGGATGTAAAAATATTAGCGGCAAAACAACTTTTTTGTTTTAAGTTTAAAGAAGTGTAAACACATTCTCTTATTATTATATTTTGAGTGAGTAACTGTAACACTATGTAACAAAAAGAAATTTTTTTATGACATCTGATAACAACTATATTTTGTTGATGTGTAATGGCCCTCTTACTACAAAAACAGAGGAAGTTTAAAATTCAATGGATAGATTAAATTTGAATTTTAATCTGCTCTGAGCTATGCTAATACTATTATTTTTTATTTATGTATGCGTATATGCAACAACGACCAACGAACGGTATCTGAGTTATTCAGATCGAAATAATGAAAAATATTTTTTTTTGTGGTGCAAAACTGAAAATTTTTATATGTTAAAAATTCATACAAAATAAAAAACGGTAAACAATTACAACTTTTAATTCAGTATCATGAAGTTATGCGTAATTCAAATAATATAACCCCTTTCCCCATGGTAATCGATAGATAAATAATGATTTTATTTAAAAGTAGATGTGTTCGCCCGCTTCGCGCGCTTAAAGTTCGCCTTATGATTATAAGGAATATAATAATATAACGTTCTTTACATATTCACCCCTATCGCGAATAACTATTTCCATGAAAAAACTCCCAAATTTTCTGATTTGCTATCGTTAATGTTTCCCATAACAAAGTTTTTGGGAGCGAATTCACAAACTTAAAAAATGTGGCATCGCCAATGTTTACTCCCGCGAATAGCAAAATAAGTTCACAACAAGTGTCGATGGGAATGAGAAGGGAGCATGTAAGTTGTAATTTGTATTTAAGCTAGGACTGTATTAAACTACTTTTTTATTTTATTAAAAGAGCACAAGTGTTAGTAAATAGCAAATTAGTTGTCTGTTGGAGGAGATGTGCGCTAGCGAAAGTGCCAGTCATTTTCACTACGGGTGGTACCGCGAACATCTTGCTGCTACCAGGCAAATTTTCCTCTAACGATTAATCGCGTATGTATTTTCGCTGCAATCTACGGATTGCTTCTTCTCTTCCAGCACCACAAAACGCAGTTAAACTTTATTAATTTCTTCAAAATGTGTATATTTTTCTTTTACAAGTATTTACACAAATTATCTATAAATCATTGATAAATAAATCACAATAGAAACTATTACTCCCAAATAATTCACAATAGACACTTTTACTCCCAAAATATTTGCGATACTGGTTTGTTGGGAATGGGAAAATACATAGGTTTGCTCCCAGACAACTTATTCCCATAACATTCGCGATAGGGCTGATTGTTTAAAGTTCCCGTTGTGCGAAATAAACAGTGCTACCATTGTTAAAAAAAAATCTTTCTTATTTCCAACAACTTTTATATTAGCAAAATAGGGTATATATTCGTTTTTTTCTATTTTAACTTAAGTTTGAATCAGGACTCCAAAGTACCTTCATACCAAATTTCATGAAAATCCATTGTATGGCTTTTGCGTGAAGCGTGTTCGGACAGACAGACAGACAGAGAAAAATTCCAAATTTTAATGTTTTGTTCTCTACATTGATTACTGTTTACGCCACCATAAAAATTACCAAAAATAATTTCATGTACAGACACGCCCCTTTTACAGTTTTACTATATGTATATAGATATATGAAGAGGCTGCTCCACATATTTTATCATAACTTGGGAACCGTTCCTCCAATTGTGTTAAAAAGTACCTTATATTTGTTTAGTTTTAGATATTTTCAACTTATCAGCGAACATTTTTTTTAAATCTGCTCAACGGTTGTGGATTTATTCACAACCACGGTGTTGACCTAGGAGTGAATTGTACAAAAAATTCACTACATGAAAGCATTAAATATATATACATATATATATTTATTCCCGTTGATCCAATGTGGAGCATAGGCCCATAACGAATGCATTCCAGTGAGATCTGTTGTGTGCTATTGGTTTTATTTGACTCCAGGTCTTGTATGCTATATCCACCGCCTTCTCCAGGTGTGCCCCGGCCTTCCTCATCTCCTGCTCTCCTTCATATTCCACTCAACGGCTGTTCTTTTAAGGTCATCTGCAGGTTGCGTTATGAGTGACCTCGCCAGTTCTATTTCCGTCTTAGGATTTCAGTGTGCAAAGGTGCTTGGCTTGTAGCTGCCCATGTATTATCCATTATGCTGCCAAGATAGCAGAAGCTGTCAACATATTCAATAAACGTATTGCTTAGCTGGAGTCCTACATTGTTGTCTGTGTTCACGCGCATGGACTTAGTCTTTCTCAGGTTGATCTTCAAACATACTCTCGCTGTCGCTGCCTCTAACAGTCCTAGCTTACGAGACATGTCATTGAACGTATGTGACAGGAGGCAGATATCATTGGCGTAGTCTAAGTCGCCTAATCGTCTCTAAAGGCTCCATTGAATTCCAGTGGAGTTCTCTATCACTTAATTTGTGTTTATGAAGTACTCTGCAAGTCGAACAGTTGTATAAACTTTTGCAAAAATTGTCAGATCTTTTGTTAGACATAGCCAGACACAAAACAACAATAACAATTTTAAAAGTGTTATTGTTTTGTAGCCATTTTACTTGTAGATATTTGTAAGTTGTAGTTTTGAGAAATGAGGATCAACGAACGAAAATTCAAATTCGGATGTTTTCACTAAATATGTTGTAACTTTCTCATTTTTGATCTGATGCTAACAAATTTACAGTTTCTACGTTCAGAACTCGTCAAGATATGGGTAAAAAATTCATTCATTTTATTTGGCCTTATTCGACCTTTTAGCGACTTAAAATGGTGAATTTGGAAAAAACGTAAAAAATACACACTTTTTTAAGGTCTGTAGCTCAATGATTCGGTCAACACAGCTTATATATTGGCTTAATGAGGAAAGACATATGATAAGTCTTTCCTCTTTCAGTCACATATTTATGCAACAGTGTGAAATTTGTATAATTTAGATGGCCCATGATCAAGATTTTTGGAAATAGCTAAAAAGAACTCAGAAAACACGTTTTCGCGAATACCTCGAAAACTGTTCTTAAGGAAAATAACGTTTTATAAAATGCAAAAGGGCCTATCATTATTTTTCTAAATTTTCAGCAAACTCTTGTGATTACCAAATCTGTTGTTTTTCAGGATAGTATAATTAATTTAGACTTTATAATCACAATAGGTTTTATTTTATTAATTTTTTTTATCACTCCTGAACATTTTTTTCAAATGATGATGGCGCCTTTCCATTTTTTTATACAATTGTTGTTGATATAAAAAAAAAAAAAAAAAAATTTTCAGGTTGTTGATACATTTTAAACACAAATGTTATAACCTTTAATTACATATTTATTTATTTAGTTCCCATATTTATGTATTTCCCCTTTTCTTTTTCATTTACAGATGTTGTAACACAATATGGAACTAGCGATTTGTAAAACTGAATTACCGCCCAATAAATTTATGTTGCCCACCTCAACATCTGCGGCTTCGTTCTATGACAAAACCCATCACCCTCTGCCCACAACGTCTCATTTAAATGACATATTAAGTTTTCCCTCAAATTATTTATTTAATAAAAGTTCATCTTCATCTTCGTCGTCGTCGTCGTCTTTATCAAATACAAATAATTGTGATAATTTAAATAATTCTTCAATTTCGTCATCATCCACGTCATCGTCTTTAACGGGTTCGAGTTCGTCAACAATGCGCTTGAAAAAGAATCGCAAAGTAACATTTTTATCCAACTTAATTGAGGTAAGTAGTTAGTTGTGGTGTTTGTTACCTTTAGTAGTCAAGAGTGTTTATGATTTTTCATTTTTTTTTCAACTTATTGAAAATTTTAATTCCTATTTTGTTTCTGTTTCTATTGTTGCATTTGTCAACTTTTTATATATTTTTGTCACGTTCCTCGTATGCATTCATTGCATTTCCATATTATTGACAAAAGTGTTAAAAATAAAATATAAAATATCTATTTTTGCCTATTTATTTGTTGAGTGACTTACTGACTGACTGACGACTGTCCGTTTTTATCTATGACAATTAGCAAATGCGTCGACAGGCATCCTAAGTAAATGACACTAATAATATTTGTGGAAATTTTTCTAAAATCTATTGAATACATAAAAAAAGTTCTTAACTTTTTAGTTTTTATTTCATGCAACATGTATGAGCATAATGCCTAGTGCACACGATTCAATTTGAGCTTGAAATTAGTGGGAAATTCCAACAGGGATGACCTGCAACATCAACCACAACCAATACTTTTTTTGTTTGTTTTGACAGAATCGTAGGCGAAATAAAAGAATTAATAAAATGGCTATACAGCTAAATATATAGTGTCACTAGTTGACAGGCGCTGCAACAATGCTCTAAAAAATTAACAAAGCGTGCAATAGCAGAGTTGTAAAGCATTAAGCTTTCTCTCTCTTTTTCTCTCTCTTTTTCTCTTTCACTTCACTGTCTCTTCTTTCTACACTATCCCTTTCCAAAAGGAGGTAACACATTGGTTCTTATCGTGTTTGGCGATTTTCGTCCTCGACTACGACATTTTTGTAATAGATAAAAGAAGCATGTAGCGTGCTGTGTTTAATCTATTACAAAAATGTCGTAGTCGAAGCAGAAAATCGCCAAACACGATAATGGGGATTAATAAATAAGCTGGTAGGCTTTAATTGCCTGGGAGTGTTCTTCTCTTTATATAAAAAAATCAACAAAATGTTTAAGGGTCCAACTGAACAGCATGATGTTTTCGAGATCAACCACGATTTTATCATCAGTGCTCTTATTATACCTTTCCACAGTGTGAGGGTGGCAAAGTCAAGGAGAGTTTTCTAAAATTACTTAAATCCTTTTGGATATGCTATTGAAATATATCCTCGATTTGAAAAAAATAAGTAATGAGTTAGAGCGTTTCTATATTAAGGCAACGATATGTGGATGTAACTTGTTCGCAAAAATTCACTATTCTTTTTACTAAACATTTTTACGAAGAAACTCCAAATCATTTTAATTATGGGAATATACAATTTTATTTAAAAAATCTCTTGGAAAAAATTTTCACAAAGTATCAAAATATTTTCTCAAAAGTACGAAAATCCTTTGTATTTCTCTAAAAAATATGGTCCATAAAATACTATATTCCAAGAAATCAATCTTAAAGCAATTAAATATTCCAAGCCCGTTTCAAGTATTTCCATTTAATTATTCATTTGCTACGAACTGTTGTTATTTTTCAAGAAGCAAAAAAAAAGTAAAATAAAATAAAACTAATGTTGTCGTTAGAATGTCTTAAAATTATGATTTATTTCTGACAAATATTATCACACATTCATGCTTTTGACAAGAGAGAGATCGAGCGAGAGAAATACACCACACACAAAAGATACAACATTCAATACAAAGTGTTAATCGTATTATTGAATGTGAAGAATTCTTAAGAAAATTTAGCATTACGTATGAGGAGGAATATTTTCAATACGAATGAATACGTTAAAAATATTTGTATGTAAATATTTTCAAACTATTTATAAACAATTCTATGATACACTTTTACTCAATTAAATAAATGATCATCATAAAATAATAATAAAAACAAGAAGAGGCAAAAATGGTACTCGACTGCCATAGAAAAATCCAAGAAAAACTAACAAACAAGCTGAACGCATGAGGAATAATATTCAGCAAAGATAGATGTGGCTAAAAATATAGAGGTAAACTATCTTAAATTTTTAAAAGATTGAAACAAATACAAGTTTAAGATCAAAACTATGAGTGTATCTAAGTGAAATAAATTTTTGCTTTAAGTAGTTGATATATATCACTATTGACATCCATCTGAAAAATCACAAAAAGACATAAACGATTTGAGTATAGTGTAGCGGCTTGCGAAATCTGTGGCTGTTACGTTCTGCTACATGTTAGTTAGCTTTTCAATTATGCATTATTAAAAAATAATAACATAAAATGAGTCTAGCACTATTGATAAATTTACCATAACAGTGATGTCTCACCCGTCACAAACTTCAAGATGCATATTTAGCATTTATCTGTGTATATGTTTTAAATAACTAACGAATAGAATTTCAAAAACTATATTGACCGCTTACCGCAAAATTTTCTTAGACGAAACTGTCTTCCAAACTTATTTTATTATTGCAATTAAAATATTATGATCCTACCTATAGATAAAAATTTTCCAAATATCAAAATTGTTGGTAACTTTTAATATTCAGGATGTGAGTTATTAAAAATAATAATAAAATCTTTTCCTGAAAAGTTTCTATATTGTCGCTCAGGATAATTTGCACTAAGGGGTCGGTATACGTATATAAAAACTAATTAACAAAAGTTGCATAGTTTGTATTGATTCGTAAAGTGTACTTGTCAACTCAGATACATAGGTAAGAGTATTTAATGTCCCACCTGTCACACTTATAATATAATTATTTGTATTTATACATATTTAATTTCTTGCATTTAAGTCTATGACAGGATAATATATAAGACAAATATAGTTGAAGTTGGAAAGAATTATGTCAAAGTTTCAGAAGAAATCTGTTAAAATGTCTCACCCTTCACTATGTATTGTTACTTTATTTTATTTTTGGAAGCACTCAAATCGATAAAAGTCACTAGTTGTCGGATTGAGTAAACATCGGACAAAATATATTTTAATAGAATCTCTATAGGCAGACAATAATTTCTGCCTACTTTTATGTATATTTGCATACTCTGGAAAATATGTTGACAAGAACCTTAACTAAATTTGTCAAAATGGTTAATAACTTTGAAAATTCAGGTTATGAAGTTTTAAAAATATTAATAAGAAGTTTTACTGGAAAATTTTAGTTTTATCGCTTACGAGAATATTGCGGTAAGAGGTCGCTGTACGTACATATAAAAATTGATTAACAAAAGTTGTATAGCTTGTATTGATTCGTAAAGGTCACCTGTAAACTCAGATAGGTGAAGCCATTTGATGTCCTACTCGTCACACTTCTAACATAATTATATGTAGTCATAAAAATAATATATATGTATAATTCTTTCAATGGTGAAAGCTGACATAAGCATTTACCTCTATGAGAGCACCTATATTCAAGACAAATATAGTGGAAGTGTGAAAGAAATAAGTCGAAAGTTTCAGTAAAAATGAGGCAATATGTCTCACCCGTCACAATGGAATGACCCTATCTTTTATGTCTGGCAGATGTCAAAAAGATAAAACGGAATAGAGTAGAAGGATTGAATAAACTTGTACAAAAATAGTGGTGACACTTACACATGTTTATCATCCAACTGTTCCTTTAGAATAAATATATTTTAATAGAATCTCTATAGTCAGAAAATAGTTTCGCCAGACTTTCATATATATTTCGATACTCTGGAAAAATATTTTGAAAATAAACTTTTGCTAATATTTTAAGCAAAACTGTTTCGTTTTTAAATTTCTTCTAAACATACAGTAGCCGCAAAAGTACTCATGCAAATGAATTGAGCTGAATATCCTCTTCTTCTTCTGTGTTCGACAACACGGTATTCGGTGGGGCTGACTGTAAAGTCTCCTCTACGTTCTCACTTGTGCTTTTTGCTGTTATTGTACTTTTTCCATCTAAATTCATTTTAATAAATACAGAACAAATATGACATTCATGACTTTTATTACTTGTGGGGACTTAAATTCAATTGTAACTTTGACTCGAAAAATATATAAAAATGGATGAATGGATAGACTTTTTTTGTGTGAACACATTTGTTTGTGTGTAAGCGTTTGTATCTGTGTTTTGGCTGGAGCAAAGAAATTGGTGTGAATATGTTTAAACTGTGTGTACAAGAGTTGGTGTGTACTAACGATGTTGTCATTTATAATGATAATGGAGGTCAAAATAGTCAAATGAATGTTTCACAAATATCATAATTATCAATTCAATAAACAACAAATATTATATCACACGTACAATTTTTAAGCAAGAGTACTATTCAGTATAAAGTATTAAAATATTTATATACACATGTATATTAGGGAGGCTCTTAAAATGAAAAGTTCGATTTTCCTTGTCTTACCCCAAAGTTTGGTAAATATTAATAAAAAATAATGATGCTGCCACATTTGCAGATCAATCGGTTGAGTATAAGATGTAAGACGCCAGCCCACTAAAATTTAGGAAAAATCTTGAAATTTTTTGCCTCATAACTTCAAAAATATTAATTTCACAAAAAAAAATTTGTGAGAAGAAAATGTTGCTTGTGAAACTTACAACATTTTACAAACTAACAACTTTTCTCTAAATTTCATAGTTAACAGCATAAATATGAAAATTACAAACACATACATTCGTATGCTTCATTCGCCCTCCCAGCTCATGGCAATTGAAAACTCAAGCTTAGAAGGTTTTGGACTGGAGGAACTGAAAGTTATTTCTTAAATAATTTGGGATACTGAATCCGAATATGCAGTCGGTTTTTTTGGTTCTAATACAACTATTAAAAAAAATTAAGCAGTTGCGCGACACATGTTAAAATAACTGGAGAACGGGTTGTCCTGTCCTATTGAATTAAAACAAAACACCAAAACTCGATAACAATATTATCTTTAAATCGCACCAACATTGTTTGTTAATCTCTTTAGTAGTTTGAGATACATCGTCAAATTTGTGCCAAAAAATTTTTGTTATAAAAATGTTTGTTTCCAAAACATTCATAAAAAACCCTTAATTTTTTTATTGGCTATGATGGGTAAATGTGTTTTTTTTTAGCAAAACAAACCATATTTCATTCAAATCGACCCACAACTTTAGATTCTATTCACAATTAAGTCAGGGAACTCCATTTACAAATGTCACGATTTTCATACAACAGTAAAATCTTATTTGTGTGTGTGTGTTGTGTGGAAATCGCAATTGAATTCCCTCACTTAATTATGAATGAAATCAAAAGTTGTGAATCGATTTTAATGAAATATGTTTTGTTTTGTTGTAAACTTAACAAGAAATATATTGTATTCCTTCGAATCTCTTTTTTTAAATTATTATCTCTGAACATGTGAAGCAAGAAAATTAAATTTTATGGTTTTTCATAAATTTGAGCGGGCTGGAAAATTTGACAGGTTCATTTTATTAATCAACATTCACCAAACTGGGGGAGAGAGAAGTTGGAAAAAGTAATGGCCATATATTTATGTAGGTAAGGATGACCCTAATGTACAGCTGGCAATGTATGTTGTTTGTATGTTCGATGTAGTTTGTACGTAGAAGTTTCCTCGGCTTTTTTTTAGCTGAAGCGAATATTTGTACACGAATTATTTTCATAATCTTCATTTGAATAATTTTTATTCGTATATTTTTTTCAATTAATGACTAGTAGAGTATTCCCTAAAATAATATATGCTCAATTAATCGAAAAACTTAATGCTCTATCAAATCAGTTCTTCATTTGACCACAACTCCATTTTAGCATTACATTCATCTTCCACTATACAGTGGAGATGGGATCGTGAGTAACTTTTAACTCACGATCATGCACTTACTCATGCACAAACTTATTTTTTTAGCTCACGTTCATGCACGCTCATGCTCAAATTAGTTACCACAACGAAAATTTATGCTGACGGAACTTTAAATAGTTTCATTAAAATTATGAAATAGTTTCGTCAAAATAATGAACTATTTTCATTAGCTTAAGGTGAGATTCCGCGGACAACGTAATCGGCAATGAAAACGAAAACTGAAAGACGTAGTTGTTCGTCACTGTCTCGTTTCTGAATAATTTTCGTTTCAATTGGGAGCAATTACGTCCAAGCCATCAGCACAATGTCCGATCTTTTACAAAAGAGCTTTGTGCTTTAACACCGACGAGAGCACAACAGCCAATTAGAACTCGGCCACTTTGCTGCATACTTTGAAAAAAAAAAAACAAGAGCTTCCAAAGCTGTTTAGGGACTGTTCACATATTACGCAACGCTATTTTCAGAGTTTTTATACCCCCCTTCGCATGAATGTGTGCTAATCCGTAACAAATCCTTCACCCATCACTAGCATCTAGGGCATTCACACGATTAATCCTTGCTTGATTAATCGGAAAATTGAAATCAAAGAATTTTCGATCAAACAAAAATGTTCAATTTGGAACGATTTTCCGTCATCCCACGTCAAATTTAGTTTGTAAACAGACTGGTTTCGGCTATGTGCCATCTTCAGTGTTCTATTGGATTTAGTATTCAATAGAACACTGAAGATGGCACATAGCCGAAACCGGTCTGTTTACAAACCAAATTTGACGTGGGATGACGGAAAATCGTTCCAAATTAAAAAAACCCCGTCGGAAGAAAAACACAATACTCAAAAATTTTCAATTTCAAGTAAAAATTTATTCGAGTAATTTAAGTCGATTAATCGAATAATTTGAGTAAAAAGTTCTATGTAAATTTTTTTCGAATGGATTTTCATAACTGGCAAAATGTTAATTTTGTAAAATTTCAATCGTTATGAGATACTGTTCGACCGCTTGATGCAGATATTAAAGAATTACCTGTAGTGAAGTTTGGAAATATTTCTATCGAGCAATACCTTTTTGAAATAAAGAAAATATTTCGATATCAAGTAACTGGTAGATAGTAAATTTAAATGCTAGTCCTTTCTTTTTTTTTCATTATATCATTTTTAGTTTCTGTCCTATTTCGGTCCATTATAACATCATTTGGATATAGTGGGATATCCCCACATATTGAACATTATGAAAAAATGGTGATATGTAGGGATATCCCACTATACACAAATGATGCTTCAGGTAGTGCTCTAACATGCAGAAAAGGTGGTGTTTCCAAATTAATTTTGGAGCTTTGGCAAAATGCATTTTAAAATTGTAATTATCCACCTTTGTGATCGGTATTTTTTTCATTTTCGAAATCTCATGAATTTTGATAATCAAAATTTCCCATAATTATTATTTTTCGCTAAAGCTCCCCAAATATCTCAGAAACTATTGATCAGATAAAAAAAATTAATTACATACGAGTAGAATACGCATTTTTGATTATTTTATTTTACCGAATCAAGCGAAATGCTCTCAAGTTATGCCTAGATCGATAGACACTTTAAAAAAGTTATTTATATGCTATAAACTTCATTATTAATTGTGTAAGAATTATATACTTTCAAATAACTTTTTAAACCACCCACATATCTACGATTATTTATTCCTTGCTTCTCTTAGAGAAACCGTTTCACAGACTCCATTCATTAGATTTTTATATTTCTGGTGGTATATACGCATATAGTATTTGTGTGCATACATATGTATGTGTGTTTAAAGCTTTTATGCTGAGATTTTAAATGTCAGAAATTTGACAAGTTATCGAAAACAAAATAATAAATAAAGAAAACCGATTTGTATTTCAACGAACTCTTCTGATTTTCTTATTTAAAACATGTGTTTCTTTAAAAAATCTAACAGAACATAAACTATATTAAAATGTAGACAAGCTAAAAACATATTTTTTTAAATACCAATTTTTAGTGTATTAAAATCAAACACCTTAAAGGAAGTAATAACCACAGACTCTGTTGTTCACTGCTCTTCTCGATAATTTTAAGCTGCATGAAAAAGAAACTAATTAAGATTGAATTACAAAAAAAAAAAAACTTTCCATTTGACTGATTTAACCTAACAACCTCTTCAGCAAATGGTTCACTAAACTTTAAAAATTTTTTCCCCAACTTAAAAGGATAAAACTAAGATTTTCAATAACCAGACACAATATGTTGTAGTTTTCAAAATTAAAATATTGCTTTTTTATACACATTTTAAAAAGGCCATCTCATTTAGGCTGCAAAAGTATTGGTTACCGGATGACTACAGTGGTTTAAGTATTCGATTACACAAAATAACTTGAGTGTACATTTAAAATTTTTTGAAAATGCATCAAGTAACATTTTGCGTTAAAGTTTGTATGTAACTTTTTTTGTTAAAGATGAATTCAGTTAATTTATTTTTGTTAAAGCTTTTTCTTTTATTTAGTATTCCTTTTACAATAGTTGAAAGCCATATAAGGATATCCACTACCTTAATTAATAATAATTCCATCTGTTGAAAAAGTGGCATACTATACCCGATCGAAAGTTAGTATTACATAAGTCATATGCGTTAATCGTTTGGTTTGTAACAGGCTGAGAATTGAACTACACACATACATATTTCTCTTTTGTCGTTACACTTTAAAAATTTCAGTCTATATTTTTTTATAAGGTTGTTGGTCGCCATGTTTTCTTAAACAAATTTCTATTCTGTTAGATGATTTGGTTAAATAGTTTAAATATTGCGTTCATAGAATTGATATATCAACCATTGAACTCAGTGACTGTTCCGTTTCTCTTTAGTGCTAATGAACATTTCTGGTATTGTTTTCGGAATAAAAATTATTTAAGTTAATGAATAATTGTGTGAAATAAAAATTTTAAAATTTAAAACCCTAGACACAAACCATCGAGTTAAACAAAGCTCTGTTAACAGTTTAACATGACTCTGTTAAACATATAAAAAGTTTTTTTTTCATTAAAATCTAAATAATTACTAAATTTTTAAACAATATGAACCAGAAAATAATTAAATAGCTTATTTACGTCATTGTTTACATTTAAGTATAGTTGTGGAAAATAAATACTTAGAAATAAGCATCTATTCTCATATTAAGTAACGCTCTTTTCGGAATTTTTATACCCTAACCCCTTTTTTTTTAGAAATTATAGGCCTATTAAAAAAACATATCCGAAAAAGGACGATAAAAGTGACACTTCTGGAAGACCTGTGCGATACTTCTCTGCACTCATAGAAAGATATTGGACAGTACAATCATAAACTGGAGTATGTCCGATTGTATCTCAGGGAAGCCGCTATAGGGGGTAGAATATGACGGAGACATAGAAAATGCGCGATTTGAAATAATAAATCCGGTAAAAGGGCTACTGCGCTATATTGCTTCACAATCTTAGAACGCTATTGGGCAGTACAATAATAAACTGGAGTCGGTATGTCCAATTGTTTCTCAGGGAAGGCGCTATAGGTGGTGGAATCTGACAGAGGCATAGAAAATACGCAATTTAAAGTAATAAGTCCGGTAAAAGGGGTACTTCTAGAAGACCTGCGCGGTACTCCATAACATTTTATCTGCCCAGATATGCCCGTTCTCCTGGATTTCACCCTTTAGTGAAATTCCAAATTCGAAAATTCCATAAAATCAAAATTTTTCATATTCGCGAGAATCGTGATTTTCTGAATTTTTTAAGCAATTTATAAAATCTTGAGAACTGGTCATCTTAATTATACAAAATTTGCACTGTTGTATAGATATGTCTTTCCTCTTTCAGCCAATGTGTAAACTGTATTGATCGAATCAAAATTCATTGAGATACAGGTCTTAAGATTTGAAAAATTTTTATCTTTTTAAGATTAAATTAAAATGCACCATTTTAAGTCGCTCCATGGAGAAAAAAAAAATAGAAATTTGTTTTACGCAGAAGAAACATTTTTTTATAGAGAAAATAATGATGGATCGTGCCCTAAAAAGAGCAGAAATTGCCAAAATTAAATTTGTTTCAATTTTAAAATTACAAACTCATAACTTAAAAATTAAAAATGTTTATATTTTCCAACTCAGAAAAAATATTTCCGTCAACTTTGTTTTAAACTACATATATAAAGTTTTGTTGTTTAACTAACAAAGAAACAATTATGACAATCGGCTGTTATTTGGATGCGATGTCTTGAAAATGCTGGACCAAGGCAAGATAATTGCTTAGCCATAGATATTTTTTGGAACCTAATAAGGACTTAAGAACACATACGTTGGACTTCATATCTTTGCTTCTGAGCAATATGGGAAGTTCATCTTCCTAAATAAAATCGAAATACTACGGACTGTCGATTTAGAAATGACAGATTTAATTCCAATGTATTTTGATTTCGCATCACTAGTGTTCTTATACTCATACTCCGTACACAATTTTTTTTTATGAAAATTCAAATTCAGACGTTTCTACTAAATACATATGTTTCAACTTTTTCACTTTATGTCCGATGTTAACGTTTTTACACTTAATACGTTTGGAACAAATTTTTCTTTACGATATGGGTAAAAGATTATTGCAAAATATTTTTTGCCTTAATGGAGCGACTTAAAATTGTGGATTTTGGAAAAACTTAAAAAACTAAAATTTTTTCAAATGGTAAAGCCTATAACTCAATGAGTTGTGATTCTATCATTACAGTATATGTACTGACTAAAAGAGGAAGGACATTTCTTTGCAACAGTGTCAAATTTGTATAATTCAAATAAATAGTTCTTAAGATTTTTGGAAATATCTAAAAAGCTAATTGTTCGTGAATATCTTGCAAATGCTTTTAAAGAAAAATAGATGACTGTCATATTCGCATTCAGCAACCCTCAACTACCTTAAAAAGCATTCCTTTTTTTAGGTTCATTTATTTCATAAAATAGTCTAATAACATTGCATTCATGTTTCTAAGACTAATAGTTTTGTAGTTATTAAAGTAAAACGATATAGACCTTTTCGTTACGGTCCACTTTTCTGATCTGGTACCCACCCGTATGTTTCGGTGTGATTATAAAGACGTTTCACGTAAAAACTTAACACTCGCTTGATATTTACAATTTTTAAAATTCTTAACAATTAGCAACGTCTTCACTGCCATTCTAGGAGCACATTTATATCATTTCTAACGTTCTATATGAGAAGCATTGTTTCGATTACATTTCCATGGTGAAACATAACTCCTAAAACGTTAAAGTGTTTTTATTTTTTGCAATATTTATGCAAAATACTTAATAAAAGGAATAGAATTAAAAGCAAAAATAATATAAAGTTTAACTTTACTCTATTGTTCTAATCGTATGCATAATGAATATTAATGGTGGGAATTTAGTTGCATTTTACAGGGTGTGAACAACATCTATTAATTAATTAATGATTCACTAACATGAGAACTTAGTAATTAAATGGTATGCATTAAAAAATATTGAAAAAAAGAAAAAATTATAGCATAAAACGGATATGTACATAAGTTTTGATAAAGAAATTTGATAAAGTTTGGTGAATAGGGTCATTTCACACATTTTTTAGTTTATTTTTTTTTTTGTAAAATACTTAAATACAAACAGGCATTCAGTCGCGTCCTAGCAAAAACTTTGCTTACTGGTAGGTAAAAAAGTATATGAGGATTTAAATCGTAACTACTCACAATTTGACTAGATAACTACTAATTTTTGTTTGATAAGTTCAAAATATAAGGGATACCCTTTACATATGCACTTACATTTTCACAGCAATTAACTAGTTATTATTTGACTTACTTCAAACTAAAAAATAAGGAGTCAAATAAACAAAATAATATATAAAAAAAATTTTAGACACTATTTATATTTTTTCACACCTTTTTTGACCCACTTGGGATACGAAGCTGTGGTCTTTTAGATTTGATGACAAGCACTTTACTCACTCAGCCATTGGTGACACATATAAGCTTAAGCGCGAAAATTTTTTTTCATATACAAACACATCCCTGCAGACAAAGTAACTACTATGTAGTTAGAACTATAATAGTAGCTTTTTAATTAAGACTAGCTGCCCATCTGTCCTTTTTTCATATATCGAACTATCGATTTTAACATTAGGTTGTCTTAGGAGCCCAACTAGTTCATTTGTATACAGTTATATCCCAGTAGGAGTCCTAGTTGTTGTAAACTAGTGCCCTTACTAGTTTGTTTACTTAGATTTTGTAACTCTAAAAAAAAACTTTGGCTCAACCGGCGTACGAACACACATTCCTCATATTTCAAGTCAAGTACTCTACCCACTGAGCCACTTTCTACTTATATTTTTATGAGCTAAAAATATGTTTTATATACAAGTCGTATACCTGAAAACTTTGTCCTTTTTTTAATAAGTATCGTTATTGTCTTGATACAACTATTAATATGACTGTTCTTTTTTTACTAGTATCGTTACTAGTCTTGCTACAGCTAGGGATATGACTGTCTTTTTTTGACCAGTAACATTACAAATAGTAATATGACTGCCCCAAAGCGTATCTACTTGTAAATTCAGCTGCTGGGATGTTAACTTAGAAAGTGTATGTCTACTTATGTTAGTAAAAACAACAACAAATTATAACTACTTTCAGATAATGAGACAAATACGTACTTATATTATTAAATTTTTACATTTAGGGGCCGAAAAAGGGTAAAAATATAATTTTGGTACTTTTTTTGTTAATCTTTTATCTCCTAAAGTAATGAAGATAGAAATTAATTTTAAAATGCATTCTTCTATCCTTATGAAGCCCTCAGACATGTTTTGGTACTTTTTTTGTAATTCGAATATATAAAGAGTAAAATTAGTTGCTCTTTATGGTACTTTTTTCCATACAACTATATTTTATGCAAATCGATATACATAGTGAATGAATATGTTTGTATATTTTCACTAAGAAAGGATTTTTGAAAATTTTAGTTATAAGGGGATTAAAAGGGGTAAAAACGGGTAAAGTCGGTAACCTTATATCTTCGAATCTAAGTAAGGTAGACATAAAATTCTAAAAGCATCATAATAAGATAGAAAAATGAGCGGACAGGTGTCTGAAACTTTTTTAAAATCTGTACATTTAGGGGCCGAAAAAATGTGAAAATATGATTTTGGTACTTTTTTTGTTAACAGTTTATCACCTAAAGTAATAAAGTTAGAAACTAAACTTGAAATTCATTCTTCTCTCCTTAAAAAGCCATTTTTTTTTCAAATTTATATATATTATGGGTAAAATTGGTAGCCCTTTTTGGTACTTTTTTCCATACAACTATTTTTTATGCACATTGATACAGATACTGAATGCATATGTTTGTATATATTCTCTAAGAACGAATTTTTGAAAACTTAAATTCTAACGGGACTAAAAGGGGTAAAAACGGGTAAACTCGGTGTTCTTTATCTCCGAATCTAAGCAAGTAGACATAAAAATCCAAAAAGCGTCATAATAAGATAGAAAAATGAGTGGATAGGTGTTTTGTATTTTTTTTTTAATTTGTACATTTAGGGGCGGAAAAAGGGTAAAACAATAATTTTGGTACTTTTTTTGTTAACCGTTTAATTGCTCAACAAAAATTTTCCACTTTGCGTTTTACAAAAAAGTGTTGAACATTTCTTACAGCTCAAACGTAAGACCTACAAGTTATTCTATGCCGAGTCAGTATAACTATGTGCAAAAGGTGGGAAATTTAACTCCCCCTAAAATAAATCCCAGATGTAAACTTTCAACACGCCGATACACGTATGGATTTTTTTTGGACACCTCTACCAAAAGAGTTGTTAGAAACTTGATATAAAAAAATATTATATTGTACTGTGTAAATATTCGCAATTTTTGTAAAAATTAGGTGACTTCATTTTATTAAGAATAAAATCACTATTAATCCATCGATTTTCATGAAAAGAGCTCATTTTATTTGTAGTATATACGGCTTTATGATCAGTTAAATAATAAAAAATGGTAAGCTTTTCCCATTTTCGATTTTTTATAAATTTCAAAAAAAGAAACATTTTCCAATTTTGCATAAGAAAATATATATTTTTCATCATTGCGGTCTGAATAATTCCGAAACCATTGAGTATGAAAAAAAATAATGGTAATATTATTAAAATTTTTTTACTGTTTTTTGTAATTGAATTGGACCACCCCTTCCCAAGTTATGATGAAATCGGTGTAGCGGCATCTTGAAAAATCCCAAATTTTAGAAAAAAATTAAATTTCGATTTTTTTCGTAGTTAGGGTACCATAAGCACATACAAAAATATTTATAGTGGTGATCAAAGGTAATGACACAAGTTTCATTATGTTGCATAGTGTAATTTACTAAGTGATAAGTTATGGCCATGTAAATGCAATTTCAGTTTCGTATCTTCTTAACTTTTGTTTTCTATTTTGCAGACTAAAAATATCTTCATTAAAGAGGAACCTGTTGATGGCAGCAAAGATTTACCACCTCCCATATGCAGTATATCTGATATATCAGATCACGAATCGTCATTGGGTAAGTTTTTCGCTTTTTATAATTTTTATAAAAAATATTTGATATGCATTTGATTTGCAGTATATAATAAATATTTCAATTTATTCAATAGTAAATCATTTTCGAAACAAAACAAATTCATTTAAAACAACATTTTCTTTGGCCATAGCGAATGTATAATAGTTTTTATTAGATTTATTTTCTTTATACAATTATTCAATATTCAAACATTGGGGTCGAATGTATAACAACGAACATTGCTTGTTTTCGTTTCTTTACTCGGCTTTTTTCACATATTTTTCGGTACCGTTGATAAACTTGAAAAAATCATTTAATTTAGTGTAAGATAAAACAAGGAATATTTCCAAGAAATAGAAATACATGGAATTTTCGTATTCTTAGCACGTTTATATTGAAGATAAACTAAGGTACGCAACAATATGATGAGGTTACTTATTTCTGGATAACCTCTTCTGTAGCAATTTACGAATTCTAATCATTTTTCCAAAAAATACTGACTCTTAAACAGAGGGACATACAGATATGTTTGAAATAAAAATCGGTCTATACCTAAATGCCGGAATTACGAGTGAATAAACACAAAATAAAAGGTTCAGAGGAATTGATATCCTCATCCTGTTAAGTCAGTCGGTTAATAAAACTGTACAAAAAAAAAAATAAATAAATAAAAGTTTCCACCTGGGACTGATTTTAGAGGGAGGTAAAGTTCTCCTCTTTTCCACATTGTTATAATGAATCTGCATAGGAAAACTTTTCAATTCTTACATTTTAGGCATAAAGTGTATTCAACACTTTTATGTAAAGCACTACGAGGAACATATTTGTGGAACATTTTAACCCTCTAACTCTTTGCTGAATGTGTCTTTTTGTCCGAACAAAAACTCCTCTTCAATGGCGATGTAGTGCGACTGAAATGTTGTACAAAAATGTTTGACATAAAATTCTTTCTATAAGTCTTCAAAAACATTAAAGTTCAAAATCCAACTTGAATGCCGCAAATAAGCCAAAACGTAAAATGTGTTTAAATATTAATTGCATACTTATTCACAATTAGTGCTAAAATATCCTACAAAACCGGATTTATGAGGCTGGCTTGTATGAAGAATAAGTCATAATATTAGATTTTGAACGGAGTTTAATGTGTGTGCCAAGTTTCATAATATTCGGTGAAGTGAAAGAAGTTGAAAAGGATATTTACTTTAAATGGGCATTGGCTCTTCCCATTTTTGAACCGAGCTTAATGTGTGCCAAGTTTCATGATTTGTTTAGGTAGAAATACACTAAAAGAACTTTGCTTCATAAAACCAATGAAATATTTCATTAGATTTTTTCGTTAATCCATTGACAATTTCACATATAAAATTAAATTTTCATTAATATTGTGAAAGAATTTCATGGTGTAAAATACTTTAATTTTCTTCACATTTTTCGCATTTCATTAATATTGTGAAAGAATTTGTGAATTTGTCATTGGATTAATGAAAAAATGTAATAAAATTTTTTCAAAATTTAATAAAATTATTTCCAACAATGAAATTTTTTCACAATATTAATGAAATTTTTATTGGATTTGTGAAATAGTCATTTTATTAATGAAAAAATCTAATAAAACTGTTTCATTTATTTTATGCAGCAAAATTTTTTTAGTGTAGTTGACAAATAATATTTACTTTGAATGGCCGTACTGTCACTTTTCAAGTCATAATATTGAGTTGTCACAAGAAGAAAATGTTTCTACTAAGTTTCATAAGCATCGATAAAGAACTTTATTCTAAAATAGTTTGCGGTCGGCTGAACCATAGTGCAGTGTTATAAGAGAGTAATAGCCAATTATAATAGAGCAATACAAATGTATATGTTTTACGAAAAATGGAATTGAATATTCCTCAGAGTTTTGCTATTTGAAAAAGTTGTTGCGAAATTCACAAGCTGTGAAATATTGTAATACTCAGTTTTTTTCCGCGACAACCATATAAAGAAATCCCATAAAAATCTCCTATATGAAGATGTTTGCCCCTTAAATATTCTCCAAATTACTTTTAATTTAGCAAGTTTGCCCCTAAATATATCGGCCATGTTCTGAAAATAATTTCTTTTGGAAATCGCAAAATTTCAAAAACGAAAAACAGTGTTCTTTTAATCGGACAATTTTGTGCATTCGTATTTTAGTTCGGATAAAATATCTGAAACATCTTAAACATAAAAATTAACTGAAAATGTGCAATAAGTGAACTTTTTAGTTTAATTCTTTCCTGAAAGATGCTGATTTCAAACCGAAATAGTTTTCAGAACCGTATATATATGGGTAAACCCCTGAACCGACAACTTTGGTCCGAAGCTAGAACATCATATTTGCCGTTTTCAATTCTGACAATTAATTTTTTATAAATTTAAGAAAATTGTTTTTCCGTTAATTAAGAACAAATATTTATATGTAATTTTTTTTTAACATTTTTTAAATATTTTCGAAATCATTGATCGTCTTAAAAGAATGATATTTGTACGACTGAGAGAATTTTCGAATGTTATAACCCTGCAGGAAATGTCGATAGTAAAATTGTACTGATGCACTATTGACATTATGACCAGTACTACTGACTAATTGTACCCAGGCAATGTTCTGTGCTATTGACATTTAACATGTGCTTGTCATTGAGATTCCACTACTGACATCGGAACTGTTGACTTACTATAGACCAGGTGGTTCTTATGGGACGATATGGAGGCACAGGTACCAGAGATTCACTAGTGCATTTTAATGATTCTAGTCAACACATATGAAACTTTTTACCAGCTAAGACAAATAAATTTGATTTTTTATGAAAATTTTTAGTTTTCCGTTCAGCCGCATATATTTTCAACACATCAAAATGAGACCATAAAAATCGTTTTCTAGCTGTTAAAAACTTCTCTTCTCATTAAAGCTAAAATAAAAATTGTAGACGATTCGTTGACAACGTCACCAAAAAGTCACTAAACTTGTCGACAACTTGGCCCCTGGCTTTCTTCAGGGAACATTTAACCAAATCGGACGAATCGTTCTTGAGTTATGCTAATATAGATCGTGCACTCTATTTATTTGTTCATGTAATTTCAGAAGAAAAAACAAAAAAAAGAAAAATTTTGAGATCTTTCATATAATGTTGTACTCTTTTTTCACATTTCTAATTTTTATTTCACTTCCGGCAAATATTACCTTTGACCAATCTTAAATCCAATTAAAATATAAAAACAAATTTCTCATAGAACAAACACTGCTCTTATATCCTTAATTCATCGCAAATATCTCTTTTACATTTGAGAAATACAATGAGTATTTGAAATATCGGTATCATCTAGTATTCCTAGTAGTTTTGCATAAACATTGCAAAAACCAACCAATTAACCTTATCACTTTAACGCATACCTTATGAACACAATTGTTGGAAAAGAACGGGGTGGCTTGGCGTTTAATTGTTATTTAATATTAAATGTTGTTATTAATGTGTAAGTTTTTTTTAAATAACATTTTTATCATTTATCATAAATATCCCAGCAAAAAATTATTTAGCTTTTATTTTGCTGGAAACCTGCTACTAACAATACAGAAATTTTTGCTGGGTTGTTTATATTTAGAGCTTTTTGTTTTTGTAAAAATAATAATGTAACGAAATGCGGAAAAAGCATTAAATCCAAAAGCAACAAATTGATAAGATAAGGCCCATAAATGATTCAAGTACTGAAATCATAATGGCCCAATTAGATACACACGTCCATATGTAGTAATAGACAAAAAATGCTTGCATATCTATAATTTTGAAAGACATATATGTACATATTATGGAAATGCTTGTGTATATGGATGTGTAAAGTTCAAGTTCAATAATTTGTTCTTAACCTTCATTAACATTCTCCCCCCTCTAATTTAGAATTTTTTTTTATGTGATTTGTTGTTGTTTACATATTTGACAGTTATGTTTTCTTGTTTCTTTTCCAATAATTTGGTTAATTTTATAATCTGGTGTGATGGAAATCGTTCGATTTGAAATCGAAAAGGTGACTTATGCAACCATTTTATTGTTTTTAAGGCTTAGAATATTTTATTCTAATATTTTTTTTCGATACGAAATAATAAAAAAAGCGTAAATACTTCACCTTTCAGTAGAGTTTGTTTTTGAAATCGGGATTCAAATCGAACGATTTCCATCAAATACCAGAATATAAATGTTGTAAATATCATATTATATAAATGTATTTTTGTATTTACAAATACAGTCGGCGCATCGCTAAAAGTAAATATGTAAATTAACTTTTGAACTCATGTGATAAGAAGAAAGATCTTCCTTACTTTAAAAACCTATAAAAGCTACATATTTTGATCTCAGTAATCTACACATATGTACATATCGTAAAACTGTAAAAGGACCATGCCTGTACGTGAAATAATATTTGAAATTTGTCGCGTAGATAGATATTATAGTTTTAGAATACAAAGCACCAGCTTTTGGAATTTTTGTCTGTTCGTCTGAACATGCATCACACAATAACCACTGACAAAATTTGGTGTGAAAGTACCACGGTTAATATAGTACAAGAATCTTTTTATTGCGATAAAATATATAATTTCCAAGAGAAAATAGAAAACAAGCGGAGGTACATAATTTTACTGATATAAATGATACTGAAATAAGAAGTTTTGTTGTTTTTTAATGTTGGTAGCACTGTTTATTTGCTATAATGGGAACTTAAGCAAGCAATATTACTGGGTATGATATTGTGAATCAACCCTGTCGCAAATGTTATGGGAATAAATTGTTTGGGAGGAAATCTATAGTCCCACTCGGATCCGCTATCGTTAACGGAGACAAACTAAAAGTAATACAGATTTAAGCGTTTTTGTCAGATTCCAGGAATATTACACGTTGATTAAAGATGGGTTCCGATACCTGCTGAGCATGTTGCAAGAAAATTTGCCTAATAGCGGTAAGTTGTTCGCGGTACCTCCCGAAATGAAAATGGCTTTTGAGATTCAGCCCTATCGTGAATAAAAGACGAACAATTTTTTCACGTGAACTGTTTCCCATAAACAAAAAAAAATTCTGAGAATAAAAAGTTCCCGATCGCATTTTAGGGAAAGGGAATAGGCAGCTACCATAAGGTAGTGGAAGGCAGCTACCATAAGGTAGTGGGCAGACAAATCGATGTCGATCGATTTGGTGCGATTTATATTTAGTGAAGTACTAACAAAAGTTTTAACAATATTCGAAAGGGTTTTGTGTCCTCTAAGGACTGTGCTGCCGTCTCTTGATAAAAAGGAGGAGATAGCAAAATGGTTCTGCACAAAATACCGATGCCATTGGCGATGCCACATATTTTAAGTTTGTGAATTCACTCTTAAAAAGTTGTTATGGGAAACATTCACGATAGAAAATCAGAAAATTTTAAGCTTTTTTCGCAATAAAATGCGCAAAACTTTAAAATTAAATATGGCGCAACTTCTCTTACAATAAATAATAATCATAACTTACAAGCAAAAAACAAACAATGTTGAGCAATGATGCCAACACAATACACAATTTTATTGGTTGTGCAATAAAAATCCAATGTCTTGACTTTTTGCAATATATCATGCAACCATCGAATATAACATACACATTGGCGACATTATTATATTATACAATAAATATGAAAAATTTGCGGATTATATTGGAAATGTATGGGACAATATGTATGACACTTAATATTATTTTTACAGACGCGATAATCCGCGTCTTTAATATGGGTTCGATAGATACCTAAACAGTTGTGAGGGCATTGTTTTTAAAATTATATATAAAAAATTCAACGAATATTTAATAAGTGTGTGAATAAGTACCCAGCAAAAACTTTTGGCATTTTTGTAATCGGTAGTATTCTTTTAATGGGTTATTAATTAATGAGTGGTACTTATTTATCTTATTACTAAGCTCCAAATAAGAACTACTACTTAAAAAATAAAATTAAAATTATTAAAATTAAATTAGTAACAATTTATCTCATTACCTGGAAGTAGTTATAATTTGTTGTTGTGTTTTAATAAAATAAGTAGACAAACACTTTTTAACTTAACATTTGTTTGTATATCAAAACACATTTTTGGCATTTAAACTTATAAATCAACAGTAGCTGAGTGAGTAAAGTACTTGTCTTCAAATCTGAAAGAGCACGGTTTATATCCCAGCCAGGTAAAAAAATATATATAATGTGTATAAAATTTTTTTTATTTTTAATTTGTTTATTTGAGTACTTATTTTTTAACTTCCAGTAAGTCACATACTAACTAGCTAATTGCTGTGACAATGTAAGTACTGTTGTAAGGGGTGCCCGTAATTTTGTGAACTTTTCAAACAAAAATAAGTGGTTATTGAGTCATATTATACGTAGTTGCGATTTAAATTCTCATATACTTTTTTGTCTACCAGTAAACAAAGTTTTTGCTGGATATAGAATTTACAAATTATGCTAGTGTCATTCCATATGAATTAAGCAGTCCAGTGTTGCCAGACAATTTTTTATGGTGAAAAATTTTGTATATATAAAAAAATTTCAAGTTTTCTAGAATAATTAATTATTTTGGTTTTGTTAATTATTCGACCTCTATTAATATTACTTATATCCATTGATAAATTAACAAAATGTTTGAGCTCGAGGTAAATTTTGTGGAATATTTACTCTTGTGAGCACTGAAGTTCCAGATTTACTACTTATGTTTTCATAAAATGTCTCTTCATTTTCACTGTTCTTGCTAAAAAGTTTCTTGGGACTTATAAAATTTTTTTAATCATCAAAATCTATTTTAATAAATTAATTTTTAAATACTGCATATTATGCAAAACATTCATTACATGCATATATTTCTTATTATTTCTTAATTATAAATCACAAAAAAAATTGAATATAAAAATAAAATTATTTGAAATCATAATGCGCATACAAACATACAAACAAGCACAGGTCTTTAGTTTTTATTTCTTCAAATACGCTCTCATACAGTTTTCAACAAAAAAAGTCACGTCGTTTATTTCCGGCGTCCATACGTTCAAATCAGTTAGAAAAAAATATATGATATTTTGAAAAAAAAGCCAACAATATACAAAACTACAAATGAAAAAAAAAGTAGCAAAATAACTAGAAAACAACTTATTTGCATTCTCCTAAGGAATAAAGCTAAAATCATTTGTTCTTTAAATCATTATGATTTTGATTATGCTCCCGCGCCGAGCACGAAGATACAACTTCTATGCCAACTTTTTGAATTGTTTGACTTGGACTACTGGTCTTTTAAATGCATTTGTAAGTTGCTTTTTTTTCTTCTTCTTCTTCTTTATTTTATTATTCATTATTTTATTACCAATTTACCAACTCGAACTGCAGTCCAACCAACATACACACTCCCTCTTATAAATATTACGAGTGTTCACTTATTTTTTTTTTGCTTCTTTTTTTCATGTGTATTTTATGATTTATAAGTGATTCTTTCTTTGACTTGTTTTTTTATTCTTCTTCTTCTTCTTCATTTTATACAAGTCAAAAAATTCGCTTCTTATGCTGACAACCATTTGTAACCATATTGTAATTTATATTGTATCTTTTAGTTTGTTGAAAAAAAAAATAATAATAAGAAAAAAAAAAACAAAACTATTCACAATTGTTGAAATTATGAATGGAATAAGAAATGATTGAATTGTATTGCAGATGGTCGGTCGGTCGTTGTGCGTGCATTAACATTCTGTTCAATATAAATATGGGGACTTTGGGGCACATATAATTTGATTAGAATAAGTGCCAAGTATGGTAAATTTCTAAGCCACCATAAAATAAGCTTAAAGCCAGGAAACATAGAGCTTTAATGCAATTGGTTTAATGTCAGATATTTACCGCTTGACTTTGGAGGCTGAGTAGCCTAGAGTATAGAGAGCTCTGACGATGGGATTGTGGTTAATCCCGAAAACATCGATGTTCAGTTCGACCTTTACAAAAAGTCAAGAAATTGGTCTTTGTACTTTTCAATTGCCACATGCTTTGAAAAATTATTTCTCAATAAAAAATGATTTAATTGTAAACATTAAATTGAACGAACTTAAGCCTGAATAATAAATTTCTTTGGATAAAACACATATAGTTCGACTAAATACACACAACTTCAATTATTTTTTGTTTAAATGAGTTTGATTGCAGTTTGGTCTCATAATATATATATATATATATATATATATATATATATATATATATATATATATATATATATATATATATATATATATATATATATATATATATATATATATATATATATATATATATATATATATATATATATATATATATATATATATATATATATATATATATATATATATATATATATATATATATATATATATATATATATATATATATATATATATATATATATATATATATATTTTTTTTTTTTTTTGATATCGGTGGGGAAATTTTGCTACGAAAATCAGTGGCGCAAATCTTCCCTGCCTCAACGCGAAATATTGATTATTTGATTATCGCACAACTCCTTCATTTATATACAGATTTTCAAAATGTTTTATATGAAAGCGCACGAAAGGTTTGGCTCTTTGTAATGAAGTCGTTTTTTATGCCAGAATTATTCCAGTTTAAGAGCTGATTAGATTTGATCGCTTTAGTAGTTTAAAATTTATTGGAAAATTTTTTTTTTCGAAAACTTTATTTTCGTAAATTCACAAAATCCATCCAACCGAATCTGTCCATTATCTCACGAAATCTAAGTTATAAGAGGCTTACACACGGACACATACATACATACATACATACATACATACATACATTCATACACCTACATATCGCTCCTTTATTGCAACGTAGTCATATCTAAAAAAAAAAAAAATAAAATAAAAATGAAACTTGCCAAATCGCGTTTAAAGTTTTAAAATTGTTAGCAAGTATATGGACGGTTTTAGTGGTTATACCTTCAGTTAAGATTACGATATGTTTCTAAAAATATGTTAACATACATATAAAGAAAGTCTTAATGAAGACTTTTTCTTAAGTAACTTAAAAATTTTGGTTTTTTGAGATATGAGTACGTTGCAATAAAGGAGCGATATGTACATCCATACGGACATCATCATAAAAATAGTCAGAATAGATTCCATGACCTCAAAACGTCGAGATCTGATGATTTTCGAAAATTGGGATAAAATCAGTAACTTCTTATTTTTGATAGCGGAAAAAAATTCCACAGGCGAACGAAATCAATTTTTTAAAACACGTTTTAAGCCAATTTCCCTTAATTTCATGTATCTGTAGGTGCTGAAACCGAATCTGGTACATATCAGTTTTTTCTATCACCCACACATTTTTTTAATGGGCCTGTCTAATATTTTCACTATGTACATCAGTATATTCCATCCTAACTCAAGAACGGGATGCCCGATTTCGATAAACGCCAAACGATGCATGACAAAATTGCCTTCAAACTGTGTTAACTTAGTTTCTTGATTTGCTCAACGCTTTCGGAGTTATTTGAAAATTAGTATCGAAAAAACGTGTTTTAACGTGCAAAATTAACAAATTTTTTCTTTAAAAAATCCAAAAAAGTTTATACTGCAAAAAACTTAACTTTTAACAATTGTTCTTAACAATTACGAACAAAATAAGCCATACATCATGCAAATCTATAGACAAATGTGGATTTTATTTCCAATTAAGGCCCCTATTACCGTTTACAACACACAGCTACAACACAACATAAGTTGTTTTTCGATTATGATTTACAACATCTAGTTGTTGTGTGTGCTATTAACGGGTTGCAAAGAAAATTCGATATATTTACATACTTACAATTTGAATCCATTTTAATATTTCATCTTGCTACGGCAACAAGACAATAGTTAATGAGCAGTTGTAAGTTTTTGACAGTTTTGACAGCAAATAAAAATACATGTCGTAAACGATAATCACACTAAATTAACATAGACAACTAAAAGTACAATACTGCCGATAAGTGTTGTAAATCGTAATCGCAGTTTACAAAATACAACATTAAAATAATTAGTGTTGTGAACAGCAATCAAGGCTTAAGTTAATACACCCGGACAATTAAAATGTACTTTCGGTAATAATTTATTTTTTGTTTCCAAAAAAATTTAAAGGTCAAGTGCCTTTTAATTGTCTGGATGTAGAAACATAATTGCTAATAAAATCAACATTTGTCCATAGATTGTCTTAATACATATATTTCTTATTTTGTTCGTAAAACCAACCAGTGATTGCGCCCACGCTTTTCGAATCGAGCCAAACTTGGTGTGGCAGTTAAGTCTTGCACAACAAAATTAGAGTAGTATGTATAAAAAAATCTCTGTTTTTTTAATAATAATGGATTTTTTGTACATAGGGAATTTCGGAGATTTCTTCTTACTTGCTTGGGGACGAAGAAAAAAGTGTCTGGCCGATCTGAACGTCAGTACCTAGCTAGATAGAGTTTTTCTGGCTTTGTCCAACATTGATAAACCGTAGAAAACGTTTCTCTAAAGAAAAAACTAACAAATATGGTAAAATTTCTCGAATATCCAAATGGAAAGTATTGAATAATTGAGGGGCTTAAAAGCAAAGGGGTACAAGTGCAAAAAATAATATTCTGAGTAATTAAGCTTCAGTTTTTTGTTCCCTTGCATTTTCATAATATTTTTTGTTTCGTGAGGTCATCGTACGGTTCAGAATTTTTGTAGGGTAATAGATATTGGTATTAAGTGTTGATTCCTTCATATAACTAAATTTTTTAGTTTTGACACTTGTACCCTTTTACTTTTCACTCCCTCAATTAAAAGTAGTACAAATGGACCGCACTACTGTACAGTTGTTCTTCAAATAAATATATTATAGAAGGTCAAACTCTTAATAAAAATAGCAAAAAATCAAAAATCTAAGATTCTCCTTAACAAATTTCCAAGACTGTTTTGTGGGAGTTTAAGTTTGTGTGTGCGTGCAGTAGAGGCCCTTTGTCTGACAGTGCAGCAGTGCATTTTTATGCAACTTTGTTTTTTAATCATTTTTTTTTCATTTATTTATTTGTTTTTTATTTTTTTAATTATAAGTTGTTTATTTGCTGTTGTTGTTTAATTTAAACGATAGTGTTCTAAGTTCTTTGTACGTGTGCAAGCGTAAGTGTGAACGCATGCTAGTGCGTGTGTGTGTATACAATGTTCGCAGTATGTATGGGATTATGTGAAAAAAGTAGGTGTGTTTTGATTGAAATTAACCAAGTGTCAGAAAAATGTTTATTAATTTATTTTTCTCTTCTTCAGTAGTATTTATTCGTTCTTCTAAAATAAATTACTTGCATGATGTTGATATTAAATTTAGAAGTAAAATAGAAAAAAAAAGCTTTGGGGAAAAACTTAGGCAAAAGTGAATGAACCATAAAGACAAATGCAAGAAATTATTTCACAAAAGATTTATTAATATATTTATAACGATCAGGGACTTTGGGAAAGCAAATTTCTAGTTAAATACTTTACGAGTATTAGTGATTAAGAGCAAAGTGGCTTGACAAACGTCCGTTTTTTATTTACGCATATACTGCACAATAATAAATTAGTCAAAACACATGTATGTATATGTTATTCTTTCAGAGATAGCAAATCTTTTACCACCGTCTCTTTTGTTAGTTCTGAATACTTTTCTTTTAGTTTTTCGACTAAAACGACTTTAACTTTATTTTCTTTAGGGCTACTGAAACAATTTGTCAATACACTATACAAGCAAATTGAGAAAACTTAATCAGAAAATCAGAAAAGTTTCGATTTTTGTATAAACATGCTGCAAGCGGTTGTACAAACATGTACACTGAGAATGGGGAAAAGTATCAATATTTTCTCAAAAATATATCGATATAGGTTAGGTTAGGTTAGTGTTGTAGCACATATCTATTCAGAGACCCAATTGGATCCAGTGTGATTCCCTTCTATTTGTACCCGTTATGAAATTAACACCCTTCGTACCCAGAAACCACTTAATTCCCATGATGAAGCCCCTGAAATCTTCCAGTTTGAGCTTTGAGATATCACTAATGCTCTCATGAAAACATATGCTCAGTCATCTAAACCTGTGTGGTTGCAACCTCGGGCAATGAAGAATAATATGCTCAATGGTTTCTGGTTCCTCTTCATCCTCACACATTCTATAGAAATCTAGAGTGCCAATCTCCCAAATGCAGGTCCTCGCTCTGACCGAACAGTGACCAGTCAATGCGCCTATCAAGAACTCTAACACCTTCCTATTCTTACTCAGTAGTAGTTCGGATCTACCTAAGTCAAGCTTTGGCCACATGGCCGTCGAGACTCTACAATCCTCCCTACTCCCCCATGTACGGTTGGCCCTGCTCAACACAAAATTACCGAGTTCCATATAGTAATGACCGATCGATAGTTTAAGCGATCTATCACACATTTCCTCATCTAACTTCAACCATATTCTTGCCAGCTCATCAGCAGTTTCCTTCATTGCAGTGGCCAGGAACCCAACGTAGTCTGACACTATATTTATCCATAAGCAAGTTGAGGGATCTCCTACAGTCACTAACTACTTTTGATTTGTGACTATGTCCTTTCAAAGCTTTTAGTGCCGCCTGACTGTCGACGTAGAAGGTTACCTCCCCGCCTTCATTTCTGGCCACCAGTTCCGTGGCCCTGAGGATCTCCAGGATCTCAGCCTGGCAAACGCTACGTTCGTTCGGAGCTACGAATGTCCATCCCCAAAATATAGACATCAGTGGCCGTGCCTATTCCCATTTTTGACCTGTCTGTATAGACCGCGCAAACCTCGTAGACCTTATCAGATTGAACCCAAAATTCCTTATCCGGAATTACCAATGAGGGTGTCCTACTAAAATCAATTTCAACGATCTTAAAGTCCGTGAACAAAGGAGTTACGGAGACCCTCCCGCTAAAATTGATCTCATTTAAGATTGCTGTGCGACCTGCTAGTCTAAGGAGGCCCCATGCTACCGTTCTCGCCAAAAATCCTCTATGGGAAGCAGGCGAAGAATGGCGTCTAAGGCAGCTTGAGGTGTGCTCCTCTAGGCACCTGTGATACCCAGCAATGCACACCTCGGAACCTTACAAAGCAATCTACTGTGCCTTACCACCATCGGTTGCAGACCGCAGTTCCTTCCAATGGAATTCCTGCGTGTGTAATACGCATTAAGCCCTTTCTATAGCTTTTCCTGCATGTTCCTCTTCCATGAAAGCTTACTGTCTAGGAAAACAACCCACATGTTTAGCCTCCGCCGCTGGCCTTAGCTCTTCCTCACCAATCCTGGGCAGTACAAAACTGTCTATCTTGTATTTCCTGGTGAAGAGGACTAGCTCAGTTGTATCTGGGTTAACCCCCAGCCCCTTACTGCTGGCCCAGGAGCAAAATAGCTCAAATTCAATAAAGTTTTGAACAATTTGTGTAGTTATTAAAACTTTCAAAATCAGAAAAGTTCTCCGAAAAATATCAAAAGTTTTTAACTTTTCAAAATAAATTTTTGGGAACACGAACACTACTTCATATCTTAGTGAAGGGTAATATAACATTCAACATAGTCTAGATAAGCCCATACAATTTTATTTATTTACTCTTATTGTATTTTATTACACGCTTTTGTCGTTTGTTCCGGATTTTTTGCTCATTTTCTACATTTTTATGTGTTTGTTTCTTGTGGATTCTCTGTAAAAAATTCAATGTCAAATTTAATCCATGTATTGTTTTTTCCAAGAAATTTTACTTTCATTAGTTCTTTTCTTATGTTGTTAAATCATATTTCAATTTATTTAAACAATTTTTTATAAGAAACAAAAAATAAATAAATAAAACTAGTTTTTTATATTAATAAAATCCATGAGAAGAGGAAAAATAAAAATTAAAATATTATGATGCAGTATAATATATTATGATAGTATTTATTAGAGTTGTCATTCGAATAAAAGTTATTCAAATATTGAAATTTTTGTTCGAATTAATTAAATTACATATTATAAAAATTGGTTTAAATTTACCAATGTAAAATAGCCTTTTAAATTAATTACCTTTTTAAATTTAAATTGACAATAGGATGTATTAAGTAAGAAAATTACACTAAATTATAAATACTTGTTGTTAATGGGCCTTTGACATACACAGAAAAAACTATATGTCATTTTCTGTAAAAAGATTTACTGGACTTTCTGAAAAATATCAAACAATATTTTTGTCTGAATTTATAAAACAATTAGTATAAAAATACTAACAAATATATGCCTTTCAGTGGTGCTTTAACAAATCTATCTTTACCAAATCTACTGACGATTTGGTAAAGCACCAATGAAATGCATATATACAATGCTTAAACTCCAGCAAATAAATTTCATTTAATACTAACAAATATTAAACAAAACAGTTTACTTAATCAAACAAAAATATTTACTGTAGTTTTTGTAATATATCAAACAAAATTTTTGTCTGGGTCATCATCATCCATTCGTTAAGCATATATGACATTTCTCTTTGTTAAATGTGTTCCAGTCTGAATGTTTCTCTAAAGATTCTAAAAAAATCAATAAGAGTTAATGCAAAGACATTAACGAATTGATTCACTCAAAAATCTTCAGTAAACAAACGTGGTACAATCGCATTCCTTTTGCTATCATTGTTGTTTTTGTTATTTGTGTGTATATCGTCATCGGTGTTGTTTTTTACGACACAGTTTTTCTTGTTGTTTTTGGTGTTTGCGTCCTAAATAAGAGTCAAACAAACAATTCATTGATTCAGTAAAGAACATTTACTGAAAATTAAATTTATTGTAAGACAAACTTTTGTTTGACCATTTTTTGGTAATAATGTTTTCTGTGTAAAGTACACAATATACCAATTCATAGTTTCAATGGGATCCAAACATATCTGACAAGAATAATAAGTGCCCAATGACACAATATGTAAAGAACAATATTAAAAGTCGTGGTTTTAATGTTGTTTTTCGACTCGTTTTTATTCGTTATTGGTTCGAATATTCGAATAAAAGTTTACAAATTTTCGGATGTTCGAACAAAAAAAAAATTATGAAATTTTATTCAAACGCTTATAAAACTGGAACAATTGTATTTTTCATTCTCCATCAGGCGCGAATCCAGCTTAACCTTTTTTTCTGAAATTTCAAATGATGGTTCATAAAAAGAAGTCCATACTTATTAAGTATGCTTAATTGTAATCACATGTTATTGGTAAAAGTTTTTCTGAATATTTGCAAAAACATATATGTATGTATGTATGTATTTCATGTTAAAAATATGTTTAAGATAATAAAAAGATTGTAATTTACCAAAACAGTAAAAAAGGTATTGCGTTTTTTACTGTTTTGGCAAGTTATAATCTTTTTATTATCTCAAACATATTTTTAACATGAAATTGTTAATTTATTAATTATCGTTCAGTGTAAATACTATTTTATCAATTTTACTTTAGATTTTCCAAGAAACGATAAATATTCAGTCATGTTGTGCTTTTCAGTACTAAATATGATAAACAAATGTTATTCTTATAATAAGAAAAAATAATACACAAATACATACCGGCGTGGATGCAAGGCGGAAGAATGGGATAACACCCCCGCCCCACAAAAAAACCCCCCGCTTCCGCTAAACGAATGAAATATACCCAATTTTATAAAAGAAATTTTGCAAAATAGTATGTTTCAGTTAAAAGTTCCACCGAACAATTTGGGTTTCTAGCTATGATCACTCTATCACCTTCTACAGGCGTTACGGAGCTCTAAACAAGAGGCATTTAATTCTTGGTCATGGGCCATGTCGTTCGTCGGCTATTTGTCGGCTATTTGCATGTACACAACACAAACAATCAAAATAAACAACAACAAGAGCACAACAGTGGGTTGTAACTATCAATAAAGCAAATAAACAGCAATACACTTCAACAATCATATTACGAAATCATGAAACTGCGGAACTAAATGATGGAACCCAAAAAATTTAGTTTTAGTTACACTGTACAGCAAAATCAAATATTAAACAAGCTTTTAAAGAATGGTTCTGATAAAGGCCGCCGAAAAAAATATAAACTTATATCAGCGTTTCCAAAGTTTACATATGGGACTCATTTCAAGAGAGCTAATGTATTTTACAATATTAAAACTTGCGTACTGAAAAGTTACCATAAATGACATAGTGCAGTTTACCTCCCAGATACAGATATATGCCTGCATTTCGTTGGTGCTAATGACAATTCATATAGAATAGCTAAGAACTTCAACCAAAATAAAAATTTTTTAATAATTAATTTCTGAGACTATCTCCAATAAATTTCATAACGTTTTAAATTATTTTGTTGACATGATAACAAAATAACTAGTAAAAAAATAAAAATTTGTATGACTATTCACTGAAAACACCGGACGTACAACGGATGAGTATATATTAGCTCCCGATTTCCATTGATTCTGGGACACGGCACTGATAGGGAACTGATACGGAACGAATGAGTGTAAATGGATCTTTATATGAGAACATTTTGAGACGGCTAATAAGGGGAGTTTCTTATGGGATATCACAATACTGATCCCACTGTTGGACAAGTTTCATATTATTGGATACGAATTCAAAAGAGCTCCCAAATGATGTACAATTCTTTTCATGAAGTCATTTTTTAGTGAGTCGCTCCAGAGTAAATATTTCAATTAAAGTTATAGAAATTTGCTAATGATCAATATTTAAAAATAATTTCTTTTACTACAGACATAAAAACATTTCATAAAGTAATGAATGATTTTTTATTAATCGAAATTAGAGATGGGTACCGCTCACACGATTAGCGAGAATAACGCACGATCACGCACGATGGTCGTGAACAATTCCTAAATATTTTTATAAAATTGTCTATAAGACATAAGAACGTTTTTAATAAAAAGTTATATGAATTCTGCAATTTAGATAATTGTTCCATGAGCATTTCGTGAGCGTGAGTTATCGTGATCGTGGTCAATATTGTTCTACTTTCAGTTGAACGTTCATGAATGAATTGCAACAGTAAAATCCGGCATTTCTGGCAGTACATATATGTATGTATAAGTAAGAAGAACCGATTATATAAGTGTATATAATAAATATTTAATAAAAAAAAATTTTTTTTGTTGTTTATGGTTTACAAAAATTAAGCAATAAAACTTTTTATTCATGCAATTTTTTTTAATGTACAATGAGGGAAAATAAAATTTTTAATGAGACGAACAATATGACGATTCTCTCATTTTCATCTGTGGAATATTTTTTCCTCTTATTTTTTGTTGTTGTTTTGTCATTCGAATGTTTTGATAAAACGCGCCTTCATTTTCATTCATACGTTTTGATAATTCTTTGCGACTGAAAGAAGTGAAATGAAAACGAACCAAGAAAAAGATACTTTTTTTGTAACGAAGTCAATTATAGCAACAAATAATATCTACGTAAATATCTTTATACGTCAGAGATGGCAAAGTTGGTACTTTTTTGGTACACAGAAAAAACTAAATTTCATTTTCTGTAATGGAGTTCAATGAAATAGTAAATATTTTGTCTAGAAACGGACCTACAAACAAATTTCCAAATATAGACAAAAATATCTCAACAATTGCAATGAAAAAAACCTGTGTTTTCAGTGAACAAATTTGCTTATATCTCTAAAACAATTTGTCTAAAAATATTTACAAATTGTAAATAAAACAATTTACTAAATCAAACAAAAAAATTTACTGGATTTTCTAAAAATATCAAACAATATTTTTGTTTCAATTTATGAAACAATTATTCTAAAACTACTAACAAATATTAAACAATATAGTTTACTTAATCAAACAAAAATATTTACTGGAGTTTTTGTAATATATCTAACAAAACTTTTGTCTGGGTCATCATCATCATCCATTAAGCATTTCTGAAATTTCACTTTGTTAAATGTGTTCAAGTCTGAATCTTTATCTAAAGAGTCTAAAAAATCAAATGAGAATTAACGCAACGACGTTAACGAATTTATTCACGCAAAAATCTTCAGTATACAAAGTTGGTACAATCGCATACGTTTTGCTACCATTGTTGTTGTTGTTATTTATGTGTATGTCGTCATCGGGGTTTTTTTGTACGACACAGTTTTTCTTGTTGTTTTTGGTGTTTGCGTCCTAAATAAAAGTCAAACGAAAATTTCATTGATTCAGTAAAGAACATTTACTGAAAATGAAATTTATTTTTAGACAAAGTTTTGTTTGAAAATGTTCTGGTGATTATTTTTTCTGTGTACTATTTGAACTTTAGAATTATGTACAATGATACACCAATGAAGCAACTAAAAACTTTCCCAGTGACAATATTTTCTCTTTGTGCTTTGTTCTTAACATTCAAATTTGTGGAATTTGTGGAATTTTTTTTCAAAATTTATCATGATCATATAAATGCGCAATTTGGGGCTCTAGCTGATTTTTTAAATATATGTATATCTCTATCTATATCATAAAAATTAAGACAAAAGTAATTTTTCAAAACTTGTAAGAGCAAGATATCTTTTTTGATCAGTATATAATAACAAATATCTCACTTTTATATATGCAAGTCTAATATCAACATGTACATTAAATAAAATTTTGTATAAAACTCGTTATAAAAAAAATTTTAGTGCTTGGACCACATTTAGAGGTCGCCATAATATATGACTTATATATGTAATGTATGTATTATAGCGTCTACAAAATATTTATCGATTTGTCTGTAGTTCGCAATATGTCTTTTGAGCGTTAGTATATAGGAATTCTTCTGGATCTCTTGATTTAAAAGTTTTGACATTTTGAACCAGTCTAATGTACATAAATAAATATCGACTTTTAAATGCACACTGAAAGAATTTGGCTCCTTTAAACCAATGAAACAATTTCATTTGATTTTTTCATTAATCCAATGACGATTTCACAAATCCAATAAAAATTTCATTAATAGTGTGAACAAATTTCATTGGTTGGATGACATGTTCATAAATCCGATGAAAAGTTTCATTAATATTGTGAAAGAATTTCGTTGCTTGAATTTTAATGAAAGTTTTTCATTGGACTTGCAAAGTTTTCATTGGATTAATGAAAAAATCTATTGAAAATGTTTCATTGGTCTTATGAAGCAAAATTCTTTCAGTGCAATGTAGTCATATCTCAAAAAAATCTAAATTTTTAAGTTACTACACTATAAAGCTAAATTTAAAGTTAATTTTTTTTATACATTGCTGCATTGCCATAAAGCAGCGATATGTAAACAGTTTTCCAGTTAACCAGGCGTCATGCGGTTGGATAATAGTTACACGGACAAGGGAATTGCGTTATAATTACCCACTTATTAAACTCCACTTATTTCATTATATTTATGAAAAATATTCAGTTTTGATTATATCTAACTTCATTAAAGAAATAAAACATGACTGATTTGAGTTTAGAAAAATTCAATTTCTATAGCCACTGAAAAGAGCACAAAGAAGCGAAGTATAGTTATAACACCGCAAGAGATTAAAAAAATGACGGGTACTTTTGACCCATCATACCCATCAGAATTAAAAACTAATACATATAAAAAGTATTGTCTCATTTATGAAAGTATATGTTCTTACGTTGAAAAAGTACTCTTTTGTATCCTAAATCAAAAGTATTACCGTAATTTTTTCCCATCCCTGATGTACATACAGATATATTTATGTATGTTCGTTTGTATGTGCGAATGTATGAATGAATTATTTCTTCTGTGCTGTCTTTGGGATCTATGCCGGGGATGGAAAGCTCATTACTACTGCACTTTTTAGTCTCCAATATTAAAAGAAAACAATAAAATAAAACCAATTTCATTTATAAGGGAGATTTGGTGTGTTTTTCTTTCTATAAAAACTTTTTTGAGTTCCTTCGAAATAAATCGCCATTCAACAATTTTACCGGCACACAAAAAGTGGTCTGTACCCATCAAAACTAATGCTTCGGCCGAAGCAGGTTTGTAAGGGCGAGAAGTTGGTTGAAATTGTTTGCCTGCTTCAAAAAGCTCTTTGACAGGCGTGGCTCCAGGGGAGCGGAAAAGGGATATTTCTCCCTCCAAAACGAATATAATATACCTCATTTCTGTGAGTATTTAATACAAGAAGTTTTAATTGACATTGTGACAGAACTTTTCATCAGCTCAATTTCGGTAAATTTTAGCAAGCAGGAATGTATCAGAATGATTCAAACTGGTGAGAGACTGAGCGACAATGTTCGTTTCCTAGTATACGAAGAGTAGTATTTTTTGTTGTAACGAAATTATACAAAACTTTAAATTGAACGTTGCATGACCAGTTGAGTAGTTTTTCTTTTACCCATTCTTTGAGTACGGTTTCTGTTAGATTGTCTTAATGAAAACTGTAATCGGCAAATATCGTGCATGACAAATGTCGAAAGTTCCTTAAGTAGTCCTTGATGAAAATATCCTCTACGACGAGTTGCCCAACCGGGCTATTATGTTGAAAGCTACAAAGCTACTGAATATAATTTTGTTTACTTTGGAGTTTGTGTTGAATAAATGTTAAATGCTGACTAACTTCGTATTTTAAACATTATGAACACTGAGAGATATCTGCCTTCTTTTTGAGCATCCCCGGAAGCGCTTCAAAACGTCCCATGTGGAAGGCATGACAGCTTTTTTACTGCTTCCAGGAACATGATATTTTTTTGCTGGGTACATTTGATAAGACCCACTTATCTACATGTATTTCGATACACTGAATATGTATCTGAGGTCCGTTTGGTTTGTATATCTTCAAAATTTCTTCTTTGGAACAAATCGTTAATTCCCTCCCTATCCTTAAGGGCTATTCACGTAATATGTGAAAGCCCATAAATAGGAAAAATCACAAGATAAGAAAAAAATTAATAAATACAATAGTTTAGCACTTCCCAGTAAAAAAAGAGCTTGTATAGAAGTCAATAAAGTCCTGAACTTGCGATCTGGAAGAGGTGCAAATCCGGATCAATTCTAATGATGTTTACATAGGCTTGTCATTGTAAGAAGTTCTCTTTTTTGATACCTATTCATTGGATCCGAATTCAAGTTCATGATTTTTGACTTTTATGTTCTTTTTAGCAAGTGCCGAGAGGAACTAGTTTTAAATTACTTCTATAGAGTTATTTCTTATAAATAGTATGACAATTCATAACATTTATTACATTTGCTTTAAAATCAAGAAATATTGTACGTATTTATGAAAATTTTGAATGCGCCTCAGTTTTGTATAAGTAAAATAGCTTTTTGATTAATTAGCTGGATGTTGTGATTAATCACTTGCTGAGAAGTCGAAAATACACACTTATTGATATTTTGGAAAATTTATTCACTGGGTTTTTTTATGATAAATAGTTTATATATGTACCTCGCGGGGTGATCTTGGGCCACCCCTGTAGCTTTCCGCTAAACTTTGACACTTTTTAAAGTATTATGTACTTGAAAATTTTTCGAAAATTTTTGTGATTTGTAAATTTATGTGATTTATATAAAATAAATATTTTTATTCCATATTTCAGTGATAATCTAGTATGTGATGCAAATCGATCGATTTCATATCGCGCGATTTCACCAAACAGGTGTTCTGTAAATCGCACGATACCGTGAAATCGAATCTAAGTTCGAATAAAGTAGTTTACGTCTCGAAAACAATAAAAAAGCATCAATAGAATTTGTTTTTCAACCCGCTCGTTTTGAAATCTATCGATTTCCATAAAATACCAGAATAATAAGGCAACAAATTCATTTATTGAACAAAAACATAACTTAGAATAAAAATAGATATACTTCTTAGTTTTTAAATAAAGATTTATTTGTTGAGGGTATGCATTTCATTGGTGCTTTACCAAATCATCAATTGACCTCAACCATACTTTTGAAAAGCTTCAAACCTCTTATCTTATGCACAGACTTTCAAAAACCATTTAAGAATTTACAAAATTTTTTTTGGAAAATCACAAGAGAGTAAAATAAGCGTAGTAGGCTTAGAAAGACCCGGTCCAGACTATGCAACTTTTGTTGCAGCAACTCTTGTTTTGTGTGAGAGTGATGAAATAGAAATATATACATTTTTTTATTCTTCTGTCTCTTTTTCTCACTAGAAAATAAAAAGTTGTTGCAACAAAAATTGCAAGTCTGGACGGGTATAAATTTATACAAAACCCAGCAAACAGTTTATATTCGATATTAATTCGATAAATCTTTATTTTAAATAAAATTTAGAGAATATCTCAAATAATAAATTTAAAAATTATTTTTAGTTTTATTTTTCTCCTTCATAGTTAACTATTTTTTCATATGAAATATGTCAACAAAGTTCATTTAATGACATATACAACTGTATGATTCCTATGTTATTCAAACCGAACGGACAGCTCTTATCTTACTTAATGAATCACGTACTTTTTCAAAAATATTACTTGGTTCTTTGCCATGTACCAAAAGTTACGAAAATTTGGTCAAATACAACAAAATTATACATGTTACGTTGGGCCTTCAAAAGTTACGAAAAATGTAACAAATGTAACCAAACGGCATCACTGTTGCTGATACCTGATGACATCAGGACATGGTTATGAAAAAGGCATGGTGATTTGAACTTCCATATTATGCACTTTTTGACTAAACATGGTTATTTTAGGTCGTACTTGTACCGTTTCGGACATGCCAGTGTTCCCTTTTGTCCGAGATGTACTGGTAATGCCCTTGAAGATGTCCACGATTTGCTAATGAGAGGGCGTATTTAGATGAAGTTTTATGGCATAGCATTAGACCGAACAACATGGAAATATGTTTATTAGGTTGGAATATTTGTACAACTGGACGTGTGTATTTAATTTTGTGAAATTTGTTCTATTGGAACTTCGTAGGTTAGAAGAGAGTCGCAGGAGGATCATCCGTGATAGAATGGCTTTCGGAAGTTCTACGGAAAATGTTGCGATAAGTGCGGCTAGATGGCTTAGCGTGTTAAAGTCGCGCAGTTGTGGCAAATACAACTCCTAGAGTTAAAAAATATATATTTACATAAAAGATAAATATCGTAAGCATATCGTGCATCGAAACATTTTTAATTTTTCAAATCCATAAAAAATAAGCAACAATTCGTTTTTGACTATATCTTAGTTATCAAACAACCGATTTTGCTGATTTTTATATGATTTAGTCTTAAGACTATTTTAAACACCTGATTCAAAATCTAGCTCTCTAACCAATGTACGGCCTTCGTAGATCCGTCAAGGAAAATAGGCAGACTGGCAGAGGTTCAGACGGACATCGTTAATATTCGCTAATGAATATTGTAGAAATTACAAACGGAATGACCCTATACCCCTTCCATTTTTGGTAAAGGGCATAAAAAAGTACTTGAAGTTTTACTACCATTCTAAAATCTTGATTTTCCATTTCTGATCTGTGGGGAAGATGAATGAATAAATTGGATATGTGAGGATGAATGGATGATTTGACTGAATGTGTGTGTTTGTGTGGTGGATACCTTTATGATTTTATTGTAGTTGTTGTTTTTTATACATCTGATGATTGTCATTCGATTCATTCATTATTTTGTTTTTGTTTTTGCTGATGTTTTATTCTGTTTTTTTTTTCATTTGAAATCGTTAAACGCTCATGGTTGTTGTTGTCTTTTAAGTTTTAAATTTATTTATTTTTTTGTAATATTTTGTTTTTGCATGCAACATGTATTTTTAGCTATAAAATAAAAAGGGAGAAAATGCAGTGCAAAAAAAGATCACTTTGACTTTTTTTTATAATCGATCACTTTAATTTAACGTTTTTTTGTTGTAATATTTGTTGTTGTTGATGTTGTTCTTTCTTGCTGTCGTTTTATAACGACAATTGCAATTTGCTTTAGTTGTTTTTTTTTCTAGTTATTTTAAGCGAAAGAATAAAATATTGCTAGATTAAGTCTAGAGAAGGGAAAAATCTGAGAGTTTTTTTTTATCGTACATATACATTATGCGTTTATTGTCGTTTTCTTTTGAAACCGGCTTTGTTGTCTTTCTTTTTTAAGTTTTGTTATTGTTGTTTCTACCACTTCTTCTTAACTTAGGGCTAAGATTTCAAAACTTATTCCTCATACACCTCAATTTTATTTTCGATATAAAAATATAAAATGAAAAATCGAAAAAATACATGTTTAATAGATAGTGAATGAGTGAGTGAGTGTATGGTTGGTTGAATCAGTGACTGAATGAACCAGCCGGGTCTGTAAGCTCCACGGAGTACATATAAGTATGTATACATATGTATGTATGCATGGATGTATTGACTGTATTTTTGTGTGTAAGTTTGTTTGTGCGCCTAAATTTGCGTGTTTGTTTGATTGTGGGCATGCTCCCCTTAAAATTGATATGCATTTTGTTGTTATTGACCGTGGGCGCTTTAGTGTTTTTGAATCGAAATCGAAAGAAAAAAAATTATACTTGTTTCTGTTGTTTTATTCTCTTCTGTCGATACCCTATAGATTGTATTTTGTTGCATAAAACTTGAGATTTATATTGACATATATCAAACTTTACAGATTTTGAAAAATAAAGGGTGCTCATTCAATTAGTGTTATTTCATATGTAATAATATTCACAAAATTCAAAAAGTTTATAGCGCTGATAATATGTAACTTCAAAATAGAAATACATATGTATGTACCTTGCGGGAACTTTTGTACCAATTGTCTTCAAAGTATGTGCTTGTCCTGGGACTACTGAAAATGAAAGTGGTAAAATATGTTCCCGAATCGTGAGCAGTGAAAAGAGAACACACCATTTAACTAAGACAAAAATTTTCAAAAATACACCCACTGTACAAAGGAGATTTTTTGCTGATAAAAAACATTTGTTTAAAGTAGGTACAGCAATTTGACTAGTATTAAAGAAACCACCACAGGCTAATTACGTTAAGTTTGGATCTAGAACCATGCTGTGGTAAATGGAACTGACACAAAACAAGTCACGTGATCGGTCCCCAGGTGGTAGGAACCAGTCCGAGCTCTAACACTTCCTATAAAGCGGACCAATCACTTTTACATGGATTTGGCCTAGGATAGGGTTAATTGATACTTTGTATGCACCTTGTGACTTGTCACTCAACGATCTTATGGAGACCTAATCGGTGTAGAATAATATATATTATGTATATATAAATATTATACCGACATTTCGCTGTAATAATAATTGAAAGTTTATTTATTATTTTATTGTAACAAATGCAAGTAGAAATTGTATTTTCTGTTTAAGCACAGTCTTTGATGGGATTCGAAACGATAACCTCCTGCATGTCAGGCTAGCACACTACCCACTGGACCACAGAGCGCAGATAATTTTCATTGCAAGCCAAGAAGTAAAGAACCGAATTTAATATTCTAAGACTGCCCTTTCTCAGCAACCTTTATCCTAGACAACCTCTTAATCGCTCTTTAGATCAGTTCCACTCTCTTACAACTACGTGTTAAAATCGTTGATGAATGATCAGAAATAAAACTATGTACTTTGATTTCATCGTTGATTTTACTAATGATTTGTATACTGTCTTTTTGCTCCGTCTAAAAATAGCTTTTAAATATGAAGTTTTCTTAAAATTTCGATAAAAATATTGTTCTTTACCTACTATATTTTGAATCTTTTTGTCTTTTACTTTTTTTGGAAACTGTTTTATTTGTGAAATAATTTTAAAATAAAGCGCAGTTTAAAATAAAGAATGATTTTGCTCATATAAAAATCAATGGACTCCGGAAATTAACATTTTTGATAATTTTGGGAATTCCCGGAATCTCGGGAATTTCTTTTTTATCTCCCACTCTCCCGGGAAACAAAAAAAGTCCGGAAATAAAAAACCCTAATCAACTCATTTAAACAACAAATATGTAATTTCTCGTAAATTTAAAATGATTTCCAATCAAAATTTCGACATGTAGATTTTACATTTATTTTTTTTGTGTGCATAATTATGTGGAAAACGGTGGAAAATTTAACTCCCTTAAAATTAATCTCAGATGTAAACTTTCAAAACACCGATACACGTTTATATTTTTTTGGTGCCCTCTACCAGAATCAGTCGCTAGAGCCATGTAGTTAAAAAAAAGTTTGATTTTGTTGTACAGTGTAATTAGGAAAAACTGATTTATTTAGTTAAAAAACTATGGGAAAGAGAAAATTCATAGTATTTTTTGGGCAATTTAATAAAATCCTTTTTGCTTCTTTTTAAATTTTCGACACGATATCGCTCTCTCTCTCTCGAGACGCTTAATCGATCTAGATATAGAACTAGATGCAGTTTTCCAAATCCGAAAATATGACTGAATATAAAATATCGATTTGACAATAATTTTGGAGTATATACAAAACAACTCTTTTTTCGAAAATTGACGACAACGATATCTCTCGAACGAAATAACCGATTTTAATGAGCAAATGACGAAGCTTTCTAAGGTTAAGAGCTGTTTAGATCTTGGTTTCGATCTGAATGGTAGCTTAGGGTCTAATTTCCTAAAACACGTCACGAAAGAGAAATTTTTGTAAAAAACAATAACAAAATTACTCAAATTTTATAAATTTGTTTTTGTTTTCATACAAATTTTAAAAATTATGAAAGGCAAAGCCAAGCCTGATCTTTTATGTGTTTATTCGGTGAAGAATTTGTATGAAAAACAAAAACAAATTTATAGAAATTGAATCATTTTGTTATTGTTTGCTATATAAATTTCACTTTCGTGACGTGTTTTAGAAAATTAGGCCCTTAAGTTTATAAAAAAAAAATAAAAACACATGCTTCGAAAATGTAATTTCTTAATTCATTTTCGAAAATACTCCAATGGGACCAAGTCGAACCGGTTCATGTCCGCAAAATTTTATCGCCATCGACTAATGCGTTCAAAAGTTACGAGTTGGTTACATACGTACACACTAAACGTGTGCGAAATTCCTAAAAAAATTTACATTATTGCATTTTTTTCAAGCACAAATATTGTTTGTAGGTGTAATTCGAAGTGAGTGTAAAGCTGTTGGAATTATTGAAATACTTCCTTCGCAAAAGTTTAATGATTTTTTGCGAGCTTTAATTTTCTGATATTAGGGTGGTACATTAGGGTGGTACGAACTGAGATTTGGTGGGTAAATACTACAACGGGATATTTGAGGTCAGTGACTATTAAAGCGAAACATTGGTGTCCTCGAGACAAAAATATCGATATATCACACTTTAAGATCCGACTGTAAATGCCGAAGATATAACGAAAAATGTATTTTTTTTAAATTTATAAAAATTTTAGTTACTTTTTTTGCATTTGGTTATTTTTTTCTTAAATTTTGGCTACAAAAATATTTTGGTCGTGGCAACACTTATTGTTGTTTAAATGTTCTCTATATTTGCTTTGCACTCAATTCGACTTACATGTTAACAATATTTGCGCTTGAAAAAAGTCAATAATGTAAATTTTTTGGGATGGCGCACACATTTAGTACACACACATACATTATCTTAATGGACAACATAATAGAAATAGTCGCCATAGCTTCCTATAACCTCAAAACGTCGTAATCTCATAAAAATGCGATTTTCGAAAATCGTGGTGAAATCAGTAAGACTATTTTTTATCTACTTGTAAAAAATCGTGGATGTGCATTTCTGCATTTTGGTGACTCCGTAAAATTTTAACATGTATGTTTTTGATAGATTTTTAAAGTCACTGTTAAAGTGTCAGTCAACTGGCCACATGTTTTAAAAATTTAAAATTTTATGTACATTAAATTGTGGCTCATAAAACGCGTATTAATTTGAAATTGAAACAAAAACTCGATTATTTATTAGCACTAATTTTAGCATAACTTATTCAAAAAGGCTCCTTTTTCTCTTTTATCCCGTTTTGCCTGTTTATATTCATTCACTATCATTCATTCATTCATTATTCTTGTTGACTTGGCTATCTGTAACGTAGGCCCTCCTATTTAAAGCACTTTAAACAACTAGACGATAGAACTGGTTAAAGTAAACTTGAGATGGTATTATTATGCTTTCCATCATTTATCCCGCGACAACAAGCTGTTGCTGCACATTAACATACACACACACACATATACACGCACGCATTTGTTTGAATATAAATAAATTTTTCTAAGCATCTATTATCCATTAAAATTTGTATCAAACGCTCCTGTTAACCCCTCGTCCAGGTTCCGTGGTATCTTTTAGTTTAGTCTACTGATTTGTTTACCAGTTAACCCGGTCCATTATTCATCATTATTATTTATCGCGTATTCTTGTAAATATATTTACATAGATGTAAGTATCTATGTACATATAAAAAGTACACATACGCACTTACATTTTCAAGTGAATACACACTTGCATTTTTATCGCTGAAGTACTCGCGTACATAAGAATGATTAAAACGCTGTTGTCAGTGTCGTCGATTAATGAATGTGACGAGCTGGCTGGACGATGGTGGTATGCTTACGAATAGTTGCAGAATCAATGTTTTCCGATATGCGTGTATATAGTGTACATTTATGCTATGTAAGTAGTTTGTATGTAAAATAGCCCAGCAAACAACTCCAAGGTATATAATTTTAAATATCTCAATAAAATAATTTACTTGTAACATCAAATTGAACGAACTAAAGCCTGAATAATAAAATTTCTTTTGATAAAACCCATGCAGTTCGACTAAATACACTCTAAAACACTTTTGTTGAAAATTCGGTAGATAATAGTCGACAACACTTTACTGATTATTATCGACCTAAAATTAGACAAGCATTCTCTTTGTTGATTTTTGAACAAAATATGCTTAAAACAAAAAAATAAAAATAAATAAATCAATAAAATAAAATAAAATAAAAACGCGTGCGAAGCGATTGACAGTGTGCAGCTTCAAACCATGACTTCTTGGCTGATAGTCTATCGTAGCTACCATTCTGCCATAGGCGTATTATACTCTATATTAATTTTTTTTCACTTGGGCTAAATATGTTTAATTTGAAAAGTTTTTTCTTCAATAAAAAAGTATGAAGTACATTTTCTAATTCATTACATTTATTAAAGAAAGAAAAATCCTTAGAATTTTGTTTATAAGTTAACAATATTTACTTACCAATACTCACAAAATTTATATATAAAAAAATTTAAATACCAGAAATTAAACGTTGATGACCGAAGAAAAATATGGCGTGCTTTTATTGTTTAAACATATATCTGCTGTTTTTTTAGCCATATTGCTTAATATTCAAAGTTTTAATGTTATTTAGACATACTTTGATCAGAAATAAACACTTTTAACAGCAGATTTTAATTTTTGCGAAAAATTAGACAAATTATGTTTTTTTGTAACAAATAACTACAAACTCGCTGCAATTTTAGACAACCAGATTTTTTCAACACAAATTTAGGCAATATATGATACCAAATTTCAAGTAATATTTTAGAGTGTACATAATTTTTAATTATCTGGAAAAAATAAAGATTTTCTTCTGGAAATCTCAGACTTCCTACGAAAGTTCCAAGAAATTTCAAAAATGGATCATTTTATGATTTTGCTCGTAAAGTCTATATTTGGACCAAGGCCCACTTAACAATGGCAACTAAACGCATACACATAAGGGTTTCAAAGAGTGGAAATTGGTTTTGAGTCCAAGCTCTGGGATTTTAGGATATATGAAAGAAAATCAAAATTTTTACGTAAAATATGTTGATGGGAAGGGCCCATTTCTAGCTAAAGTGGGAAATTCAATTATTTGTTTTATGTTAATTCATGTCTGTGAAGACACCTTTCAGATAAATATACATTTGTTATACGTCCCAAAAGAAATTATTTTCGTATTTTTAAACGAGTGCTTTTTTTTTGGCAAAAATTATCGAAAATTAAAATTTTTTTCCTTTTTCAACTTAAAATTAAATTTTTTCAACTCAGAGAACAGATTTTCAGTAAGTTTTTTTAGACGTACTTAAATTTTGTTCTTTAAGTACTAAGAGAAAAAGTCGGCTGATATTGGATCCGATATCTGAGAAATGCTGGATCAAGAGCACTACTTTGAAACTTAGTAGTACCGCTCCTGAGTAATTTGAAAAGTTGACATTCAAAACATAAATGGAAATACTTCCTTTGCTATGCTCATGCGACATTTTGTAGCGATAGGATTATTCGTTTATATAATTGATTGGTTTTCGTGCTCTCATAAAAAGTACAGATTTTCACATGTGATAGTTAGACATGATAGAGACGATATGTGTGTTGGGTTGTTGGTTCAACTCTTAAACTATTTTGTGGTTTCGCATAGGCTTCTGTGATTGTGTGTGTGTGTGTGACTATTTCACCCTGAAGGTAGCCTGGGGCCAAGTGTCTCCAAGTCACCAATTTTGTCTACAAGTTTGGTGACGTTTTGGTGACATTGCTAAAGAATCGTCTACACATTTTATTTTGCCTTTACCGGCAAGACAAGTTCTTGAGAGCTATACTGAAATAAGTTTGTTTATAAATTCTGTGAATTTCGTAATTAATCCGTTGAAAAACTTTATTAAAACTTAACCAACGTCACGCTTCGTTTGATGAATGAAACAAGTTTCATTCATTTCAATAAATATGTGAAATAATTTAATTTGTCCATTGTAATGATTTCGTTAATCTAATGAACATATTTAATTATATTGGTGAAATTGCTTCATTATTTTAATGAAAGTATTTCATTCTTTTAATGAAATTCTATCATTATTTCAACGATATTCTGTCATTATTTTAACGATATTTTGTCATAATGAAATGAAATTATTTCATTGTTTTAATGAAATTATTACATTACTTACTAGCCTCATTAGATTATCTCTTTTATTGACTATTTTAATTTATTAACAATTCTGTGCTACAAATACATACCAATCCAAATCAGAAAATTTTTAATGTTAATGACCGCTCACAGTGTTGAACTTTGACTCTTGATTATCATCGTTTGCTTTATAGACAACATCTTAACTACTTCAGCTAACAGCACGGTCACCTACAAAATACAAAACAGTTTTATTTACTAATATGATAACAGAACATTAGTTATTATGAGACAACCTACACTAAACAAAAGAACCGCAAATCTGTCTGTTTGACTTACTGCGACAAAACATTGGTTGCAGAAAATACATGTGGTTTGATACAACATACCGACACAGAGTAAGACAAAACAGACTGAAACGAGCCTCGTTGCACATAATTGCGTGCTTTCTTATGATGTAACTTACACCAATTAAGGCAAATCAAAATAAAAGTTTTAGCACTTTTTTCAGTTTTGGCGCTTTTTTCGGATTTGTAGATTTTTTTAAGGTTTCTGGTGATTATTTTTAGTTTTAGCGATTTTTTTGATACCTTTTTTCGTTTTACCGATTTTTTCAGTTTTTTGGCGATTTTTTTAGTTTTGCGCTTTTTTTGTTTTGGTGTTTTTTTGTGATTTTATGCGTTTTAGCGACTCTTTCTAATTTTGGTGCTTTTTTCCTTTAAGCGTTTTTTGGCGATTTTTCGTTTGGACATATTTTTAATTTTGGAATTTTTTAGTTTTAGCGTTTTTTTTTTAATTTCGGGAGTTTGCATCTTAAGGTTTCCATGATACAGCAATTGTCTAAATTACATAGTCAAAATTTCATTAAATCATAGAACACCCTTTAATTTTTATTCTTTTAAATATCAATGTTAATTGGCTTAGTCTATTCTACAGACTACACCAATTAACACTAACTTTGAAAATTTTAAGTGTCTATATAATTTTCTGTATATTACATTAGTATTTCAAAATTTTTCGCTGCTCGCTTTAGAACACCCTCTAATTTTTAACTATCATATATTTGTTGTTGTAGAGGCCAAAGTTGTACATATTCTGTGAAAATTTCAGTTCCTCTTACGGTTACCGAGAAAACAGCCTGTGACAGACAGGCAGACAGACAGACAGACAGACAGACAGACGGACAAACGGATAGCGTAGCGAAAACAATAGGGTTCCTTTATACTTTTGGTATCCGGAACCCTAAAAACGAAAAAAGACAAAAACATTGTCGCATTGCTGTCTGATTACAGGTTGTCTTTTAAGACAAAAGCTTGCTAAGACGTTTTTTTGGTGTGGGGTAGCATCAAACAAGTGTCTTTGACTTAAAAGACAAAAACGTTTTGTCTTTTGTTGGTGTGCGCTCCAAAACGCGCAAACATTTTTGAAAAAGGTGCTAAAATGGGATAAATTGAAAAAAGATATGTATAAAGCAATATTTAGTACAATTTTTAGAAAAAGCGCAAAAAGGGCTAAATTATAAAATTTTTCTTTTGAAATTCAAAACACGTTTAAATTTTGGGACCAACTTAAAATCACAACCAATTTTTAAAGAAATTGAAGATTGTTCTAGACTCTTCTTCTTTTTATTACTGGTAAAGCAAACTAACAAGAGAAAATGAGTAAAAACAATGTTGCCGCGTGAATTCAAAAGTTGCTATTGCTAGAATAAAGGAAGAAATAGTTCTCATAATAAAAAATGTACCTATATTGATCAAAAAGTAAAAAGGGGCTAATTTTTATAATTGCAAAAAGTGCTAGACTTGCGCTTTTTTTTTTGATTGGGGCTGATATAGATTAGTTTTGAATAATTAAAAACGTGCTAAATCTAGCCCGAAAAGGGCTAAGTTGGCATCACTGCTACACATTGAACATTTAGTCAGTAGTTGTGAGTAAGTGGAACCTTAATGACAAGCACATGGTAAATGTCTATAGCACAGAGCATTGTATGGGGTATAATTGGTCAGTAGTCTGATGACTTTTTTTCAAGTAAAATAATAAATCTCTCTATTTACATTTCATCCTTAAGAGTGAGTCTATCTATAGCTGATAAATTTTTATCATGATAAATTTCAAATCGTTATCAAGATAAAAATTTATCAGGTATAGACTGCATTTATTAGTGTTATTGCAGTGTGTTGACAATTTTGTCAGAGCTCAATCTCAGACAAATTTGTCTTGATAAAAAACGTAAACAAACTGTTTGACGTTTCAATTTATTTTCAAAAAATAAAATTTTCTTACAACATTTTTAAAAAAATAATACACGAATAAAGCAAAATATGAATACTTTAATTAAATAAAAGCAATTTAATCAAAAAATGAGTGAATAGTGACAAACTACCTTCACGACAACAACGTATTCGCATGTATACTAACAATAACAGAAAATGACATCTGTTCTGCCGACGTTTTGTTAGTTGTCATGATAAAAATATATCAGGTATAGATTCTTTTGTACTTTTTTTATATGTGCTTTCCATTTGAAAGTATGTATTATCTACGTATCCTCCAAGATATCTATCTATACGTATTTACTTATTCAAATTGACAAAGTCAATAGTGAATCAGTAAAATTTTTCTATCGACATTTCCTGCAGGGTTGCCTCTTGCTTGTTTGTTGTTCTTGTAGTAGTTTGTTCGAAATTGCTGTGTTAACATTTTTTCTTGTATTTTTTCTTTTCATTGAATTTCATTCATAAAATTGCTTGTTTTGATTTTTTTTTTATTAGTTTTTTATATTTAATTTCAAATTTACGTTACTGGTTTTCATTCATATTTTTATTTGCCAGTGTTTTTTTTTTTGCTATTTTATTTATTTGCAAACATATTATGTGTATAAAAAAATCATTCATAAATTGTATTTAAACAAAATCACACTAAATGGCAGCTTATGTTGTATATTATAAAATTGAGTGTACATAAAAATGGGATTTTCCAATAACAACGTATGTATTAAAATTGGTTTTTTTAATAGAACAAAACATTATTTTTTTAATTCTCTCAACGGTATGAAGATTTTCGAACTTTTATTTAATCACTTTCGTAAATATATGACCTAAGAAGTTTTTTGTAAAAATTTCAGACAAAAATAATGTAAGAATGAGGTCCTAGAAAATATAAATAAAATGTTTTGTATAAGTTTCTAAGCCTACTATACTTATTCTATTGCAATGCTCAAATGATTTTTGAAATTTTGTGAATAAAGTAAGTGGTTAGAAGCTTTTTAAAAATAGGGTTGAAGTCTACTGATGATTTGATAAAGCAACAATGAAATGCAGGCATATAGACATGCTTAAACCGCAATAAATAAAAAACTTTTTTAAAATAAAATTGGGAGCATATGTATCTCAAATAATAAATTTATTAAATGCATTATCATCAACAGCTTCAAAGAAATTTCAAAATTAGTTGAGATAATCAAAATGTATAAACAATCCATCACACGCGACTTAGGTCATTATTGCTGGAAATTTATGGAATCAATATAGAAGTTAGCTTATTTTGAAGAAAAAAGTCGAGATAGGTTTATGATATTCCAAAAGTTTTTACTCTCATGAAAATATCGTTTAAAATAGAGTTATTTAGCATTAATAGCTGTTGGCTGAGTAGTTAGCGCGTTTGACTACAAACCCTGAGGTCTTGAGTTCAAGACTAGTTTCAGGCAAGCCAACAACATCATGCATTTTTCTCATGTGCATTGGTGTGTTATTGTGTTAGTTCTTGTTGGACTATTAAGGTGATGAAGGCATAGCACTGATCACTTTGGCAGTACCGGCAGCGATTAATACTAACATATCCTAATGCACTTTACAGCACCCTCCTTCGTCGGTATTGTAGCAGAACCGTCGGCGAAGTAAAATAACTAATAAAATGTCTGCACAGCTTAAACAACTCAATGTCTCTATTTGACACCAGAGGGGCTTGCAACACTGCTCTATAAAAAAAGAACGCGCAACAGCAGAGTTGTAAATTAATTAAGCTTTCTATCTCTTTCCCACTTCACCACCTTTTCTCTCTACACTATCCCTTTCCCAAAGAAGGTAACACATAAATTAATTAACTGGTAGGCATTAATTGCCTGATTGTGTTACTTCTCTTTATTAAAAAAAAAAAATCGACGAAAGTCTACTTATGCTGTTATTAAAAAAAATTACACATATTTCTTTTAAGGTTTGACACACATGCATATGTACATATAAATTGTATGTACATATGTGTATAGGTATTTTGTATACAAGTAGTGCGAGTATACATGATTAATTTTTTATAACCATTTACTTAATATGCCCACTTAAATATGTATATGATCACTTATATATTTACGTACATATGTATGTGTATATATCGGGCCTCTACACAGAAAAAATTAAACTTCATTATAATGATTTATGCCCAATAAAAAGAATTGTAAATTTAGCAATAATTTTACTAAATTTACAAATTCTTTAACTAAAAAAAGAAAAATTTGAAAATTTGTTGGTGTATGAATCAGATAATAAATTATTTTAAAATATTTTTTCATAATTAGTAAAAGAACTTATAAATTCAGACAAATTTCTTACTGAAAAAGGTCACATGAGTGATTTTTGTAAAATCGAACAACATATTTCCTAAAAATAAAAGTAGTTTTTGTTGTTGCATTTTAATGTAATAAGAGCTAAAAATGAAACATTTATGGGCAGATTCTGTAAGACATTTCTTTTTTAAACGTTTAAAATTTGTATGAAAAGAAAAACTCTAATATGTACGTAAAAAAAGTTTTTTTTCCATTAAAACACAAAAAGCGCTTGTATTTACAAAATCTGGTCTTTATTAAATCAGAAAAACTATTTATTGAATTTAAATTTTAATTTCAACGAATGCTTGTCTGAAAATAACATTTGAAAAATAGCTTTCTGTGTATATATTCTTAAAAGCGCTTCGAGATGCTTGAATAGAATAAACGTTCATATTTTTGACCGCACTCTCCCTCCTCACAGACATGAAACAAGTTTCTTCATTAGTAAAATGAAGCGGCAACGCTTTAATATATTTACTTAATCGTAGAAAATCATAAGCGGTAGCGCAGGTGACACAGTCATCGTCTAACTCATTTTGAGCTGAGGGTCTCATTCTGTAAAAAAGACAAAGAATGAAAAGTAAATTTTCGAATTCTATTAAAAAAAGTCTTGTCATTTGAGGAGTTACAAAATAAGGAGCTGGATTGTGGTTCAGCGAGAGTAGTTCTATTTAGACAATCTTGTTGATAACACTGTACAACAGAAAAAAAGTACCATGGTACCATGCGCCAAGAAATATATGCGAACATCGGCGTTTTGAAAGTTTACATCTGGGATAAATTTTGAGGAAGAGCTATAGCTCCCCCTTTTGTACGTGCAAAGTTATTGTTAGTCGTAATAAGAAATCTTATAAGCCTTATGCTTAAGGTATAAGTTGTCTTCAACACTTTTATGTAAAACACCACGGGAAACATTTTTGTGGAGCATTTTAACCCTCTAGCTATTCGTTGTATGGGTCTTTTTGGTTCCTTTCTTAAAAAAGGGACAAACTTTCCATCAGGCGCGATATAGTGCCATAGTTTCTAATAGACACCAAAGTTCCAGGCATAGCTTGAACGCCAGAAATCATTCAAAACTTAAAATGTATTTATGGGTTAATCTCGTGCTTATTCACAATTAGTATTCGGTATAGGAAATCTTGTAAGCCTTAAGTTTTAGGTATTAGATGTTTTTTATCACTTTTATGTACATTTATGTAGAATGGATACATTTATGTAGAACATTGCAGCTCGCTATATCGCCGCTGCAAGGGAGCTTTCCACCCTCTTTTTAAAGCACAATAATACCCATATAACGAAGAGTTAGAAAGTTAATATATTTGAACAAAATTTTTGTTTTAGGTAAAACAAAAAGTGCTGAACGCGTGTCTCCCTCTACCAGAAGCACTCATTAGAACCTTGTAATATTGAAAATGTTTGATTTTGTTGTACAGTGTTATTAGCGCTCGTACCAGAAAACTTTCTAAGAATAAAAGACAATAGATAAATGTCTTTTTAAATAAATTAATTTTAGTTATTAAACAAGATCATCATTAAATTTTCTTTGCTTTTAAAATTTGTATGCAATATGTTATATAATTTCTTGCAATGGTGTCATATATCATAATTTAATAATCACTTGTTTCGTACACTTTTTATTCATAAATATTCTGGTTTTTTGTTTAAATTTTTATCAATTTCAATCATTAAATGCTGGCAAAAAGTGAGAAACGGAAATCTCTAAATTAATCATATCCCGTAAAGCTGCACGAAACAAATAACGAGAACAACTAAAAAAAAGAATAAAAAAATAAAACCACTGCTTGTAATGGCTGGCCACTTACAATTTCATTAAAAAAATAAACGAAACTTACTTTAGTTTTAAATTTACATTAATTTGCTAAAAAGCATAATTCGCTTTTATTATTTTATATTTTGCAAATACATCGCAACTTAAAATGCTTTTGCTAAAAAACACAAAACTCTTCCATAAGTTAAACATTTTTATGAAAACTAAATATAAAATTTTAATATTTCTATGCAAGTTCTACAAAATCTGATTATAAATGATAATAAAAATATGTGATATTTTCCAATTTCGAAAAAATCCTAAATTAAGTTAGGAAAAAAATATTTTGTTAAATGGAACATTACTAAACTTTTTAAATTTGTAAGGAAAAATTCGAATGCTTCGAACAAATTTAAAACGTTGAAAAGTAGTGTTTTTTTAAATATGTATGGATGTATATGTATGTACTATGTAATACCATTAGAGCCAGATTTTGTACAACGCAATGTTTTCAAACGTTTTAAAGTTGTATGGAACACATTTAAACGATTTCCCAGTATATTTATGCAAATGATTACAAATGATGTGTTACATAAAATCAGGCTCTAAAAACTTCTTTGAATTACAAAAATCTGCTAATTATTGATATCTTATAATTTAATTTTTAGTTTTGAACAAAAAACTCTGCGTGATTTTGATTTACTTTAGCGTTACTAATACTACATATTAACAAATCCAAGAAAAGTTGCAATTTAAAACCCAGTATTTAGCAGACAAATTAATGGCGTTTATTTGAGTTTGCTTTTTACAAAATCAGACTTCCAAAAATTCAATGGTTTGTGTAGAAGATTTGAAGTGTACTAAAATAACTAGAGGATGCTAATTTTCATATTCGCCACTATTAAAAACTACTATAACGCGATGTCTGTGCTAAGCAATGGAGTTTGTCTGTAATATATTCTATTACAATAGTTGGTGATTGAGCTACAATGCAAATGTTTGAAAAAGCACTGCCTACTTTCTGGATGGAAATAAAATTAGTTCCTAATATATTAGCCACTAAACGCATTAAAATAACTAACAACAATGGGAATGCTTTTATGAACAAACATCTTTTCATGTTGTGTATACAATACTAGGAATAGGTTTTAATTAAATATTTTTCCATACAAATTTCAATAAACGTTTGTGAATTTGTATTTTCTTTTGTAGGTCGTCGATTCAAACAAATGCATAGTTAAGAAAATTTTCCTTAATATGTTGATTTTTCGAAAAACATCAAGTTTCTAATCGTTTCACATTTGGCTCCAAAATACAGGGTAAAATGTAAGATTTCTCCCTACAAACGTAGTTTTTTTGCAATTATCTTTGTAAAGAAGTTCATATTACAATAATTTGGTATTTTTTAAATTGACTTTAACAAAAATCCTTTGTTTAAAACCATCTTGCACAAGAGTATCTGATAAGGAGATAATTAATTACAGTACTATTCGTTTATAGTCCCTACTTTTTATAGTCACATTATCGATATGTCCATTTTATCTGTATTTATTCCGGTATGTTCTGTATTTCATGTGGAATTAAAATGTTTGGAATTATCAAAGCATTGTTGTTATAAATATTACTTTACAACAACAATGCTTTGATAATTCCGCACATATTAATACCACATGAAATACAGATCATGCCCAATCGGTTGCATTACTAAATTTCATAGAAATTATTCACGCTATAGTAATCGCAACTTTTGCAAAAATTGGGTGCTTCAATTTATTATTCTATAATTAATGTAAAACCTCATATACAAATATTAATGTAAATTAAAAAAATTATGTAAAATGATAATATATAATTGTAATAATGTGATGCTTTTTTAAAATTTAAATAGACGAAAACCCCTGAAGATGTCAACAAGTAATTGACGAAACGTTGGGTACAAAATGTAATAAATTGTTTTATTAACATTAAATATTTTAGGCCGGATTAGCTTAAAAAATCTTTATACACTTAAACCAATATTTATCCATCGATTTTCATGATATAAAGCTTATTTTATTTTTAATATAACTATGTGAATCTATGATCAGTTAATAAAATTGGTAACTTTCTGCTCTTTTCGTTTTTTATAAAGTTTTTAATAATAAAAACTTTCCAGTTTTGTATAAAAATTATATTTTTCCTCATTGCGGTCTGAATAATTCCGAAATCATTTAGTTTGTAAAAAAAAATAATGTTGGAACGGCTTAAAGGAAATTTTATTCCAAGTTTTTTTAGTGTCTTTGTAAGGAAATTGAATAATCCGTTTCGAAGTGTGGAGCATCCTCTTGAATTTTAAATTTCAACTATTTTTGTAGTTAGGGGACCATAACACATCATACGAGAATTATGATGCTAAAACACATGCTACACCTGTTTATGTTGAGATTAATAGGCCGATTTTGTAAAAAGTACCTTTCAAGAAAAGTACTTTTAAGAAAAGTGCCTTTTAAGTAAAGTACCTTTTAAGAAAAGTACCTTTTAAGAAAAGTACCTTTTAAGAAAAGTACCTTTTAAGAAAAGTACCTTTTAAGAAAAGTACCTTTTAAGAAAAGTACCTGTTAAGAAAAGTACCTTTTAAGAAAAGTACCTTTTAAGAAAAGTACCTTTTAAGAAAAGTACCTTTTAAGAAAAGTACCTTTTAAGAAAAGTACCTATTAAGAAAAGTACCTTTTAAGAAAAGTACCTTTCAAGAAAAGTACTTTTAAGAAAAGTACCTCTTAAGAAAAGTACCTTTTAAGAAAAGTACCTTTTAAGAAAAGTACCTGTTAAGAAAAGTACCTTTCAAGAAAAGTACCTTTAAGAAAAGTACCTTTTAAGAAAAGTACCTTTTAAGAAAAGTACCTTTTAAGAAAAGTACCTTTTAAGAAAAGTACCTTTTAAGAAAAGTACCTTTTAAGAAAAGTACCTTTTAAGAAAACTACCTTTTAAGAAAAGTACCTTTTAAGAAAAGTACCTTTTAAGAAAAGTACCTTTTAAGAAAAGTACCTTTTAAGAAAAGTACCTTTTAAGAAAAGTACCTTTTAAGAAAAGTATCTTTTAAGAAAAGTACCTTTTAAGAAAAGTACCTTTTAAGAAAAGTACCTTTTAAGAAAAGTACCTTTTAAGAAAAGTACCTTTTAAGAAAATACCTTTTAAGAAAAGTACCTTTTAAGAAAAGTACCTTTTAAGAAAAGTACCTTTTAAGAAAAGTACCTTTTAAGAAAAGAACCTTTTAAGAAAAGTACCTTTTGAGAAAAAGTACCTTTTATGAAATGTACCTTTTAAGAAAAGTACCTTTTAAGAAAAGTACCTTTTAAGAAAAGTACCTTTTAAGAAAAGTATCTTTTCAAAAAAGTACCTTTTAAAAAAAGTACCTTTTAAAAAAAGTACCTTTTAAAAAAAGTACCTTTTAAAAAAAGTACCTTTTAAAAAAAGTACCTTTTAAAAAAAGTACCTTTTAAAAAAAGTACCTTTTAAAAAAAGTACCTTTTAAAAAAAGTACCTTTTACAAAAAGTACCTTTTAAAAAAAGTACTGCTTAAAAAAGTACCGCTTAAAAAAAGTACCTTTAAAAAAAGTGTCTTATAAAAAAGTACCTCTTAAAAAAGTACCTTTTAAAAAAAGTACCTTTTGAAAAATTATATTTTAAAAAATACTTGCTGAAAGAGTTAACTTTAGAACATTTATGTGCTGTTTCCACAATGCAAACAAGCACTGCTTGTCTAAAATTTGTATGGAAATCACTCAAAAAACTGAGTGGTTTTCATATAAATTTGAGACAAGCTGTGCTTGTTTACATTGTGGAAACAACACATTAGTGTTTATAAAAGCATCTTTTTAACAAATTAATTCATACCTTTCTCTTCAACAATTTCTTCAACTTCATCAAATTTTTATTTTGCTATTTTATTTAATCTTATACAAAACTTATCCTAACAGAAGCTGTAATAAATATAAAACTAATAAAAAATTAAAGCTGCAAACTAATACTTTATAAAATTATAAATGTTAAAAGAAACGAGAAAAATATTTATTTATTGAGGCACAGCATGCAAAATTGTTCTTATAGAGATTGGAAAAAATACTCAAATAAAAATCAAACCGAAGATTTAAAGTTTTCAAAGCTTGCGGTGTTTTCACTATTTTTATTTATTTATTTTTGTTGTTGTTAGCAAATAGTTAGTGGTAGACCAATATAAATAAATACATACGAGTTGGCTGCAACAGCCAATATACACTTACCACTTAACGTCTCTATATGAACATGATCATATACCAGGCTGCAAGAATGCTAATTATGACGATGATGATGATCATTATCATGTAGTATCGTACTTTTGCAAGTAGTGGCAGTGCCAGTGCTAGTGCCAGTACCAGTAGTAAGTAGAAGTCAATAGTAGTTTGTGATTTTTCATACCATGCAATTGTCTGCCATGAAATGGTGAAAAAAATCTAAACAAAATCATGGCAGTAAAATCATGGTTAAATAAAACACTAAAAATTAAAAATGAGCAGGTGAAACTTTAGGTTTTTATTTATTTTTTCTGTTTTTGCTAACAACCAACACTTTTGAAGCAATAACCGTAAGTATTGGCAAGTAAGGAGTTCAGTTACTCTTTTTGTGGCAGGCAGCAGGCAGCAAGCAGCATTTCTTTTTTTTAAACAGCAGCTGACCATACAAATTTTGCTCCCCAATTTTTCTTAGTTTTCTGTTGCAGTTTTCTTTTTAATTTTTGTTGCAAAAGAAAGATGACTATCATTTTAAACTATATTATTTGTATTTGTTATTTTTTTTTCAAACATGTAGTGATTTTGAAAAACTTAAACTAGTTGATTTGTTTGTAAGTGGGAATCATAGTTCTGTGTAAGATTATAAATATGTACATTAGGCATACAACCAAAAATTTGTAGATAGCACCAACAGGTGGGCTGTGATGTGTATATGAAGAAAACAGTTTACATCCAAAGAAATTTAATTATTTTGGCTTGAGTTCGGTTTTAATTTAATTTTTCAATTAAATTATATTTTTGTTTAGAGATATTCACAAAGAAAAATTTTACTGCGCGGAGAGTTGAACTGACATGTTTCGATAGCTCCCGCTATTTTTGTCAGAGTTCTCTTCATACGTACGTTTTAAGTAATGAAGAAAATACTTGACTTCAGTACGGCGTTTTTCTTTGTGTGTAGTAATATTAAAATTTTGTACATCCTGTATTATAAAATATGTCTCACACTGTTCATTTAAACAAGTTTTTGTATTATCAAGAAACCTACAAAATAAGCAAAAAAAAAAAGAACTTTAAAGCTTTCTTAATTAAACAATTAATAAGAGATTGAAATATGTAGTTGAATTGAAAGAACCAAGTAAATAAATTTTAATTATTTTAATCCTAAAGCATATTTTTGTGCAAAGCAACTTCTAATATAATCAACTGTAAGCATCAAGTTTGAACAATTACTTCTTTTTACTGGAAGCCCAATAATTTATGGAAATTTTATCTGGACTTTAATATAATCTAATTAATAATTCAAAACATTCCAGTTCATTATCACCGCTCGAACCGATTAACAGATAGTGTTAAATATATTTCGAGGCATTTTCCATTTAAGATAATCGCTTTTTTTGTGTTACAAGTTATTAATCGCTGATGAAAAATTAGTTGAATTAATTAATTTTAAAGATTAATGTCAAAGCTTTGCTACCTGCTACGTTTTAGGCGCCATTTCTATTAGTTGCTTTGTACAGAATGTAAAGATTCTTGTGTTGACATAAATTAAGCTGTAATGTGGCACAAACAAATATATTGAATAGATTTCATCTAAGATAATTATTAGAATCCATAATAACTGATATTGATAGTAATAACTGTTATTGTTTAACCATCTTTTTTTTAAGAATATTTAAGTTCTACTACAAAATCGATCCATTATATTATTTAACGCGCTATGTTAAAGGGTTAATACAAATACTAGGGATGCCAATCGGTATTGATTTTTTAAAATTCCAGGATTCGGGATTTTGGAAAACCCAATCCTGATCCCGATCCCAAAATCCCGAGACTTTCGGGATCCCGGGATTTTCCGGGATTTCTGAATTTTTCGAGATTTCGGGATCCAACGGTTTTTTGTAAAATCCATTTTTTTAATATACAATACTTTAATAACAAATTTTTTATTTGTGCATTTTAAAAGGTTTTATGTAGATAATATACCATTTCAGACATATCTATACACATTAGGGTGATCGACTCGGTTTTACAACCGGTTTTTTCCGCAATACGGTTGTCGATTTTTTCAAAATGTTGATTTTTCGAATGTCGAATAGTACGGTTTTTTTAAATTAAAAAACCGGCCCAGTCGAATACTTTTCGATTCGTATATTTTATTAGTTTTTACTATAATAAACTTGACGAACTTTTACTGTTGATTTTCCTAATTATTTCTGTTCAAGAGCATTTACTGAAGCATGCAATTAAGGTGAACTAATTTTGTAAGATGGTAGCAGGGGCGAATTAAATTGGCCTTGTCATGTTAGAATTTATATCAAGCTTTATATTTTATATGGAGTTCGACATCCATCATAGGAAAAAAATGCTTGTTGCGTGAATGTCAAGACATAAACAAGAAAAGGAAAAAATGTAAATCTGTGCACTAGGATTCCTCCCCCTATATGTGTGGAATAAATTTTTTCGGATTTCGATTGTAAATCCTTATGGAAAGGTCTTTTTAGTAAGAAAAAACTTTGCTGATCACGTAATGGAAAGGCGGGCCGCATACGAGTATAAAGAGCACTATAATGCGCAATTAAGAAATTATGGGAAATTATAGCGATTGAAATTATAGTGTTGTACCAAACAAAGAATTAAAAAATAATTTGGAACGATTTTCCGTCATCCCACGTCAAATTTGGTTTGTAAACAGACCGGTTTCGGCTATGTGCCATCTTCAGTGTTCTATTGAATACTCATTCAATAGAACACTGAAGATGGCACATAGCCGAAACCGGTCTGTTTACAAACCAAATTTGACGTGGGATGACGGAAAATCGTTCCAAATTCAAAAAAACCCCGTCGGAAGAAAAACACAACACTCAATTAAAAAATAGATGTCAGATCCGCACAAAAACATTAATGAGAAAATGAGGCCAAGTTCCTATCCAAAAGTTTTGCCCGTTAAAAGTACTGAGATCAAAATGAAGACCAAGTTCTTGGTAGGTACAATACCATCTCATTTTTAGGCAACCTGCTATTTGATAATATTTTTTTTTACATTTCTAATATTGGGAAGAATTATGGGGAAAGTGTTTCCAAGTTAGCATAGAAGTTAGATGGCATCATACTTATCAAGAACTTGACCCTCATTCTGATCTCAGTACTTTCAACGGCCGAAATGTTTGGATATGACTTTGGTCTTATTTTCAAAGTTATGTTTTTATGCGGATAGTATTTACATGAACTGTTAACTCTTTTTTTAAAGCAAATTAAAATCAAAACTTTTGCATTATAATTTTCTCACAAAAAACCGGTCGACCGGTTTTTTCTGAATTCTAAAAACCGTAACCGGTTTTTCTAAAATTTCAAAAAGTCGAATTATTCAAAAACCGGTTTCTGGAAAATGTCGAATAATCGATCACCCTAATACACATATATATATACATATGTACATATACCCTGCAGACAAAATGACTAGTATGTGGTTAGAAATATACTAGTTGCTTTTGTATTCAGACTAGTTGCCTAACTGTCCTTTTTCCATATATCGAACTATCGATTTTAACATTAGGTTGTCATAGGAGCCCAACTAGTTCACTTGTACATAGTTATATGCTAGTTGAAATACTAGTTGTTATAGACTAGTGTGCTTACTAGTTTCTTTATTTATAGTTTTTTATATACATACATATGTATATATGTACATATATTTTACTTACAAATTGCTAAATAAGAGATCCCGAAAAATCCAGGGACTTATTTTTACAAATCCCGAGATTCGGGATTTGGTAATCTCGAAAAATACCGGAATTTCGAGATTTCAGTTTGGCATCCCTAGTAGATACATACTTTGTTTGAAGGTAACTTTTTAAAAGGAAATTTTTGATGAGCTACTTTCTCAACAGGCACTTTTTTAAAACGCGTTCTTAGAAGGTATTTTTTCAAATGGTACTTTATTAAAATCAAAAATTTTCAGTGGTGCTATTTTTAAAATATGTATACCTTTTTAAAAGGTACTTTTTTTAAAGATACTTTTTAAAAGGTACTTTTTTTAAAGATACTTTTTAAAAGGTACTTTTTTGAAAGGTACTTTTTAAAAAGTACTTTTTGAAAAGGTACTTCTTAAAAGGTAATTTTTTAAAAGGTACTTTTTTAAAAGGCACTTTTTTAAAAGGTACTTTTTTAAAAGGTAATTTTCTAAAAGGTACTCTTTTAAAAGGTACTTTCTTAAAAGGTAATTTTTTAAAAGGTACTTTTTTAAAAGGTACTTTTTTAAAAGGTACTTTTTTAAAAGGTACTTTTTTAAAAGGTACTTTTTTAAAAGGTACTTTTTTAAAAGGTACTTTTTTAAAAGGTACTTTTTTAAAAGGTACTTTTTTAAAAGGTACTTTTTTAAAAGGTAGTTTTTTAAAAGGTACTTATTTAAAAGGTACCTTTTTAAACGGTACTTTTTAAAAGGTACTTTTTTAAAAGGCACTTTTTTAAAAGGTACTTTTTTAAAAGGTAATTTTCTAAAAGGTACTCTTTTAAAAGGTACTTTCTTAAAAGGTAATTTTTCAAAAGGTACTTTTTTAAAAGGTACTTTTTTAAAAGGTACTTTTTTAAAAGGTACTTTTTTAAAAGGTAGTTTTTTAAAAGGTACTTATTTAAAAGGTACCTTTTTAAACGGTACTTTTTGAAAGGTACTTTTTTAAAAGGTACTTTTTTAATAGGTACTTTTTTAAAAGGTACTTTTAAAAAGGTACCTTTTATAAGAGGTACTTTCTTAAAATGTACTTTTAAAAGGTACTTTTTAAACGGTACTTTCTTAAAAGGTACTTTTTTAAAAGGTACTTTTTTAAAAGGTACTTTCTTAAATGGTACTTTTTTAAAAGGTACTTTCTTAAAAGGTACTTTTTTAAAAGGTACTTTCTTAAAAGGTACTTTTTTAAAAGGTACTTTTTTAAAAGGTACTTTTTTAAAAGGTACTTTTTTAAAAGCTACTTTTCTAAAAGCTACTTTTTCAAAAGCTACTTTTTAAAAGATACTTTTTAATACGTACTTTTTTTAAAGGTACTTTTTAAAAGGGAAGTTTTTACAAAGTACTTTTTAAAAGGGCAGTTTTTAAAAAGTACTTTTAAAAGCGAAGTTTTTTAAACATACTTTTGTAAAACGTTCTTTTTTTAAAAAGGTTCTTTTCCTAAAAGTTACTTATTAGTTTTTAACCTATCTAGAAGACGTTTTGTAAAAAATGCATTGTCTCAATTGCCATTATCATTTATTCTTATCTCCCAGCGTAAAATTTTATTCACCTGCAACTGAATACATTTACTAATAGATTCTTCATACATAAATTCGGAAGTTTTATTTGTTTTTGTTTGTTTAGATTTTGTTTTATAATCAGATTTTTGTGCCACATTGGCTGCTGAATAAATATCGTGTGGCGCTTTTGTGTCTGTGCCGACAAAGGATTAACGTATTGGTTTTATATCGAGTGTGCATTAATGTTCTTAACAAAAAGTTGTTGCATGGCCCCAAAAACGAAAGAACACATATTCTCGTAGTAAATGTGGCAACAGTTCCCTAAATAAATTTCTAACATTTTCAAGTTCCTTGATTTTTTTCTTCTTATTATTTTGGTTGAAGTTCAACAATACATATTTCAGCAAACAAGGTGATGGGTGTTTTCGGGAAAGTGGCAGACTGCCAGCCAACTTAGTATGTAGATGCAAAACTGTTGAAAGAGGAGGTTCTTAGTTATTTGGTATTTTGCTACTTCAAGTTGAAGCAAAGAAAAATAATTCGTGTGTGTGCTTGTTTTGTTTTTCTATCAAGTTAAGCGCCACTTACACAATGGGAGGGATAATAGTATTATTGAAACAAAATATGTACAAGTGTTATGTATGTTGGCTGCGATTATGTTAATTTTTGTTGTTGTTAGGCTGTGGTGTAATTCGTGTTAAACAATTTTTTATTGCTTTCTTTTATTATGGGCGCTATCTTTGAAGCGATGTGAAACCGAAACAACAACAAAACATAAAAGTTATAGATACATTTTCTACTTCGAATATTGAAAATTTTTTTTTATGTTCACAAGTTGTTTTAGTTGTTCAATTAAGAATTTTACAAAATTTCGAAAGTAAAATAATGTTGTGGGCCATAATACCGCAACACCTTGCGTTTGTATTGTATTTACTTTCTTATAAAATTAATCTTTATTAATTTTGGGAGCTTATGTATCTGTTATGTCTTCATTTTTAATTTTTTATATGTACATAGATTTTTATCTCTTATATGGTGTTCTTTATGTGAATAATTCTCTGGCTGCAAGATATTTTGGCAGTTTTAGGTTTTACCTGTTAGCAGTTCTGTTTTAAAAGATATTATTTGTAAGTGTAAGTGTTTTGCAGAAGCTTCAGGCCTTATGCCAGTTTTTTTCAAATTATTAAAAAAATAGTAACACAGTGCGACAAAATAAAATTTGTTCAAAATGGCAAGATTCTAATGACTGATTGTGGTAGAAGGTAGCAAAAAAATATATAGTACTTGTATCGCCGCTTTGAAAGTATACATCTGGGATTTATTTTAAGGGGAATTGAAATTCTTCCCTTTTGCACTTGCTTAATTACAGTGACTCGGCATTGGAAGTCTTGTAAGTCTTACGTTTAAGTTATAAAATGTGCTCAGCACTTTTATGTAAAACATCACGGAAAATATTTTATTGTAACATTTTAGCCCGCCAACTCTTCGTTGTATGGGTCTTTTAGTCTCTTTCTTCAGAAAAGGCCAAGAAAAATCAGTTCAGTTGCATATAGCGGTCTGAAATGTTCCAGAAAACATTTGACATTAAACTATACTATAGATTTTTAAAGACCCCAAAGTTTGAAACTCAACTTCAACTTTAGATATCATTAAAAAGTTTTAAATGTTTTAAAGGGTTAATTTCGTACTTATTCACAATTAGTACTCGTCATAGGAAATCTTGTAACCCTGACCAGGGTGACCGTTGAAAATTTTTAAAAAGTGGCACAAAAAGGGGATTTTGAGGAAAAAAGTGGCACCAAAAAGGGGATTTTTCGAAAAAAAGGGGCAACTTTTTTAAAAAGGGAATAATTGAACAAAATTCTAGTATTTAATGAATTTCTATGGCATATAATGTTCTTGAAATAAAATTAATAAATTTGGATGTTTTTTCTATCTACAAAAGAAAGTTTTCTGCACCAACGAAGTACGCCACTTTCTAACGAGTTATTTAAGCAACACATGCATACATGCGTTATTATACCTGACTCCAAAACAAAGAGACAGTCAGCCAGATAACAAATTCAATGTAAAAATATTAAATAGTGGACCAATATGGCCTATAAATGGCAGAGTTCTGAGGGAGCAAACTTAAAAAAAATACTAAAGAGTTCAGTCTTCTGCCTTTGTTGATATCGGTCAAAAATTAGTCTTGCTCATATAAGAAATGTTGCCATTTCACACACTTAGTGTTTTTTAAGTTATAGCACTAATATTCGTGCGAATGTAAAAAAGACCATGGTTTTAAATAAAATCTTTCTTGACAATCCTACAAACAATGTATTTTGTAAAATGCGTGATTATTTACGAAAACCAAAGATGTATGTAAGAGAAACGGCATATTAGTTTCCTTATAAATATTCGCCGAACCAATTTTTCAAATTGCGTACATATTTCATTTCAAAACGTTAATATTACTTTTGTCTTAGGGGTTGATTTAGTAAAACTAAATCTAACGTTCACTCAAAAATTTTCATGAAAATCGCTTTTAAAATATTTAAAACCGCGTGCTTTTCATAAAAGTTTTTAACAAGACGTGCTTGTTCGTGCTAGTGAATCAGGGTGTTAGTTTCTAATAATTTTAGTACAATAATGAATATCTGTAGATCCGAACTCTTAAACTATTTCAATATCCAAAGAAATGTAATTATTTTGATAATTGAGTTATGAATTTTTTGTCGAACTGTATGGTTTTTATCCAAAGGTATTTAATTAGTTTGGCTTAAGTTCGTTTTCAATTTAATCTTTCGATCAAATTATTTTTTATTTAACAAAGAAATTTTAAAGCATGTAAATATTGAACATTCAAAGAAAAATTTGGATGTACGGAAGGTTGAACTGAAGGTTGACATCAGATGTTTCGAGACCACCACAGTCTTCTCATCAGAGCCCTTTACCTACACTACCAGCGACGGCAGCAACAACATCCTAGCGGAAATCCTACTTAGTTTAGTAAGCTCAGTTAGCAGATTTTGTCACCACCTCGTGGCAAGTCGTACCTATTATCAATGAACTTTTCTAAATGTTCGGAACTTCACTAACTGTCTTATCTTTAGCATGTTCAACTATTTTTAATTATTTGGGCTTTGGACAAAATATTTACTTTGAATAAATACGTACCCTTCTGCCTACGTGACGCTTGATGCTCTGATTTAGGTTGTGCAGTTAATTGTTAATTTTTTCCATAAGACTGTAAATAATGGACTCAAAAACACATTTTTGTTTTAAGATTTTTTTATAAAATCAGAGTCGTGCCGTAAAAAACGCATATTAAATCAAAAAGTATCACTTCATAAAAAAGGGGCAAAAAGGGGCATAATATTACAAAAGGTGGCAGATTTAGGTAATTTTAAAAAAGGGCACTAAAAGTGGCAAGACAGTTGAAAAAGTGGCAAAGTGCCACTTTAGTCGCAAAACGGTCACGCTGACCCTGACGTGTAGGATATACTATGTGCTGAATACTTTAATGTAAAACACCACGAGAAACATATTTGTAGAACATTTTAACCCTAGAACTTTCCGTTGTATGCGTATTTTTCTCACTTTCTTCAGAAATGGTAAAATACCCCCCTTCAGCAGCGATATAGCGGGCCAAAATATTCTACAAAAATATTTGCCATACAATTTCCATAAAGACAGCTGATCCACAGACTCAATTTGAAGGCAGAAATCATTAAAAATGTGTTTAAGGGTTAATTTCGTTCTCGGCATAGGAAATCCTGTAATCCTTACGCTTAAGATTTTAATGCATTGGATCGGGTGTTCACCTAACTACTCAGCTAAATTAATACGGATACACGAAAAGTGTGGTGGCTCGGGGTTCAGCTAACTACTCGGGTAAATAAACAACGAATACAGGGAAAATGCGGCAGACCATGTATTCGGCTAACTACTTATATTCGTATACTCTACGAATACGCGAAAAATGCGGAAGATCGAGTATTCAGATAAATACTTATTTTTATACAATAGAACAACAATCGGCAAAGGTCTCGGACGGCAGTTCAAGTGGCCTACTTGCAACTCTTACGGTGCCGTGACTTGCTCCCCGATTGTGTGCAAAACTTGAATACTTATCCAACATTATTCATCAACCAAACGAGAAGTATAACCAAATGTGTATTCATTAATACATTTGTGCCAATGTGTCTACACAACCATTTGCATTGTAACCTACATTAATGTGAGACGGCATGTACCCCTTAGTCAAGATACATGTAACTTTGATAAATAAGTGGTGGTTTGTAACGGTACGTTACATTATATAAAACGTGTCAGCACTTTTTTGTAAAACACCATGAAAAACATTTTTGTAGCACATTTTAACCCTCTAAATCTTCGTTGTGTGGCTTGTTTTGTCCATTTCTTCGAAAAAGGGTGAAAAACTCTCCTTCCATGGTAATATGGTGGGGTGAAATGTTCTACAAAAATATTTGCCATACAATTCTACTACAGGTTTACAAGGAAACTAAAGTTCCAAATTTAACTTGAACGCCAGAAATTATTCAAAACTTAAAAGAGTTTACTGGTTAATTTCGTATTTACGTTTAAGGTATAAGATGTGTTCAGCACTTTTATGTACAACACCACGAGGAACATCTTTGTAAATTATTTCTGCCCTTTATATCGCCGCTGAAGAAGAGTTTTTTTGCTTTCTTTTAAAAAAACGTACAACGGGACTCATACAACGAAGATTTGGAGAGTTGAAATGTTCCACAAAAATATTCCCTGTGATGTTTTACATAAAAGTGATGAGTATACTTTATACTTGAAACGTAAGGCTTAGAAGATATCCCACACCGAGGCACTAAACTCAGATGTAAACTTTTAAAACGTCGATACAGATATCAGTATTATTTGTTAGAACTTTGTAATTTGATTTAATTGTAAATGAAAATGTTTAAACTACTCATTTCTTTTCAAATAATTTGATGGCGCTGTTGGCTGGGTAGTTAGCTCGTTTAACTACAAACCCTGAGGTCTTGAGTTCAAGACTAGTTTCAGGCAAGCCAACAACATCATGCAATTTTCTCATGTGCATTGATGTGTTATTGTGTTGGTGTTGTTGGACTGTTAAAGTGATGAAGGCATAGCACTGATCACTTTGGCAGTACCGGCAGCGATTAATACTGCTCTACAAAAAAAAAAACGCGCAATAGCAGAGTTGTAAATTAATTAAGCTTTCTATCTCTCTCCCACTTCAGCACCTGTTCTCTCTACACTATCCCTTTCCCAAAGAAGGTAACACATTAATTAATTAACTGGTAGGCATTAATTGCCTGATGGTCTTACTTCTCTTAAAAAAAAAATAAAATAAAATAAAGTGATTAGACGCCGATAGAAAAATATGTCTACATACTTTTCTGCTTACAAGTACTTCAAATAAAAAACTGCACGAAATATTAATTCATTAAAATTTCTCTCCCCATTTAAAACGGAAATAAGTCATTGGGACCAGAGAATTAATAAGAAAAATCTTCATTTATTAACTTAATACGCAACCGCAAAGAAACAGCTACTTTACAAATCATCTTAAAGCTTCCACTTACTACTTTGGTAGTTTACAAGGAAATAAAATCTATTTTTACAGAGCAGCTGGTTGCGTTAATTTTTGGCTTAAAGGCAAGCATGTGCTAGGCTGCAAATTACTTCATTTCTAGTTTAAAATACTTTATTACGGCATTGTAAATATGTAAACCCAAGGCTACGAAATGCTGGATTTTAATAAGACCATTTCTAAACTAAAAGTTAAAATGGAAAATCTTTTTGAAATTGCTGAGTATTTTGAAATATTAAACTTAAGAAAATTTTCTTACTGCTATCATCATTGACAAATAATAGATAATAAAAGTGCATCCATGTAAAAAAAACTTACTCATTGTTAAACATTTGATGTTTGTAGTGAAAATACTTATTTGACATAAACTTATAATTTAAAAGAAAAGAAAAATAAAAAACTAACCAGATGTTAACGAACATGTCGACATTTTCATTACATTCGTAGTTTTTCAAAAATAATATTAAGGTGAGGAAATCAAGCCAAGCAAAATAAAACTATAATGAAACGTTGCTTAAATCGATTGAGGCATATGAATGAAGATGATGCTCTATATGTTGTAATATGCAATCAAATAATAACAGAGCTTATGAATTTCATAAGTCTAGCTATTGACAAAATCAATAACACAGGATATTTGCAAATAAATACAAATAATCATACGAATGAGTTGCAAAAAAGTATGTGCGACAAATCAAAATATCTGCTTAGTTGGTTAGCTTGTCAGTATGAGTGTATAAAATAAGCTGTATGAATATGTTGGGACTTACACTGCGAGAAATGTAGGTATGTATTTTTTTAAGAGATCGGTTTGTGATGCCATATAGAGAGAAGTTCTAAAAATTCTAGTAAATTCATGTCCCAAACGGCCATCATATAATTCTCAACGAATATAATTTTCATTTTAGAGTGAACTAAATTACTTCATTTTAAAAATTGGGAACTTATTTTAGTTTCGATTTGGATTGTTTATTGGGGGTGGAGTTATTTCATGCCGTCCTATGAACTAACATAGCTCGAAAAATTATTCAAAATAATTAAAACTGTAAGTTTATTCTCTAAGTGCTTTAAATTAGTATCAAATTTAAAAAGAAAACTTGATCAATAAATTGGAAACAGTTACAACAACCAATGTACGATTAAAATACATGACTGTATTAACATCAACCACTACCACCAACAACTAACACTACAAGAGAGGGGGAAAAAGATAATAACGATATCCCAACAAACACAAACTCAATGTTTGAAGTGTGGGAGATCGACAGCAGCGAGCAATAATCAAGCTGAAGATAACTTAAATTCAAAATTTTGAAGGTATTAAAAAAACCGGCGAGGACAAAATTAGTGGAGCAGCAGCCTCTTCAAAACTCGAAATTATTGCAAAAATTAGATTACTTTACTTTATTGTGAATAAAATCAACAGTTATTCTTCGATATTCATGGAAAAAAGCTAATATAATTTGAACTTCGCGTCATGATGCATCAATGAAAGAAAGCAGTACCTTTTTGCCGTTTTTGATTTTTCATAAATTTTTAAATAATATAAATTTTTTAAATTTTTGTAGAAAAATAACGACATCTTCGCCTTCGGCCTACCGTCTATCGGCTTTGTCCTGTCGTCTTTGGCCTGCTACTTTCGGCCTTATGTCATTGGCAGGCCACCTTCGGCCTTTCACGTTCGCTCGCTATGTCAGACGCCCCCTCTTCTTTATCGCCCTTCGGCTCACTCCGCCTAGTCACCGGACCCATGACGCCGGGACCTCCACCAAAATTAAAAATTACAATTTTAAAACAAAAATTTGACCTACCTTCATGACACCAAGTAAATGAAGATAGCAATTTCAACCTTTAAATGAAAAAAGAATACAATTCGTCGGTAAAAAACCACTATCGTCTGGAAAATATTTAGGCAATACTTTTCAAGAATTTAGCTGAGATACCTGGCGTTTAGCCGATACCCCTTCACTTAGCAAAAACACCAACCCTTAGCCAATACACAAACCTGATCCAAAGATTTCCAAACACTGGAACAAAAATCTACCCGGAACTTTCCCCGGAAAACAGTGTGAGAAATTATATTGCCAACAAAAACAAATTATCGTATTTTATTGTTATTTTCAACATAAATTCTCACACGAAATTTTTGCTTTTATTTTACAAAAGCTTGCGTTTTCGTTACCAGTATCTCTTACCATTATTCGTTACACATATTCGTACAAGTATTTTGTCATATACAACTTTTTTTAGCCCCCAGCATGGAAAACATTGATATTATGCACAAAGTGGAATAGGAAACTTCGCTCCCAAAGTATTTTTCATTATTTCGTATTGAATAACTCAGAAACCGTTAAGTATATAAATAAAATAAATTCAGTAAAGTGCGACGTTGGCTCGCACACTAAGAGTGCAGTTGCCTTCTTTTTATTTTGGCATTTTCATTTTCCGTTTAATTTGATTTTTTTTATTTTTAAAGTTTTTTTCGTTTTTTTTTGTGATTATTTTTAGTTTTGGCGCTTTTTTCATTTGGTTATTTTTTTAAGTTTTTGCCGATTTTTTTCTTTTTTTTTACAGATTTTTTTAGTTTTAGCGATTTTTTGGCTTTGGCGTTTTTTTATTTTAAAGTTTTTTTTTCTTCGCTTTTGGACGATATTTTTAGTTTTAGCGATTTATTGTAGCTTTGGCGCTTTTTCCTGTTTTGGCGCTTTCTTCGGTTTTTAGATTTTTTTCGAGTTTTGGGGATTTTTTTTAGTTTTGACGACTTTTTTCGGTTTTGGCGTTTTTTGTTGTTGCGATTTTTTTAGTGTTGGTGATTTTTTGCGTTTTAGCGATTTGGTGCTTAAAGCGCTTCTTTAATTTTGGCGATTTTTCGTTTTGACATTTTTTAATTTTGGAATTTTTTATTTTTAGCGTTTTTTTAAATTTCAAGAGTTTGCCTCTTACGGTTTCAAAGATACAGCAAATTGTCTAAATTGCATAGTCAAAATTACATTAACTGATAGAGAGCAACCTTTAATTTTTATTGTTTTAAATATGAGCGTTATTGTGTATTCTATTATACAGCTTACACCAATTAACACTACCTTGGAAAATTTAAAGTGTATATACATATATAAGTGTCTGTATATTACACTAGTACTTAAAAATTTTTCGTTACTCGCTTAAGAGCACCCTTTAATTTTTAACTATCATATATTTGTAGCGGCCAACGTTTTACATATTCTGTGAAAATTTCAGGTCTGTATCTCTTTCGGTTCTTGAGAAAACAGCCTGTGACAGACAGACAGACCGACGGACGTACAGCGTAGCGAAAACAATATGGTTCCTTTACACTTTTTGTGAACGGAATCCTAAAAATGGTGTATACCCAGAGAAAATAAATCAATTAAAACCATCTTGATACAATAAGAAACATTAACGAAAGTCTAGTCATGTTGAAACTTTTTATTTCAATATTCAACCATATTTATTCAGAGTTGAAAATTATTGATTTGAGAGTTGATTTCAGAGTTCAGAATTATTGATTGAAAAAAAAAGAAACCGAGAAGTGTCACGCGTTAACAGTCCAAGGTAAAGACTGAGGAGTGCCCCAAGAGTCCGCACACATTTTTTTATGGTCTGTACTGTGAAGTCCAAGTCAAATAAACGATGTTCTCGATCTGGTGCTTTCCGCTCAGAGCCAATATATGAGCTGTGGACAATTAATGCTTCTTAACTACATATATACAAATAATTTATATCATAGGCTATGAAAAATATTTAAGTAATGAAAAAATCTAACCAGAAAGCAATTAAACAGTTTAGCTTCAAATATTATTTTTTTTGTTAGCTCTATTTCAAATGTGATTTAGCTCTGTTATTTTAAAAGCTGGTCACATTGTTTATATTCTTGAAAGGATGTATCTAGAAAAAATATATAAAGTAAAATCCCTAAGGTATGCTTTGAAATGCTCACTAGAGAAATTATAACGGTAAAACTGTCGTCTTGTTACGTTTTTGCATTTTTAGCCTCCTATTTAGGAGTGTTATAATAACGCGCGATAAAGAGCTCTAGTAAAAAAACTTATCCAGAGAATTTTAAATATTTTCTATTTTAGTAAACATGGGAACATAACTAATAAAAAAATATCAGGTGTCGCAAAAAAAATTATTTTGCTGTAAAATTTAGTTTGACAACTCTTGTAAGTATGCACACTCTGTAGTTGTACGCGTGCGTATACGTTATATTTATGTAAAATTAGATGATACATATAAGAAATTTGAGCAACATATTATTCAAGAAAATATAACGGATTTCAGTGTTTAATGTAAATGATCTTGCACACATATGAAAAATATCGTAGCATTTTATAAAATATAACAACAATTTGCTACGACAAAGATATGGAATTTTGCATTTGCACTTTTGCATCCTCTTGTTTGCTGGGAATGAATATGAAATTGATATTTTGAATCGTAGCAGATACTCGTACACATGCGATCTATTAGTAAATGAAAATGCACCTGCGTCTAGTAAATAATATTGCAAACAATTTTCCAGTTCTATGGTCACAACAAAAATCATCCATTCATTCATTCATCCATCCATTCATTTATGCATACTAACATACATTCATACATACATCCATGCATACTTACATACAAAGTAAAACTATTCATTCGTCCATCGAATGCATTTGATATTAAATTTAATGTAATGGTCGGTCGATCGTGCTTCTGCCACCGCGGCTATTTGGATCAAAAACTCATACAATCGTTTCGATATAAAGTGGCGCATGCGTACCAAACAAGATTAAAAGAATACGTACAATTGACTAGACTAGTTAAATGCAACACTACGACGAGTATCCGAATGCAGCAACAAACATCATACTAAGAGTCAATAAAACAAATGAAGCGTGCTTTTTTCCTCTTCTAAAAAAAGTACAAGTATGCTATTTTAGTTTTCTTGCATTTGCTTGCTACAACCACCTTTAACTAAATGATGTTTGAAATTTAAACGTTTTAACATTTGATATTATTTTTTTTTCGTCTATCTTTTGCTGTTTTTCTTTCTCTGTTGTTTATTCGTTTTTTTTATTATTTGTTTCTCTCTATATAGGTACATTTAATGCCCATCAATGTTGCAACTTGCAAGCATATTTTTAATGGGTTTTATGTTAATATCTGAACATGCAGATATGATGTGATATCTAAAAAGGGTGTCTAAAGAGGTGGTGGCGATAAGTTTATTTTTATGGTTTGAAATTCAAAAGCAGTTCGAAATCGGGCATTGCAATACATAATGTTGTGACGTTAATTGGTTACTCAATTTTGTTTACGAACTCATTAAATATGTTATTAAAAAAATTTGTTTTTTAAATTCACCTCTTTTTTTAAAACCCTTTTTTTATTTTTCCAAAACCATCTTTACAAAATACATATCTATGGTTGTAGAATAAATGAATAAAATTGTACTTTTCAGTAATTTAACGCATCATTTGATTCTCAAGTTTAGTTTTTACAATTTTTGTTGTTGTTATTGCATTTAATAGTCAGCAAACTACAACAAATTAAAAGGTGCGCAAGCGCAACAAAATAAATAATTATGAAATCGATTATAAATTGCTTTTTTTATAATTTTCTTGCTAGCAGTTTTGTGTAGTTTTTTCTTGGAGTTTTTTAAAACGTTTTTTTTATTCTTGTGTGTAACAATTTTAGAACTGCATGTAAGTTTTTTAGTCTTCATTTTTTCTCTTCCAATGTTTTAAATGACATTTTCCACACTCACTTGTCAAATTTTGTATGCTTTCGTTTTTGAAATAGCATTTGTAGTCAGTCATTCGTACATTAAAAATATTTCATATGAGTCATTTAAAATAAAAGCATTTATTTTTTGTGTAAATGTAGTTTAATTAAGTTAATTATAAATGAATTTAAATGTTTTTTCCTTTTTGCTAAATAAAAACGATTAACTTTAGATATTAAATTTAGTTCGAATTAACGAATAATTAAAATGTTTATTTATTTAATGAGATTAGTTTTAGAACTAAATAAATTTTTAATCCAAAGTGATTATTATTAGGCTGAAGTTCGTAAAATTTTTAGACAGAAAGAATTGAGACAATATTCCAAGTATCATGGGAGAAAACAACGTTAATTAATTCAACGACGCACATAGAAGAACATAACAACGTTGTTTTCGAAAGCCGCAACACTTCCCTATCGGTATTTATGTGCAGTTAATGTCTTTCGCCACTATTATCAGGTGGCTTGGTTGTATGTCAATTTAAATCTTATTAATAGAGTTCATGACCGGAAATAGGATACATTGATAAGTTTTGCAGTGTATGGATTTAATCTGCACAAAAACAAAAATGCGAAAATAAGGCCAAAATCCTATATTAAAATTTCGTCCGTTCAAAGTACTGGGGCAGAATTACCGCATTCGTTATCGAGTAGGCTTTCGTATCGAATAACATTTCGTCACGTATCGAATGGATGGATTACCGCATTCGATAGCTAACATATGGAAATGTTTAAAAAGTGTACCAAATTTATTTTATACCGGCTGTTGAATCGACTAAAAATTTGTAATACATTAAAGAAAAATTTTGTGTTTCTAGCAGCTAGTACAACAACCAGGTCGATTGGCCAACTGTAATAAGGTTTATAGGTAATGTTCCATGCTTTTTTGCAAAACAAACACAATAAAAGAAAATATTGTATTCGATCGCTCTAGTGCTAACGAGTGGAATTTAAACCGCAGCTATTCGATTATCGTATGCCGTAATCCCAAAAAGAAAATTTTCGAACAATTTTACTCGATCACGTATGCGGTAATTCGGCCCCTGAGATACAACATTTTATCGCTCATAACACTATACAACAAAACCATTTTTTTCAATGGCTGATTCTGCCAGAGGACACCCAAAAATATATACATACGTGTATGAGCGTTTTAAAAGTTTACATCTTGGACTAATTTTAGGGGTAGTTAAAGTTCCCCTTTTGCACATAGTTATAGGGAACTCGCCATTCAAAAATCAGCAGCAATATCGGCAGGTTTGTAAGCACTAATTTTACTTTATAATATTAAAAACCTGCTTTTTTTAAAGCAGTTTTTTACTGGGAGGTCTAAAAACAGTACTATAAAGTAGTGTTGTCTACGATTTCTATTATAAAAAATAAACAGTGCTACCAACATTAAAAAACAAAAAAATGCATCCATATTTCGAATATCATAAAACTGCGTCAATGTCAAGTTTTCTATTTTAGCTTGGAAATAAGATATTTTAACGTGTCAAAAGAGTATCCTAGACATTAACCGCTATAGTTACTAAACTACTACACCAAATTTTATCAAAGTCCGTTCAGTGTTTTTTGCATGATTCGTGGTCAGACATATAGACCAAAATGCCAAAAATGTCAGATTTGTACTCTACATCGAATATAGAAATATTTAAATTTTAAATTTCTACTATCTTTATGAATAGAAAAACGAATCCAATATAAAACATACTGTGGTTATTACTGTCAAAAAAAATCACTTTGTTTCATAGTATAATTACATTCAATACTTTGTAATGTGTTTGAAAAATGGCTAAATTTTGACAAAAATATTACTTGACTTGATAACAAAAGTTTCTTAAGAAAAAATAAGACCTAAAATAAATATTAACATACATGCTTTTAACTTTCAACTTTTTATGCATTTGATATCACAATTAACTCCTCTTTTAAATGTCTTTCACAAAAGATTACGATATTAATTACTTATGTACATCAAACATACAAACAACAATCATACTCAAATGTTAAACTAGAACAATTGAAATATTTAAATTTAGCAATTAGCGAGAATAAATACAACAAAAGATTCGTAAATGGTTTGTTAAATCAAACCGACACTGATCGCCATGACGGGGACCCAGCATCAAATAAGAGTAATGATCTGCTGCTACTGCTGAAGATGGTAGCGCTACTAGTATTATTTGAACAAATTAATAAAAATTCTTATACAGCATCTTCAAGTAAGAAAAATTACAAAAGGCAAAAGAATTTCTATAAAAATAAGATCAATGAACATAAACACGAAACGTTAAATTCTGAAATGAAGAAATAAAAACGAATGGAAAAACAAATTAAAGCTTAATACTAGTAGCCAAACATTATCAGACAGACGACCGACCCCAGTAACGTTTCAACATCGTTACTGTTGCTGCTGACATAGAAAAAAGATCCATATAAATACAATAATAAAAAAAGAAAAAATATAAAAAATACAAAAATAACTAAAGTCGAGTAGCTAAAAGAACCATCATCATTATAATAATTATAATGATCAGTAATGGATAAAAAAAAGATCCATGAAAATAACAACAACAGTAACTAACCATACAGCATCAGTGAAAAAAGGCAATACAAATTGTAGTAAAATAGTGCGAGTGCCCACAGTGTAGAAGCGCTCATCAAAACGCAAATAGAAGTTGCACTCAAAGTACCAGTTGTAACTGTAGTAGCAGTCGTTGACTGTGTAGTCAGTCATAGGCCTGCCTCTTATCCTTCTGTTATTTTTTTTCTCCTATTAAACTCACACAGATACTCTCACTCACGCCCCAATGTTTTGTAGTAGTGTTCGTGGTAGCTTACCCAACAAACACAAAGTGAAAAGTTTACAATTTGAAGGTCTTATCATTTGAAGAGCTTAGTGCAATAACCATGTAAGGCATAAAAGATATTGAGAAATTGACTTTCAAGTTTGAAAAAAAGTTTAAATTATGTATGTGACTTGAATGGATGCTCGTAGCAGGCGGCCACGCAAACCAAACAACAATTTGTCCAGAACCTTTCTAGAAGGCAAAAACTATAACAATAATTAATAATTTTAGCTTGAAGAACGGGAAAATTTGCCTAATAAAAATAGCAATTACCCCACAAATAATATGCGGAACCTTAAGAAACTGATGACATTGTACAAAAAATAAAAATACGTAGTTCTATCAACTGGTTCTGATAAAGGGCACCAAAAAAATTTGTAGGTGATTCTCATTCTAAATGTACATTTTGTTTACTAATGTAACTAATAGAAATATGAGTAAGTAGGATTCATATTATAGTTATTTTTTTATTATTATTAAAAACGTACACACATACCTCTTAAGCCTTTTTCGGATTTTTTGCAGAAACACCCAGGGTCTTGGCAGGAATCGAACCTGCGACCCCCGCCTAATAGTCTAGCACACTATCCACTACACTACGGGAGTACCCACACGCGTCACATTTGCTTTCGTGGTTGTTCTGGGAATGAGTTTTTGGAGAAATTCATACTTTCTTAATGTGGAAAATCAACAGCATGAATTACGGACACGTAATTTTGTGAAAAGAGAGTATAAACAGTTAACTCCCCCTAAAATGATTCCCAGATGTAAACTTTCAAAACGCCGATACACGTACATAAATTTTTTTGGTGCCCTTTACCAGAATCAGTCGTTCGAACCTTGTAACTAAAACAAAAAATTTATTATATGTACGTAATTATTTGAACTGAAAATGTGTATAAGTCGGAAGTTATTATTATTCGGCTTAAGTTCTATAATTGAATTAATTAATTAATTTAATTTACATTAATTCAATTATTGAACTTAAGCCGAATAATAAAAGCTTCCGACTTATACAAAAAATTTTTTTTTGAAATTGCACAGAAAAAAATAAGTTTCGTTTTTGATAACAAAAATCCCGGTATTCAATAATTTTTTTTCAAATTTCCTGTGATAAAGAATTCCCCTATATTGATAACAAAATTATTTCAAAATAAAAATATATATATAAATTAAAAAAAAGTTGACATGGCTGGAATACGAACCCGGGCTTTCCGGACGTAAAGCATACACTCTCTAGCTGAGCCTTATCCCATTTATTTTTTTATGGGATACAACTTGTTTTAAGTACTTATGTATAAAAAGAAAAGAAATAACCGGCATGGAAAAGAAATACTTACAACGAAATATTTTATTATGTTAAAGATAAATGTTATTGAAATTCATATTTTTTTTAATAACATGGTTTTATTGAATATAATTCTTGTCTATTTTTTTTGTGTGTGTTTAGTTTTAATTCTTATTACCATTATTATGTTTACTGGGTAATTGTATTGAAATCCAAAGAAGTGTAAGACAATAATCAAGCTACAAAAAGAGTGTGTAACCGTCATCAGCATCACAACCACAAGTGTCTTTGAACTGCCCGGTTGGCCATGTCTTTCAGACATCTTGTAAGAGTGATGCATGAAAATGTTAAAGCGTTGATGGCCTGTTGGTGACAGCTCAAACAGAGCAGTGAGCCCATTTTCGATTAAATGGCCACTAAGTTCATACATGACTATGAGAGCGACACTGTCACCCATTTTTTCATTAACGACCATGTAAATAACAACATCCTCAGAAATGTCCCCAATACATTTTTTCGTTTGTTTCTTTTTTGCACGTGTTCTACAATAACAATTTGAAGGCTCTGTCGCTCAGATGCTATTTAATACAAGAAGTTTTAATAGACATTGTACAGGACTTTTCATCAGACCAATTTAGCAAGTAGGAAAGTATCAAAATGATTCAAACTGGTGACTTCCACAAGAAATTCATTTGCTGGTATACGAAGAGTACAGTTTTTTGTTGTAACGAAATTATACAAAATTTGAAACTGAACGTTGCAAGACTAGCTTGCGGATAAGCGCGTATGTTCTGTATTTCATATGGAATTAAAATGTGCGGAATTATCAAAGCATTGTTTTTATAAATATTAATTTACAACAACAATGCTTTGATGATTCCGCACATTTTAATTCCACATGAAATACAGAACATGCCCGAATATCTACCAACTCGTTGGCATGACCAGTTGAGTAGATATTCTTTTTTACCCATTCTCTGAGTACGGTTTCTGTTAGATTTTCTTAAACGAAACTGTAATGTCGAAATTTCCTTAAGTAGTCGTTGAGGAAAATATCCTCTACGACGAGTTGGCCAACCGGGCGCTGTTGAGTATTTGTATGAGTATATGTGGCATCAGTATAATCAACATAATCTTCAGTCATTATCTATCCAAGACAACTATATACAATTTTTAAGCATATATATTCGTGACTATACGATCAATATATTTATATTTCTGAACATATATTGTGTAGGGGGAAAACTAAAGTGCTAATTGTTGGAGATATTAAGCTTTTTGACGTTGCAATTGTAAAGTCACAAAAGGTCGATATAAGTTTGCCTGAGATACGACTAGGTGCGGATCCAACTAATAATTTTTGTGTGCTTTTGTGGAGACAGAAGCAACCGTAAAAACTAAGTTTTTGGTCAAGCATTAGTTGGACTTTATTTAGTTCGCAATTTTAGAGTTAAAATTTTAATACTGATTGTATGTATCAGTGTTGCCAGGTAACTTTTTTTCTTCCCCCCAAAAACAGATATTAAATGAAAAAGTTTATACATATAATAGTTTAGTTTCAAGTAAATTAACCTGACTCAGTTTCAATTTACTTACTAATATCCTTACCTGAAGAAAGCGAAAACACTCTAAATTTTAAAAATTTGTCTGATAGTCCCCCCAAAAAATATTTTTATAGTTTCTTGAATTTTTTATTTAATAAAATACATATTTCAAAAAGGAAAAAATAATAATAACAAACACTTTAATAAAATACCATTACTTATGTACATATCGTGATATAAAATGCAAAAGGGCCTATCATAATTTTCAACAATATTTCAAGAGATAAAAAACTAAATAAAAAGCAAACTTTTATGATAATGAAAATTATTTTTTTCTGGCTACTATGATTAATTAAATCTGATACTATCCTGAAAAACTAGTTTTTGTAATAATAATACTTTGCTTTTTATTAAGTTTTTTATCTCTCCCGCAACAATTTTCAAAAATAATAATAGGCGCTTTTGTATTTTATATGACGATATGTGAGTATGTATATTTAATAATAAGGAAAGAAACTTTTAAGGAATTTCCCCAAAAAACCCCAATGTATTTTTTTAAATTACCCCAAATGAAAATTTTTATCCTTTTTTGTGATGACCATTCCCCTAATTTGAGGTCAGAACCCCTAAACTGGCAGCCCTGGGCAGAAGTTCCACGATATCTCTGAAACTATTAAGCCGATGAAAAAACATTGTTGGCATAGCTCAAAGATAATATTGTTTTCCGGGGCGGATGCAAGGGGGAGGAAACGCTATATTTCCTCCCCCCCCCCCCCCAAAAACGAGTCAAATATCGACAATTTCTATTGAGTTTCTAAAAAAAAGTTTTGCTAAATAGTATGTGTCAGTTGGAAGTTCCCGACTAACATCTCAAGCTGTATCCGCGCCTGATTGTTTTCGAATTTTGGTTTTTCCTTTTAATTGAGTAGGACAAAACGTTCTAAAGATATTTTAGTATTTGTCGTGCAACTGTTTCCCGACTGCAGATTCAAATTCAACACCCTAAATTACATAAGAAATAACTTTGAGTTGCTCAAGTCCAAAAGTCGATCCGCATTTCTTAGCTTCTATTATTTATGTTGCGTATTCTAACTGTCACCAGCCACATTAAACAGAAACGACTTATTATTTTTAATGCATATATGGAGTTTGTTTGACAATTAGAAAACGCAAAGTGGAGATAAATTTTTTCATCTGCTTTGGTATTCTTCCCAGTTTTAAATAAAGAAGCTACTTTAACTCTTGCCCTATATTAATGTTTTAGTATAAGTGCAAATAATCATATAACATGCATGTTATATGTATGTCTAAAATTAAAGAAGAAAAAAGTCATCACTTATTACTTTGTTTTTCATCTCTGTTTCTGATTCGGTTTAGAATTTTCCTTTTTTTACGTTGTGTTGTTTTAAAATAAAATTAAAAAAATAAAACGCATGTTGAGTTCATGTGTAGCTTTTTTTTCGGTTAGTAAACCGGATGTTCCTAATCATGGCTAGTTTGCCTCAAATTAAATACTATTTTTTTTTTGCTTTATTCGTTTTGATACATCATCTCTCTAGTTCTCTCGCTTCTATGTTTGGCTTGGTTTTAAAGATTCATTCATGGATTTAAAGCTTTATTTTAAAATTAAAATTAAAATTAAAATAAAAACGATAAAAGGTTTTTTTCTTGTTGTTGTTATTTATTTGTAAAAAAAAATTTTTAATTTTAGCTCACAACTGTATTTGTTTGTTTTGTTTGTTCTCTATGCAATTGTATGTTTGTTATAAATTTAGATAAAAAACGTTGTTTTTTTATAAATAAAATATAGTGTTGCAATTCGAACAACAGCAAAAATAATTAATTTTATTATATGTTTGTTATCGCAATCTAGACGTTGCAATTTTGCAATGATGAATAGTTATTTTTACGGTAAACTGAATTTTCATTCATTGAATTGTATGGTTGTCGATGGACGGTCGGTGGGGTCGAACATTTCTTCATTCATTAGTTTATGTTAATTTTCAATCATTCATTAAAAAACAAATTGTGTGAAACACTCCTTGAATTGTAATGCAAATACTGAACAATGCCACGAGTAATTTTAAGCGAGAGTTGCTTTTAATTTTCTCAAATTCTTAAGTTCTCATTACTGGGAACTTTTTAGAACAAATTGCCGTAATTGTTTTGTTTAAGAGTTCTCTATATTATCAATACAACACCACTTAAGAAAAATAATTTCTTGTTATTATTAATCGACCTCAAAAGATTAAAAGATAATTGCCCGAAAATTTTCAGAGTTCAGTTTAATTATTTGTTTTGTCAAAAATTATTTCTTCATGCCGCTTTAGAAAAATTAATTCAGTAAAGTGCGAACTTTTGTTGTTTTGGCGATTTTTTGGTTTTGGCGTTTTTTTGGATTTTTGCAATTTTTGTTTTGTTTTTTGCGGATTTTTTCAGTTTGGTTTTAGCGTTTTTTTGTTTTAACGTTTTTTCGGTTTTTTTATGATATTTTTAGTTTTAGCGACTTATTTAAGCTATAGCGCTTTTTTCAGTTTTGGCGCTTTTTTCGGTTTTGGGGATTTTTTTCGGTTTTTGGTGATTTTTTTAAATTTTAGCGATTTTTTTTTTGGTTTGACACTTTTTTTCGTTTTGGCGATTTTTTCGTTTTTTGGCAATTTTTTTATTTAGTTTTGGCTCTTTCTGCTGTTTTGGCGCTTTTTTTTTCTTTTGTTGATTTTTTCCAGTTTTGGTAATTTTTTTCGTTTTTTGATGGTATTTTTAGTATTAGCGATTTTTTTTAGGTTTTGGTGTTTTTTTCGTTTTGACGACTTTTTTGGTTTTTGGCGTTATTTTTTAGTTTTTGGCAATCTTTTTAGTTTTGTTGATTTTTTGCGTTTTAGCGTTTTTTTTATATTGGGGGTTTTTTTATTAACAGTTTTTTTCATTTTGGCAATTTATCGTTTTGACATATTTTTAATTTCGGAATTTTTTAGTTTTAGCTTTTTTTAAATTTCAAGAGTTTGCCTCCTACGGTTTCCAAGATACAGCAAATTTTCTAAATTACATAATCAAAATTACATTAACTGATAGAACATCCTTTAATTTTTATTGTTTTAAATATCAGTGTTAATTGCTTTAGTCTATTCTACAGACTGCGCCAATTAACACTAACTTTGAAAATTTAAAGTGTCTATATATGTGTCTGTATATTACATTAGTATTTCAAAATTTTTCGTTGATCGCTTTAGAATATCCTTTAATTTTTAACTGTCGTATATTTGTTGTTGTAGGTAAAAAGGATTTAAAAAATGTACCTTTTTGGGAATATTAAACATTATTCATAATGCTTATCAAAGGTTTATAAGAGGCTTATCAAACAAATTTTGTATAGAAATCTGCTTCATAAATCTTTAAAAAATTTGAAAATTTATTATAAATAAAGCCCTAAAAATATTCTGCCTTATTTATAAAAAATATATTATGCTTATTAAAGGTTTATTTGACAACTATTGTTTAGAAAGTTGTCAAATAAGCTCTAAACATAAAATATTTTTTATACATAAGGCCGATAAAATTTTAAGACTCCGATGTTATATTTGACGTTCGTACTGTGGTGTTGCCATATCGCAAAACATATTAATGATTTGGTTTTTTTATGTCGACCATAAAGATTTTAATGATAACACTATACAACAAAATCTAATATTAGAGGGCACCAAAAAATAAATACGGCTATCGGCGTTTGAAAGCTTACATCTGAGATTCATTTTAGGTGGAGTGAAATTTCGCCCATTTTGCTGACAGCTATAATGACTCCGCATAGCAAATCTTGCAACCTTACGAGGAGCATTTTTGTGGAACATTTCAACCCTCTAACTCCTCGTTCTCTTTGTCGCTTTCTTAAAAAAGGGGAAAAAATTCCACTTCAGCGGCGTAAAGTGGGCTGATGTGTGCTAAATACATCTTATACCTTAAACGTGCGGCTTACAAGATTTTCTACGCCGAATACTAATTGAGAATAAGTACCAAATTAACCCTTAAACACATTTTAAGTTTTGAATGATTTCTAGCTTTCAAGTTGTGTCTCTGGAACTTGGGTGTCTTTGAAGAATTATAATAGAATATTATGACAAATATTTTAGTAGAATATTTAAGCCAGCTATATCGGGGGAGTGTTTTGCCCTGTCTTTCAGAAAGGGACAAAAAATTTTTTAATAACCCCAAAAAACAACACATGTATATGTACTTGGATTAAAGTTTTCTCGAATACAAATTATTTGCTGGGTTTTGTATAAGTTTCAAAGCCTATATTGTGCTTATTTTTGAAAATCATTTATTATTTTTAAACTCTCAAATGGTTTTTGAAAGTCTGTACACATGATTAGGAGCTTGTAACTGTTCAAAAGTGTGGTTGAAGCCTACTGACTGGCGAAAGCACCAACAAAATGCATATAGACAATAGTTAACCGTCAGCAAATAAATTTCATTTAAAATAAATGTATTGCCTCCATTTTTTTTAAAGGTCGATGCACTAAACCAATAATAAGCTGCCGATATATGTATGTATGTATGTATGTAGGTAAATATTTTTCAAACAAAACACGCCATATATTATTAAAATCGATCTACAACTTTTGATTTCATTTACAATTAAGTGAGGAAGCTCAATTGGCAAAAATAGCGATTTCCATACAATACACATAGAAATTAAAATTTTACTGTTGTATGAAAATACATAAATAAACAGCCCTCATTTGCTCCATTGTAAAAGTTGGTAGGAAGGGTACCTCACATCCAAACTATTTATTAATTATCTCATATCTTGAAAATTATATCAGTGAAAAATTAACTTCAATTTCGATGTGAAATCGTTGGAAGCCAGTGTGCGTAGTCACACAAAAATTGGCGAGATATGCGCTGGGCGAAGGTTACCTCACGTACAAGGTAATTTGATAATTAAAAAAATCGTACTCCTCCAGCATATAAAATTTGTTTGGCGTTAGAGCTCGATTTGCACTTATAATTTTTTTAACGAAGTTCCTTATGGCACGTTGTGATATGCATAGTATAAGTGTTTTCTATGGGGGTAATTTTTTTTAAATGTCACAAATACGAATAAAGCTACGGTTATATTTGACAAATATTTGACGAAAAAATAGACAAACTAAAATTTTATTTCCTTTAATTCCAATATTTTTCTAAATATGGGCTCGCATTTATTAAAAATTATATAAAAATAGCTTTTTGCTGCATAATTAAATTTACTTTTTTAATATAAAAACCCAGTTAAATCACACTAACCCTGAGCAAAAGTAGTGGTTACGCTTACTTCGTCAAATATTTGCCAAGTGTGGCCGTAGCTTAACGAATACTGCTAACAAATACTTGTAACGAATACTGGTAACGACAATTCAAAACGAAAGCAACAGGACGACGCGAAGGTGAAATACCTTAAAAACTCAGTGTTGCCTCTTTGGTATTTTCGCGGTTTTCGATGTCGCCGTCATTTTCCGGGCAAGTTTTCGGATTTTGGGATCTTTTTGTTCCAGTTTTTGGGAATCCGTTAACCAGGTTTGTGTCCTGGCTAAGGGTTGGTGCCCTTGCTAAGTGCAGGTGTTTCGACAGGTGTCTCGGATAAATTCTTGAGAAGTATCGGCTAAGTATCTTCCAGGCGATAGTGATTTTTTGTTGACAAATTGTTTTCATGTTTTCATCTAGAGGTTACAATTACTATCTTCATTTACCTGGTATTAAATTATAATTTATATATTTGGTGGGGCTAATTGCAATATATCGATATATCGATATTTTTTTTAAATATATAGACAGTAATATAAATATTTACAATCGTTTTTAGCTTTGCTGTTTTTGTCAGTTCTTTTTTTAATTTCAACACAATCTTCATTAAATAGAATATTACTAAAAATTTTTTTTGTCTTATTTATCATCTTTTGGGTATTCCAAAAATTTTTTTCGATATCTTTTTTTCGTTTGCTCATCCCTAGTTGGTATCACAGCACAGACATGCATAACTCTGTCATTTGTCTACAAGTGGAGATATAACTATATTCACCTTACTGAAAACGAAATATTTCCCAACCCCTACCTAACACTTTCACAATATTGCCAAACTTTAAAGCTCATTCATGTCTCGGTAAATTTTTCGAATATCGCTGTAAAAAAACGGAATTCTTTTCAGAATTTTATCTAGTTTTATCGCTGTCATTGTAGGGGGTCAACTGATATAATTAATCAGTGATAGGTTCTAGATCCAAACGTAAGGCAATTGTCCTGTGGTGGTTTCTTTAATACTAGCCAAATTACTGTACTTTAAACAAATATTTTCGATTTGGAAAAAATCTGCTTTGCACAGTGAGGCTATTTTGTTAACATTTTTGTTTTAGTTTGATATGTTCTACCTTTCCCCTTTTCACCACTCATAGGACAAGTACGTTGAAGACAATTGATACAAAATTTCACACAGGCTTGTTCCTATAATATAATAATAGTGTCTTTTCAGTATTGATTACTGAGGATTCAAATGTACAATTCTTCATTCTACAACTATAATTTAAATAAATACAAAATTAATTTTAGTTCATATGCATGATGACATCATTTTAATTATTTTCTACTTATTGTTCTTTCATCAATTGAAAACTATTTATATTTTACATATTTCACAGCATTCATTTCAGATATTTCTTTTTTAATTTATATGCTTGATAACAATTAAATAAATGGCATTTTTTCTGAATTTGTATTGAAAATTTATCTGAACTTGCAAGTTCACTTCAGCTCGTTGTAGTTCTGCGATGCATGATACTCTTGGAGCATTTGTAAATAAATTCGTTTTTTTTTTCGCAATATTTATAATAATTTTTAATTTGTAATTAGTATGAAATAGATAGTGGTGGAAGAATTATTTTTTTTATTATTTATACTTGAAGTCAGAAGAAACTGATCAAATGTTTTACTGCACTAGGATAGTTTGAATGGCAACTGAGGCCGCTAACTGAAATGGCATCAAATCGGTAAATTTTACGAGAACTAGCCACATCAAAATCATGTTTCTTGCAAGCGGCTTTTCCTTACAAGCCTGCTTATAGTATGTTGGCAAGCATGTGACAACAAATTTGACCATCAAACTTGGAGCTCTTACCTTAACCAAGTCGGAACTAAGTAGTTGCAATTACTTAAGAAATAATACATAAACATTTTTTATAGCCATCATTAATGCTGCCGAAAAAGTTTTTCTAAAATCAATCATTAAATATTTTATGGATTTTACAAAATACCCAAATTTAGTATACCACCTTTGAGAACAAACATTTAATTGTAGGGTGCTTGGAATAACAATGAATAACTCTATGTGGGTGTTCTTACCGATATCACTAACTTAAGTAAATAAACAGCAGTAGGGGGAGAGTCTTTATTCTTTTATTTTCTGACATTTTTAATTAGTATTCATTAAAAAAAGAGCTTTAGGATAATTGTGCATCGATATTGAATAAAAAAGTTACAAACATTATATAAATTTATGTTTGTATTGAAGAAATACAATGAAATACATTTTATAGCGCTACACAAATAGTTGTAAAATGTTTTATTTTCTTTTTTAAAAGAAAAATCCCACATATAATTATCATAATTTATTTGGATAAGATAAATTTTTTACTCTTCTTTGCTAGACATCTTACGGTAATTAGTTTTAAATCACCTTTACTAGCTTGGGATTGAAAATGCATGCGAGTGTTTACTGGGAGTGTATATTTGATTAGTTTATTTTTCATTAATTAATACTTCTATCTACAAGCCTTGATTTGTTTTTCTCTCACCACTAGCTGTTGTTGCTACTACCACAAATAAAATAATGGTCACAAGAAACAAAGAAAAAGAACCAGTTCTTGCGGAAATATATCCTGATCGTTTGGTTGTTTTTTCCAATATTTTTCCACTTCTACTACTGGGGTTATTAGGTTCGATGTAACACATTAACTGTTATTACATGGTTGGGAACTTCCGGACCTAGTTTTTCGAATTTTAAATTTAATGAAGATAGAGTTGAAGTTTATAGATTAAACGCATATATGAAATAAAGGAGAATGAGATACATCCATAATATGTATAATGTTTATTACTAAAGGTGTTGTTGGTATTGGGTGGTGGAAAAGGTAGACCCAAAATGCTTTGGAAACTTCGATCAAAGAAATACAGTGTAAAAGATTTCTAAATAATTTCTAGTAACACGGCTTTTAGTTAGTGCATGGAACATACAGATTAGACGTTAAGGTACAGGGTGTCTAAGTTGACTACCTTGGACATGGAAAATCTTGTCGGTCTCATAACTTTTACAAATATTATCCGATTTTGATAAATTTAAACTTAGTGTCAAGATTGTGTTAAAAATCATAAAATATATTTTTTTTATAATATTGGCTTTGCTATTACTGGAAATATTTAAGAAATAGGGAACAAAGTCTAGGCTAAAAACCAGAATTTAAAATTCAAATTCAAATATTTTTAAAAATATTAAAGATATAATAATAAAAAAAACTGTGTTTTCTTTAGCTATATAAAATCTTTACACTAAGTTTAAATTCAATAAAATCGGATCATATTTGTAAAAGCTATAAGGCAGACAAGGTTTTTCATGCCCGTGGTAGTCAACTTTGACACCCTGTAGCTTAACGTGTGTTTCAACAGGGTGGTCCAACTATCAGCATTCTCAGCTCAGGTCCTCTTCTATGATTTACACACACATCGTTTTTTCCAAAAGTCCGAAATTAGCGTTACATAGTCAGCCATGTCACAGAATACCATTCCTATCAGAAGTGGTTTCAATTCCGTAAGCTGCTTCTTCAGAAAACGAAAAACGAAAATTTTCTTCGTAATCAAGCCACTTTTAAATTTCAAAGTGGAATTGAAAAACACTTTTCTACTGACTTCATTTGCAGTAAATAATAAAAAAGGTGCATACTTTTCGGAGCGTCAAATAAATATTTGGTCATGAGCTTTCCATGTTAATAAAAAGCTCAATGTGACCTTTGCATATAAAAACAAGAGTAAACAAACGCCTCAAGGTATAAAAACTTTATAATTGTAAAAACTTTATATTGTAAAAAATTTTGAAATCGGATGAGAAACAAAAAAAAAAAAAATAAAATAGCAGGCGTTAGAAAATTTTATACGGCTGAAGTACACTACTTTGAGACTTCATAGCTCCACTCTTGAGCAAGCTGGACAGTTCGTATTAAAAACATAAAAGGAAATACTCCTCTGCTGTGTCCATGTAAAATATTATTCCGAAGGGGCTATCCATTTAGTAATGCCTAATTTATTTCCCAAATATTTTGGAGCGAAAAAGGATAATAAGACGTAATAAATTTTTGTCTGTGCTAACTGTCGAAACTTGAAACGCGATTGATTTTTTTTGATTGACTTAATTCTTTTAAATAACATTTTATTAACATTTTTGTGCCGATAATAAAAGTAAAATAAATAATTCTATCAGCTTTAATTTATTACAAATCGTAAGGAGTGTTATGTCTAATTTTTGTGTACGAAAGGAACAAAACACTGAACAACATTTCGAAAAGACGGAAGCTCTTTATTATTATCGATAGCAACCGAAAGTGTTTGTGCTCTAACCCAACAAACTGACAAAGATTTTTGTAAAGCACACAATAAAAGCGCCACTTTTACACACAAGTTGACATCCTCGATTTCCTTAACTCCGACTGACGTCAAGTATCGTCTGTCTATGTGGAAATTGCTGTACGAGTATATGAAGTCTAAATATAAAACGGATGCAGATTTTCTTTCTAAGATCATAAAACAAACACTTAAAATAGGTTGATGTTTTTATCTTTTGTCTACAACTAAGTATAACATTTTTCCGAACATCATTGTAGCTTGATCTCTTTTAATCGCGTTTTCTTGACCATTTCTATCTCCCCAGATGTTTGATAAGAATAATAATAACACTTTGGTAGGGGCCAACCACTTGCAATAGCAACAACAAGAAGAACAACAGCGAAAATATACCTGCAAATTTTTTTTAAGAATTAAAAAAGGGGGAGCATATCATTAGATCGTATGAAAATTGCAAGAAGAAAAACCTGTTAACAACACAACAAGTATTGATGAAAATTTCCAATTCATTTGTGGCAAACAACATGTTGTTCAGCAAACTAGTAATTTTTCGTTATTTTCTTCATTTTCATTATGGATGGATGGATGGCATGGGTACCCCTTGGGACTTTTTTTTTTTGTTAAGGAGAAATAAAAAAAAGGTTTTCACAAACAAATGTGTTGATTATATTAGATCAGTTGTTGCATATTATGTTGTATGTAGTTGTTAAGATTTTCGCGTGCTTTTGCGTACAGTTTTATGCTTTTCTTCTACCCCACAGCCATCCACCATCGCCTGCTTGCCTGCCTGATCACTGTTTAAATTGATTTCTAATTTTGCGTGTGTATCAAAAGTGACCAACAAGACGTTGTTGACCAAGTTTGTTTGTTTGTTTGATTTAATTTTCGTATTTTCTTCTTATTTTATTCCCACTGACCGACCGGATGGGCAGCTGCTTTTGTTGCCGTTTGATAGTTAGTGCTGGTGCTGATGCTGATGCTGATGTTGTTGCTGCTGTTGTTATTGTTGCTGCTTAACTTTAAGAGGATGGAAATGACAAAAATATGTACACGTTCAAACTTACACATCACAACTCTAAGCCACATGTAAAAAGTCAAGAAACTTATCAGAGGTGGCGAATTATCAGCTTTAAATAGATTTTCTATGAGAGTTTGACATTTGGATATCTTTTTTTTTTTTAATTTTTAGTAGATCAAAGAATGTTGTCTATAACACTGTACAAGAAATCAAAATTTTTTTCCAAATAACAAGATTCTAACGACTGCTTCTGGTAAAGGACACCAAAAAACATATACTGTATCGACATTTTGAAAGTTTACATCTGGGACTCCTTTTAGGAGAAGTTGAAGTTCCTCTTCCCCTTTTGCACATTGTTATAGTGACTCGGCATAGAAAATCTTGTAAGCCTTGTGTTAAAGGTACAAAATATCTTGAGCACTTTTATGTAAAATACTTTTTTGTGGAACCCTTTAACTCTGCGTTGTATGGGTCTTTTGTAAGTTTTCTTCAAAAATAGGCAAAAAACCCCCGCCAGCGGCGATGTAGCGGGCTGAAATGTTCTACAAAAATATTTGCAATAAAATTCTACTATAGGTCTTTAAAGACATTCAAGCTCTAGATTTAACCTGAACGACAGAAATCATTAAAAACTTAAATTGTGTTTGAGAGTTTATTTGCTACTTATTCAAAATTAGAGCCTTGCATAGGAAATCGTTTAAGTTTTACGTTTAAAGAATAAAATGTATTCAGAACTTTAATGCAAACCACCACTGAAAAATTTTTGTGAAACATTTTAACCTTCTAGCTCTTTGTTGTATGGGTCTTTTTGTACCTTTCCTAAAAAAGGGACAAAAAAGTCCCTTTCAGCGGCGATATAGCGCGCTGAACTGTGCTAGAAAAATATTTGCCATAAAATTCTAATATCAGTCTTCAAAGATGCCCACGCCTTAGACTCAACTTGAATTCCAGAAATCATTCAAACTTAAAATGTGTTAAGGGTTAATTTTGTACTTATTCACAATTAGTAGCTCGGCATAGAATATCTTGTAAGCCTTACGTTTAAGGTATAAGATGTGCTCAACACTTTTATGTAAAACACCACGAGAAACATTGTTGTGGAACTCTTCGTTGTATGGGTCTTTTTGTTCCCTCCTTAAAAAAAGGACAAAACTTCCCTGCCACGGCGATATAGCGGGCTGCCATACTCTACAAAAATTTTCCTCGTCGTGTTTTACATAAAAGTGCTGAACACATCTAATACTTAAGGCTTACAAGATTTCCTACACCGAGTATTAATTGTGAATATGTGCGAAATTAACTCTTAAGCACATTTTAAGTTTTGAATGATTTCTGGCGTTCTAGTTGAGCTTGGAGCTTAGGTGACTTGGTTCTATAGCTAATATTTTTATTTATTTTTATGGACTACTTCCACTTACTACATATACATGTAGGTATTTATACAGGTAGATCTTGGTGAGTAAATAATCAGAAGTACCTGAAATCGGGAACTGTTTATCTAGCGGCACTACACAGAAAAAAATGGATAAGAATCATATTCAATAAAATAATGTTGTTGAAAAAAATACTAATTTCAATAACATTTGTCAATAACTTAATACAATATTTATCAGTACTGCGCATTTTCAAAATCACGCAATAAAAAGTATTTGATAAACAAGTTATTGAAAAATTGCAAATATTTAATGAAAATAGCCGTTAAATCAAATGCATATGTACTTAATTCAATGTATACATTGACATGCTCTCCAGGGGGAAGGTACTTTAAAACAAGTTTTATCTCATTAAAAAATAACTGGGATATGGCTCAGCTGTAGAGAGCATGCTTTACGTTCGAAGGCCCTGGATTCGCACCCCAGCCATTTCAAATTTTTTTTAAATTTATATATATTTTTTAAGTAAATTTTAAATAAATTTTTTATCAAAATTCTCCAAAGTTTTCATAAAAAACTTACTTAAATTTGAAATTAATTTAAACATTTTTGTTATCAAAATAGCGGAATTCTTTATCACGGGAAATTTGAAAAAATATTAATTAAATACCGGAATTTTTGTTATCAAAAACGAAACTTATTTTTTTTCTGTGTAGGATGCTCCTTATTTGTATGGGCCAAATTTTTTTAAGGATTTCGTTTGTAACTCTATTTAATAATATAATAACTTAGAAAAAATGGAGTCAGATTCGTGCAAAAATATAAATGTGAAAAACTGCAAAGTTCCTATCAAAAAATTTCGGCCGTTAAAAGTACTGAGATCAAAATGAGGACCAAGTTCTTGCTAGATAAAATACTATCTCATTTTTAAGCAACCTGCCATTTTGTGTGGAGTTTTCACACACACTTGCAAAAAGCTTAAACGAATTCGTTTAATATTGGTCGTTTATTTACTTGACTTTGCCATCCTCACACGGTGGAAAGAGGAGGGCTCTGATGATGAGATCGTGGTTGACCTGTAAAACATCATGGTGTGGTTCGACCCTTATGCAAGTCAAGACTTGGTTTTTGTCTTTTCAATTATTATATGCTTTCGAAATTCAGTTTCCAATAAATATAATTTAATTAAAAAATTAAATAGAACCAAACTAAGCCTGAGTGACTAAATAATAAATATTACATTTGGAACGATTTTCCGTCATCCCACGTCAAATTTGGTTTGTAAACAGACCGGTTTCGGCTATGTGCCATCTTCAGTGTTCTATTGAATTTAGTATTCAATAGAACACTGAAGATGGCACATAGCCGAAAACGGTCTCTTTACAAACCAAATTTGACGTGGGATGACAGAAAATCGTTCCAAATTCAAAAAAACCCCGTCGAAAAAAAAACACAACACTTAATAAATATTAATCTTAGGCAAATATTGGCAATCTCTGCCTTAAGATAAGCTATCAAAAAACCAGTTTCATTGAGAAAAAATAGCAAAATAAAACTATGAATTAAAATCGTTACACACAACAACGAGTTAGAAAAAACAATTTTATAGAAAAAAAAACACTAAAAAAACCTCAATAGATAACTGAACAATGTTAAAAAAAATATAGATACCAGCAACGTACACAAAAGCATACACATGCTAACTAACGTTAAATCTAAAGGAGTTCAAAGCACGCAACACCTCACGGCCTCTCTTTCCTCTAATAGGCGACGCTCATCAAATAAAAAACTTAAAGTTTTATGAATGAATTTTTTTTGCCTCAGACTCTAAATGTTAAAATCTCAACAATTTTACGTTAGATGAATTGCTAAAAAAAAGTCTTCATTCACTCATTCATTCATTTGTTGTTGGTTAGTTCAGTAAGATGAGCAGACAGACGAATAGACAGACGGACATTCACAAGTTGTATGTTTCTATTATCAATAAATATATATTTTTCCAGATAGATGGATGGATTGATGCTCCATACATTTATTCGTTCGTTCACATAAACACATTAAAAATATAAAAAAATCTATTGGTTTGCCTCAATTTTATAGCGCCAGGGAAACATAATTTTAAGCCATAATTATGCCGCAGTTGATGAATCGACAAAAAAGTACACCTCAAAGATTTTTAATACACAATTTAAATAAAATGTCTTGATTAAAATGAATTTGTTTTGGATTAAGATTTGAAAAACTGTTGAAGAAACAATAATGAATGAAAGTTGTTTTAAAACACCTTAACAAAATTAACTGAAATTCAAAACAATGCAGGGGAATGAATACATGTTTGAAAAAAAAACAAACTCCTAAATACTTTTCTGTACGCAATTCATTGATTGGTACATTTGTAGCGTATAGATTCTCTTGTATGGCTGGCTGGCTGTATGTAGATGAATTAATAAATAAACTTGTTTTGCAAATTAAACATTAATTTTGTTTCTGACTGGTCCAAGTATTTATGGATGTATTTTTGTTTTGCTGTATTAACATTTTTGGCTCACAAAGTGTATAAAATAATATTTGATTTTATTATAATCAAAGTTGGCGGCTATAAAAATTATAATTAATTATCATTTCCGATAGTTTTCACAAGAGATTAATTTAGTCAAGTACGCGAATAATATTTTACAACACCACTTTGCCAGCAACAAGTTACTAAAAGTGTGGGAAAGGTAAAATATTTTATTTGATTTGATTTGTATTGAATGCAAATTGATTTGAACTGATTTTTAATATTGTTATAAGAAAATTTAGGCTAAAAAATAAATATCTATTGTAATAAAGTAAGATTGATTTATCAATGACATGGTGAAAGAATTAATAAAAGAAAAAACTTGGCCTAATATAAATTTATAACAATAAATACAAATTTAGTTATTCATAAAAAATACGATTTGAATCAATTATTTTTGATTTCCTGAATACGATAGTAAACACATCATAAATTTAAATACTGTACCTGCTTTCTGTAACTAATACGAGAATTACTCGCATCGAAAAATTTATTATCATTCTGTGAAAAACAGGACGATTGAGAAAAACTCAATGTTTTTGTAGTTTTATTACGTTTACAGGGCGATTCATATAATAATTCAACTAATATTCGGCCTACCAAAGATCGAATGACAAGTATAATTACTAATTTTTTCTCGAATTTCTCACAAGGTACAGAAACGAGGCGCTGATTGACCTAATGAGAATTTTGTCCAGAGTAAAATTTTTTTTCCATTAAATAGAAGATGTTGGTTAAACAATTTGAATTGTTATTGTTTTACACTGTAAGGGTCGTTCAGGAAGATTTACATATGGGGAAACCAAAAAAATGGTCTACAAAGAATTTTAGAGTTGTCAAAACTGTTTATATATGCTGATGGAATAATGTGCTATATATTTAGCCTTAAAAATATATAACTGAACATTTTTTTGATTGATACCCTTATGAATGGCAAGGATATACCTACACCGAAAAAAATACCCAACCTTGGATTTCATGTAGGATCTAATTTTTTATGTGTTTAGTTACACATGTGACCGTAAGCTTAAGTTTGAATTTTCGTGCTCGGAGGTGGTCGGGAACGCCTCCTATTTGGAAAATAAGAAAGTGACTACTTTTTTTAGATTATCTCGTAAACTATAAGAAATATGAAAATTTTGTTAAAAGCTTTCTTTTGGATAATAATATTATCTACAACTCCACTAAACATAAAAGGAATTAACAAGGTCGTCCTAAGCGTTCTATCTGTTCTAGGTACTAACGTTATACAATAGTTTCCAGTAAAACATTTTCATGTTTTTTGAAGCACTAAAGAAATAAAGCGCTTCATAGTTCGCTTTAAAATATGAGCTTATTCAGAAGCGTCTCAACAATGCAAGTTTTGAAGCGAGAAAAGTGTTTGCTTTTTACTTATACAAAAGCTTCGTACACAAGCTATACAAAAAAGTTGATTTTATAATGCTGGTCCAAAGCAAATTTATAAGCGAGAATGAAGAGTAAGTTTATTTGAGTTTCTTGGTGCCGTTTTGCAACATTGTTTTTGGTCGAGTGATTGGTACGTTGGACTTCAAACCTGAAGGTTCTTAGTTCGATACTAGTTGAAGTTAAAATAACAAACATTGAGTAAAAATATGAAATTAATAAAAATAAATAAAGTAACGAAATAAGAAAAATTCAAAATGGCGTTAGCGACGCCAATCCACATCGAACCATTTTTTTTCATATATTTTCAGTTCAAGTGCTGAAAATGTTGATGATTTTCAGCGCTTCTAAAGCGCTTTTGTGAGCAAAAATGTAGTACTCCAATCCAGGAACTCGCCATACAAAAATCAGCAGCGATATCAGCGGTTTGTCAGCGCTACTTTTATTCCATAATAGTGGAAATCTGCTTTATTGGTAGCAAGTTTTTTACTGGGTTGTATGTTTGTTGTTGATATTCTCAATAAAAAATTATAATATGACACTATAACTTATTTAGATATGTTTTAAGGTAACGGCTTTCGATAAAAACGACAAAATTTTTTGGCTGCAAATAAGTAATTCTAAAATTCTCTTACAATCCTCTTTTTTTTATGAATTAGATTTTCTGTGCCTTATTATGCAAAATTCGTTAAAAATTACGAAACCACACTTCAGCTTTCAAAGTTACTTCTACTGTTTGTAGCGTGCGTCACAAAATTTTGTGATCAACTATATGGCAACAAATAACTGTTAAAAATATGTTTTATGCCATTCGAAAGTACAATTAAATCCCACTAAACACTATGCATAAGCTGAAGGTATGTCTTTTGAAATAGCAAAAAACATTTTTATTTTAATCTGAAAACGCGTACGAATGTAGCGTTCGTCACGCAGGATTTGCCAATATGTTACTCGCTAGACTATTGCTATGACTATGGGACTTTTAACTGTAACATATTATTTGGCAAAGTTTGTTTTAAAAACTCAATAGCAATGTGGAAAAGGATGGGGGTTATTGCCAACTTTTTTAAAATACTTATTCTAGCAACAGGGGTTTCTGCACCAAGCTTTACAATGCTAGCACACTTGGAAATAGTTTTTACCGCAATTTTAGCATTTGTAAAAAGGCAAAAGTGTTTAACAAGTTATGTATTCCTGTTTGCCACAGAATTATAATGATAATACAGCTGAATAAGACAGCATGATCTTTTCAAACACCGCTGCATTTTCTTATAAGCGTTTAAATATATGAATGTTTATTATATTTGAAAAATATTCGCTTTTCTTAAAGTTTTGAATTCAACATCCAAATATATGCATTGATAATTTGTATCAAGATATTCTGTGATATTGAATTAATTTGTGTCATTTAAGTGTGAGGAAATTTATCTTTAAAATTCATTAATGCCAAAATAATTTTCCCAATTATAAATAATCATTTTTTCTTCTTATTTTTTCTAGGTAAGTTCGACAAGTTATTGTAAATAAAATATTGGTAAAGTATTTATAAATTTAAGTATTTCACTGATCGTGTCTGTGACCTGACAAATAACACTATGTAACAAGAAAAGTGCCGAGGAGTAACATTATATTTTTTGATGTGTTATGGTCCCCTAACTACAAAAAAGATACGAAATTTTAAATTCTATGGAAAATTTATTTTAAATTTTTTCCTAAAATTTGAGAATTTTGAAGAGGATGCTCGCTCACCTGATTCTATTATAACATGGAAAGGGATTGTCCAATTTTTTTACGAAAACCAGTAAAAATCTTGAAATAAAATTATCTTTAAGCCGTTTTAACATTATTTTTTTATATATAGTTACTCAATGTTTTCGGCCTTATTCAGATCGCAATGATGAAAAATATATTTTTTTTATGAGAAATTGAAAATTTTTTATTTTTTAAAAATTTATAAAAAAATTGAAAATAGCAAAATGTTACCATTTTTATTCTTTGATCATAAAGACATATGTATATACTAGAATCGATGGATAAGTATTGATTTTATTCACAATAAATTGAAATTCCTGATTTTAACAAAAAATCGAATTCTGAAGAGGCTGCTCCCTGGTATTGTCATAAATTAGGAAAGGGTTGTCAAATTTCATTACAAAAACCACTGAAAAGCTTCAAACAAAACTACATTTAAGCTGCTTGCAAATATTTTTTTTTTATAGGAGAAGTAACACAATCAGGCAATTAATGCCTACCAGCTAATTAATTAGATTCAGCAAAAGCTACTGCTTCAGCCGAAGCAGGTTTATAAGCGAGAGAAGCTAGTTTTGTTGTTTCTACTGCTTCGAAAAGCGCTTCGAACATGTATGATTTTTGTTCGCAATGTCCCACTTTTGTTTTTGATATAAAACAGCGCTTCTTTCGAAGCATCGAAAATGTTCTAAAATCATGTCTCATTTTATCATCGTTAAACTACAGACAAAACAAATCGTGTTTTATTATACATTTCTCTCTTCCATGCAATAGGTGGGAAATGTAGAAAGAAAGTATACTTTCAGCCATGTCACAGATTCCGTTCGGATTGGTTTTGATGCCGTAGTTGTCATTCCGAAAAAGTACATTTTTGGTGCTTTAGATTCCGTTTATTTTGTATTTCGTTTTTACAATGATAAAGTTTTTATACCTTTAGGCGTTTGTTTACTTTTGTTTTTAGATGCAAAGCTAACATTAAGCTTTTCATTAACATGGAAAGCTCATTACCAAATATTTATATGACGCTCCTAAAAGTATGCACATTTTTTAGTATTTACTGCAAATGAAGTCAGTAGAAAAGTGTTTTTCAATTCCACTTTGAAATTTAAAAGTGGTTTGAATATGATTTTGTTTATTTTGGAGTTCTTTTTGAGCATCCACGGAAGCGCTTCAAAAGATCGCATGTGAAAGGAATGAAAGTTTTTTACTGCTTCCAGAAACATGATATTTTTTGCTGGGTGTGTTACCGTCTTTGGGAAAGGGATAGTGTAGAGAGAACAGGTGGTGAAGTGGGAGATAGATAGAAAGCTTTATTCCCTTACAACTCTGGTATTGCATGTTTTTTCTAGAGCAGTGTTGCAGCCCCTTTTTTTCCAGTAGAGGCATTAATTTTTAAAGCTGTGTAGCTATTTTATTAGTTCCTTTACTTTGCTGAAGGTTCTGCTACAATACCGACTAGGGAGAATGCTGTGAAGTGTGCATTAGGATATGTTAGTATTAATCGCTGCCCGTACTGCCAAAGTGATCACTGCTATGCCTTGATCACTTTAACAGTCCAACAACAAACAACATAATAACACACCAATGCACATCAGGAAAATGCGTGATGTTGTTGGCTTGCCTGAAACTAGTCTTGAACTCAAGACCTCAGGTTTTGTAGTCAAACGCGCTAACTATTCAGCCAACAGCTAATGAAAAATATAATTTTTTTAGGCAAAATTTAAAAATTTTAAAAAGTAAAAAAAAAATCGAAAATGGCAAAAACTTACCATGAATCCAAATTGATTATTAGACTAAGGTTCGTAACGTTATATTCAGAAAGAATTGGTCATGATTAATATTCCAAGGAACAAGGGAAAAATTAACATCAACTTAATTATTCAACGTACACAACAGAACAGAGTAGCGCCACTTTCGGAAGCCGCTACACTTCCATCGTCAGTGCTCACGTGTTTGGGGGACCATTCTCCGTAGTCGTCAATTGAGAATAATTACACTGTACAACACAAACAAAATTTATAAGTTTCTAACGAAGCAAATAATGTTTTAAGAAATGTTTCATCGTGTAGATTTAGTCTTATATAAAATAGAGAATATAGAAAATTATGCCATTCATTAATAAAATTTAAGTTAAAAGGAGATTCGTTATACCGATCGTAGACTGTACTAATAGAGCTTAAAATAATATTAAAATATCTTTATTATATCTTAAAACAAAGTACACACATTTTCATTGACTGCTTGTTGGCCTTTTTATGATCTTAAATGTCTTCATTCAAAAATTTCCTATCACTCTAATCTTTTTAACTTTTTTTTAAACATTAATTTTAATCATAAATCAATTTATTTCTAATAATTCACAGAGATTTGTTTCCCAGGCCCTTAAAAGCAAAACTCGTACAAATCTCAATGAAAACTTATCATCTCGTTTTAAAACTTTTTAACTCTCTCACCATTAAACAAATCTTTATCTATCTTGGTTTCAATAAAAAAAATAAAAATTTAATTAAATCTCCATTAATATATATAAAAAAACAAAAAAGACATTTAAAATTGCATGATAATAAAAATACACAAGAAGTAAACGAACTAAACTAAACTAAAAAAGAAGAAAAAAAAATTTTAATTTAATAGACTTGTTTACAAAGAAAACAAATCAAGGCTAAAGAAACTAAAAAGAATATATCGAGAAGTATAGAAAACTAAATTTTAGTTCTAACGCCAGATGCTCCAATTGATTTTAACAACGTTAATGGGAAGCTTGTTTTTGTTGGTAATACCAAGTATTACAAGCCGTCTTGGTCATATAAATGAAATGGAATTGATTTTCTTAACATAAAAACAACAGTAGCATTTTATTTAAATTGTTTTTTTAAATAAAAAAGATGTTTTAAAAAAATAAAGACTGGAAACTTTTTTTATTATTGTTGGTTTTCGGTTTAACAAAAACACAACCCCAAATGAACGAAAGAAAAAATAATAATAATAAAATTAAACATCAATAGACAACAATGATAACAACAATAGCATTTATTACTAATTAAAAAATTATTCTAAATAACCTAAACATCGTTTACAGCCCCTCAAAGACAGCACCAAAAATATTAAAATCAACATTAATGATCATGGCTGTTGATGACGATCATCAATGAATTGAGAAAATAATAAAAATAAATCAAACAGATCATAAATGACACAACAGCATCAATGTTAATTCGAAAAATGATTATTTGAATGCATTACACAATTTGTAAATTTTTAACACATTATGACAAATTTCTTTAAAATTATCAATACGATTGAAAAAAAGAATCAACCTCAAGGTCTTAGTTCTCTGATTTGAGTATTTCAAGTCTCAGATAGGTACAGATTTAGTATCAAGCTTAGTAGTTCTTTACTGGATATAAAACTTGAAAATAGAAAACTTTTCGAAATTTTTGTAAAGGAACATAATCTTTTGCATCAAATTTTTCGAACACTTTTCCATACTTTGCTATATAAAACTAGTAGAAAAGTTTTCTATAGAAAAATAATACTAAATATCTATAGGCAACTCGGCAAAAAACATTTTTTGAGAAATCTCGTCGAAAAGTGTTTTATAGAATACTTGTCGAAAAGTCCCCTTTAAAATACTCGTCGAACATCTTTCTTATAAAACTGGCCTAAAACTTTTCATTCAAAATCTCGTCAAAAAGATTTCTAATAAAACTCGTCGAAAGATTTTCCATTGAAAATTCGTCGAAAAGTATGTTGCATAAATTTCGTGAAAATGTATTTTATTAGCCATTGTAAAATTTTCTATAGAACCCTTGTCGAAATTTTTTCTAAACGAAACTCCTATATTCTCAAAAAGTTCGTTCACAAATTTTATGTGTATTAAAAGTCCACGAAAAGTTTTTTGATGAAAACCTGTCTAAAAGTTTTCTCAGGAAAACTGGTTGAGCATATTATGGAAAATTTCTGCTAAAATTTTGTATTGACAACGGGTGAGTTCCAAAACATCAAAATACATTGTAGTGATACGCTTTGCTTTGTTTACAAAAGCCAAACAACTAAGATTTTGCATCACTACACAGAAAAAATTATCATAGGTTTTTATTTTAACACACATGTGTTTGAATTTGTTTTTAAATTTTATTATATTTTTCTTTGGTTTTAAATATTCCATTAGAAAATTTTGATAGAAAAAAATTAAATTTTTTTCTTATTAAATATTTACGAATTTTAATTTTTAATTTGACAAATTTTGTGATAGATCCATTTCCGTAAAATAAATATTTGAATTTATGAATTTAGTAATAGAATACGAATTATAGTTTTTTCTGTGTACAATGTGTTTTGATGTTTAGGAACTCAGCCAACTTGTCGGAAAGCTTTTCTACTGGTTAAAAATTGTATGTAAAATGTCGAACATTATGCTACATCCGCAACAATTTTTTTGAATCATTGAAAAATTTTTTGTAACACTCCAGTCGCGACCGGTCCTATAAAAAACTCGTCGAAATGTGTTCTTTACAAGTTTGCTGAATAGTTTTGTATTGAAACTCGTGGAAAAGTTTGGTATTGAAAACTTGTTGAAGAACTTTTCTATTTAAAAATTCTCAAAAACCTTTTATTGCAAATTTGTTGAGAAGCTTTTAAGAACTGGATGAAAAATTTCCCATTGAAAGCTGCCGAACTTTCCGAAAAGCTTTCTATTATGAACTGGTAGAAAAGTTTTTTTTTTGAGAACTTGTTGGAAGGTTTGTAAATTTGTCGATAAATTGCTATTAAAAACTTATTGAAGTGTTGTCTACCGAAAACTGGTTGAAGATTTTCTTACTCAAAATCTGTCGAAAAGTTTTCTATTGAAATCTTGTCGAAAAGTTTTCCATTTAAAATTTTTCGAAAACCTTTCCTTTGAAAACTTACCGAAAAGCTCTTTATTGAAAACTTGTCGAAACCTTTTTTATTAAAAAGTGTTAAAAAAATTTCTATTGAAAATTTTTACAAACCTCTCGAAATTTTGCTATTGAAAACTTGTCGAAAATGTTTATACTGATATCTTTGTATAATTTTTTCTATTGTAAACTTGTTCAAAGTTTGGTATTGAACATATTTTAGAAACGTTTTTTAAATAGAAGCTTTCCTTAGCATACTCGTCCAAGAGCTCTTTATAAAAAAACTTGTCTAAAATCTTTCTACAATGTACATAGAATCTACATAAAGCTCATAAAGAAATTTTAAAATTTTTGTGCTGAAAGCTCGACAGAAAATTTTATACAGAAAATTTGGAGAAAATTTGTCCACAATGGATTTCGTCGACAAAGAGATTTCCTCAAAAAATTTTCATTAGAAAACTTGTCGAAAATTTGTACACATTTAGAGCTTTATTTAAAAAATTTTTTATTGAAGACGCGTTAAAAATTTGACAATAGAAATCAAGCCGAATACTTTTCTATAAAAACCACGTAAAACATTGTCGATAAAAAACTCATCGAGAAATTTTCGTTCAGAAGAAAATTCACAAATTTTTTTAAATAAAAAATAAGCTTTTGGGAGGAAATTGCCGCGTTTATTTTCTACTTAAAAACGTTGTTTGTGGCGCAGTGTTAGGGCGTGCGGGTACCAAACAATATATTGTCGGTTCAACCACCAGCCGAAACAGAGTGTATTTATTTTTAGCCAAGACACCTGAATGCTGCTCGTGAAAACTTATTGTGCATTATATTCGCCAAACGTTCTTTATAAGTCAATTTCAAAATTGTTTAGAAATTCACCTAATAATCCCCGGTTTATGATTCAGAATCGTGTCAATGTTCAAAATAGTAACCTCGGTTTTATTACAAATTCAAAAATACATATGGACATATTTAACAAATCAAAAAAAATACTTTTAAAATTGTTTTTTTGTTTTGAGCAATTAATTCAATGTGTAGTTTTGATGTAGTGGCCACATTAAGAATGATAACATCATCATCAAACAAATTGTGGGTCAATCAAATAAATAATAAATAGTTTCACATAATTTTCTAAGCAACATAACAATTTATTGCTCATCTCTTCAGTTAACATTCATTAGAAACATGTTCGTAGCTGTTGGTTGACTGACTGCCTGCCGTCTGTCTAATTTCATACAAATGTATTCAATCACCATATTCATATTTTAGTCTAAGACACTTGTTTCAACTTTTTCTTGACCATTCTTATTTATTTGCTCACGAATGCTTAAGAATGAACGCGAGTGAAACAGTAGAAGCGACCAATTGTTTATAAAGCCATAATTTTCAGTTTAATTTGATTTGTTTTTTTTTTTCAAAAAGCGAAGAAATAAAAAAGAACATTTCAAAGCAAAGATTTTATTTATTTACCACGAAACGCTTTTATTGTGCATATTTTTGGTAATAATAAAAATTAAGTTTATTTATTTTCCAAATTTATTGTTAAAAATAAGACTTAAATAAATATTGATCTCAGCAATTCGGCAGTATTATGCGTGATTTTCTTTCTTTATTGGTGTTGCTCATATAATGACAAACTATTTTTATTAATGAAATGTTTAATTGAATAATAAACATAAATTTTTGTTCGTTAAGCTTTTGATTTAATCTTTTGTGTACAATTGATTGGTTTTTCTTCTAATGTGTGATTTGTTTTTCACACAGAATTAATTAATTTGAAATATTGTTGATTTTTATTAAAATTGTTACTTTTGATGGGGAGAGCGCTGAGGTCCAGGGTAATACCGGCGCTTATTTTAAAAGGCCGTATTAAATTATATATGCATATTGAATTTAAGATACTTCCATCTATTTTGAGTAATGTTGCTTTTCGCGCAACATAAAAATTGCAAGTTAATGATTTCAGCCCGATTTTCGAAATTTTCATCAGATCTCCAGGTTTTAAGGTCTCAAGAAGATATTCTGATTCTTCTTACGATGATGTACGTATGAATGCAAGTATGGGTGTGTGTAACTATTCATATAACTACCCATAACTTTTGAACGTCTTAACCGACCGTAATAGAATTCGTCATAGATTCTGTGAATTTCGACATTAATCCAATGAAAAACTTCATTAAAACTCAACCAACGCGTTGCAACGTCATGCTTCGTTGCATTAGAAACAAGTTTTGCTAAAATTGTTTTGTTGAAAGTTTTAACGAATATAGTTAGGAATTAGCTTCATTAGTCGAATGTAATAATTTCGCTAAACTAATGAAAATGTTTCATTTCATAATTTTAATGAAATCATATCATAATTTTAATGAAATGATGTCACAATTATAATGAAATTATTTCATTGTTTTGATGAAATTATTTCATTCTATTTTGATTTATTGACAATTCCATGCTACAAATTCGTACGATAAATACAAAGCACAGGTTGCCAGTTTAGAAGTCAAAACTAGTCCACTTGGGATCTTGTTGGTACCGTTGTGTTACCTGAAACGTAGATGGGCACTAATCACATCAGAAAAATTTGTAATGTTGATGAGCGATCACAGTATCGAACTCAGACTCTCATCATTCATTATTTGCTTTGTAGGCAGTGTACCAACAGCACAGCACTCTCAAAACAATATGCTGTATTAGTGTATAATAATAAGAAAGAGTATAACAACAATAATTATCATACAAAATTATAATCATACAAAATTATTTTTGTTGTTTACTTGTGCTTCACGATTGTTGCAATAATTAAGGGAGTGTTTTTTATGAAAGAAATCATAAATGTATATTATTTATTTCATCGGTATTTCATAAATGCAATGAAATTTTTCATCAAAACTATGATATAAGTTGTATTGAAATTATCACATTCAAAAACTTGAAACTTCTTATTTACTTTTTTTAATTCTTAGGAGTATATACTTTTTATGCTTTTTAAGTATTCATGAAAACATTTTGTCAAAAGTGGAGGGTGCTTCCATAGAATGACAAAATATTTTTGTCCTAAATAAATCCGATGAAATTTTCTAACGAAACTATCAAATGGTTTTTTTGTGGCCGTTGAAAGTATAGTAAAATATTTCATAAAATAGACTGCTTTAGCATGATTTAATATCTTATAAATAAATGTACATAATTTTTTTTTTTGTAAACGAAGAACGAAAATACTGTTTACACTCTCTTCATACGAAATGACGTGTCCGTAATGTATGCTGTTGATTTTCCACATTAAGAAATCATGACTTTTCCCAAAAACGAGATTAAATTCATAAAGGTTTTAGAATATTTGCATATGCTTCTCTTATTTCATGCATACAATTTTTGAATAATAAAAGAAATTATATTTTATAAAATTTTTGTTTTCCGCAGTCTTGTGTATTGAGCGTTACGCTTTTTTAGTATATTTATTAGTATACTGAAGTTGCATTAACAACATACACTAAAATAACAGCGTAGGTTTGTACTTCTAAATATTTAAAAGCTTTGTGAACTTTGTTAAATAGTATTATGTTGCAAAACTTTTCATCAATCAATTATGGTTTGTATCCAAAATAACGTATTGAGTGTTATCCATATTTTTTTTAATTTCATTTAATTTCATTAAAAATGTGTATAAATTAGTGTATAAATTAGTAGTTGATGTAAAAGATTATACATCTGAATTGTTTTAAATTCAAAATATAATAGTGTGTAGTCTGAAACAAATATTGAATTCGTAAGAAAATGCATTGACCGTTACGTTAGCAAAATTCTCAAATATAATATATCTTTAATTTTTAGGACGGTAAAAAAAGTTTACAGAGAAAATTAATTATCCGTTTATAATTTGCTTTAAAGCTGTGGGTTGTTATATTTTCGAAGAATGTATTAGGAATGGGCAAGTGAAAAAAATATATCGATATATATCGGTATCGATATATTTTTAAATATCGATCGGCATCGATATATATCGAATAAAAAACATCGATATATCGAAATATCGATATATTTTTCAACAATGATAATTCATACGTAGTCCTCAAATTTTGTTTAAATAGAACAAAAAAGTACCTTTCTTATAAATACTTAAGCTGGAAAGAATTAATATCCAAGATCCTTACTGTTCCACCAATACTTTATGGGACATACAGCAACAAAATTACACTCAAAGAATGATAATTTTTCGAATAGACAAAATATTATAAATCAAACAAAAGATTTTGCTAGTAATATTCTATTTGATGAAGACTGTGCCGAAATATTTTTAAAAATTGCAGGAAAAACAAAAGCAAAGCTAAAAAATATCGAATTTGATACTGTCGATATATTTGGAACAAAAATATCGATATATCGAAATTAAAAATATCGACGATATATATCGTTATATTTTTAAGAAAATATCGATATATCGATATATTTTGCCCATCCCTATTAGTTTAAATTGACATAACTTTTAACATTGTTCATTGATTTTATTAAAATTAGTCTGATTTTAAAGAAGAATTAGCTTACTTTTCGCTCATGTATGAATGTTTGTAAAGATTTATTTTAAAACATAAAATTTTTTGTTTTTCTATGTGAACCCAAGTCTAAGTTAAACAAGTGGTCATAACTTTTAATTTTGCTCTGCGATTATTATAATATTTTTGTTTTTAGAGAGTTGATGTATAGCGCTTTCAAACCTTATACTAATTTTTGTTGTGTATATTTTCCACAAAAATCATTCCCAGAACAACTGCGAAAGCAAATGTAACGCTCAATACACAAAAATGCTAAAAAATCTAAAAATATAATTTTATTTCAGGATCCATTGAATGAGGGAAAAACTATAATATGAATCCTACCTTCACATATTTCTATATCAGTCACATTGTTAAACAAAAATAAAAAAAAACCCCACCACACAATATGTACATTTGAAATGAGAATCACCCATGTATGATTGTGAAAAGAATCTAACGAAATTGTTTTATTGGATTTATGAAGCGAAATTCTTTCAGTGCATATACATACTTATAAATAAACTTTTCGAAAATATGTTCCACCCTTCCTGTGCAATGCAAAATCTTATCAACTCCGCACCCATTTTCCCTTTCCCTAGATCTGCGTGTAGTTATAAAATTTAATTTTTGAAATTAATAAAAAGATTTAGCTAATTTAACTTGTTTTTGCCTTCTCTTACTTTGAATTTGTTCAAAAATTAACTTTAAAATTTAGTTGTAGCTCTGTTTGTGACAATTACAAATCCCAAGACTTATTTAAAATATCATTAAAGCAATTTTAAAACTAAAGAAAAATTAAATAAAATCTCTATATGTGTGACAATTACTGCCCACATATAAAAATATTCTTCTATAATATTACGATTCTGTTAATTTAAAAGAATAATTGAAATGAAAACGAACGTGCCTTCATTTAATTGCTGTTACTCACTAAATAACAACTCAACTAAAATAAACTGAAAAAGCTTTACTACTAATGAACAAGACATTATAATTTTTAATAAATCTAATTAAATTCAAGACCATATTCATTCAAGCAACAACAACAAAATTAAAAATGAAAATCCTTAATTAATGTTAAATATTGTTGTAGTTTAATAAAACTGAACGCAATGGGACAGACAACAAACAGATTTACAACAAACAACCCCTCAATATTTGAACACAAAATAAAGTTTGTTGTATTCTATAGAATTTAAATGCAATTACAACACTTAATATAAATGACAAGTACAAAAGAAAAAAAAAATTCTAAACCACAGTTGGAACTTAAAAAAAAAACGCCCACTTAAGTGGACACAGTAATTAAAACTAAAAAGAAAATTAAATAACAGAAGCTTGAGTAAGACATGAATAGAGAGAGAGAGAGCACCATTTAAATATTTATTAATGAATTCATATCTGAGATATCTGTGGTTTTCTGGAATAAGCACGGATGTCCATTTTTATCTATTTTGAGTTATTGAGGCCGAATTACATTATTTTATATGCTCTTTTACATGGAACAAAAATTTCGCTAATAACATGGACCCATTCCGAATTTCTTTTTAAAAACAACGTAACTTTTTAATTTATTCAAATATTTTTCAGCTCTGATGAACTAAATCGACTTACAATTGCGTGCTGACAATTTATTGGCGTAGGAAAAAACACATAGCCACATGCGTTATTACTTTTGAACACTTTCCGAAAGATTTTGAATTATCGTTCAGTTAATAAAAACTTATAGCGACTTATGCGCAAGCATTTTTCAGATAAAAAAATTTTGAATGGTGGAATTAGTTCAATGTAAACAACTGTTATCGACATAAGCTTTTTTTCTGCACACACTTTTAGTGTCCTTGGCAGCGTTGTCAGTCAACTCAGTGCTTTTAGCACAGTTTTTAGTGCTTTTTTAACTTTTCGACGCGAACAATTTTGAATTTTTATTTTACTTTATATTAATTTCAAAAACTTTAGACACAAAAACAAGAGTATATTTTTACTCTCTTTGATTTAAAAAAAATTTGACTTACAAGCATGTATGTATATTCTATTTCTGCGTGCGCATCACATGGTGTAAGAATTAGTCCGATACTTTTTATGGCTTCTATTTTATAGCCATCTAAACTTGGAAATCTCAGCCATTTTTGAGAAAAGTTGGTCATATTTAAGATTGAATAGCTTTAGAGCGGGCCATGTGATATTTGCTGTTATTCGATAGGTTTCAGTCTTAAGTTTTGATTAAAGAGGACATGGCTTCCTGCTACAAGTGCCTCTAAAATCTCTTAAATATCCTGGAAAAGGTATTTTAGTTTTCTTTATTTCTTTACAGAATGTAGTTAACTGACTGTACTTTAACGTACAAAGCATTCAGGTGGGGATGAAAACAGATTCAAAGTTGCAGTTGTTTCTTTATAATAACTCATGCTGAAATGCTTTTTTTCGTGTCCGTTGAAAGTATGTAAAATATTTCATTAAATAAACGCATTCATTTTTAAATGAAAACTACCTTAGCATTATTTAATAGATTATAAATAAATGTACATACGTTTGTTTTGTGTAAGACTCTCCATTATGTGTTAAAAACGAAGAACGAAAATACTGTTTATATTCTCTTCAAAAAAAAAACTACGTGTGCGTAATGCATGCTGTTGATTTTCCACATTAAGAAACTTTGCATTTTTTTCAAAAACGAGATTAAATTTATAACGGTCTTAGAATATTTGCATTTGGTTCTCTTATTTCATACATAAAATTTTTAATAAATATTAGAAATTTTAATTATTTTTAAATTGTTGTATTGAGCGTTACGAGTTTTTAGTATGCTTCATTAATCCGTTTATTTATTAAAACCGCATTAACAACATACACTAAAATAACAGCGTAGCGTTTTTGTACTTTTAAATATTTAAAACTTTTGTGAACTTTGTTAAATAGTATTATATTGCAAAACGTTTTCTCAATCAATTGTCGTTTGTATCCAAAAAAATGTATTGAGTGTTATCCATATTTTTAAATATAAATGAAACTTTTTTCTGAATAACTAAGGAGTTTATGTTAAAAAAAACACATCGAAGATTATACATCTGAACTGTATTGAATTCAAAATAAAGTGTGTGTTCTGAAAACAATAATGAATTCGTATACAAATGTTTGAGCGTTACGTAAAATATTTCTTAAATATAATTTGTCTATAAATTTTAAGACGTTGAAAAAAAGCTAGCAGCAGCTGAATGGTAGATACGATATAAATAACATTAACTGTTTACAAATTTCTGGTTTTCTTTGAAAAAATTTTTCTTCTACCGCACTGTGGGTTGTTATATTTTCGAAGAATGTATTAGTTAGGTCGTATTTTGGAAATTGATATAAATTTTGACATTGTTGGTCGATTTATTTTAAATATGTCTTATTGGAAAAAAGAGTCAGCATAAATGTATGTAAAGAAATATTTTAAAAGACACAAATTTTTATTTTTCCATGGTAACCCAAGTCAAAATTGAATACATTGTCCTAACTTTTAATTTCGTAGATTTAAGTGCTTTCAAACTCTATATTCATTTCTTGTGGCGTATTTTTATTGCAAAAATCATTCCCGGAACAACTGCGAAAGCAAATGTAACACTCAATACACAAAAAGTCGAAAAATATCATTTTATTTTATGATCCATTGAATTAAGCTAAGCGAAAGCTACAAGATGAATTCTACCTTCTCATATTTCATTTTGTTACATTGGTAAAAAAAAAACAAAAAATTTACCTATAGAATGAGAATCAGCCATATACACAATTTAGTAACTACAGGTAAATAAAAACCCTTTCAAAATGACATGCGTAAATAAGACTCTTGCGCCAAATCGATGGTTATTTATAAAAGTCAAAATTTGTGCATAAATTTTAACGAAAAGTAGCTCATTATCCTTGGAATATATCGAGCTGGGCAAAAAATGGAATCGTTGGTGTATTTTTATTTTTTTTATGAATTTTTAAAAACAAAAATTTTTAAATTTTTTATGAAATTTTTAATTTGTAGGCTTGAACTTTTACGATATCTCTGAAACTAATGGGCAGATTTAGAAACAATGTTAGATTGGCGTTAAGATAATTTTGTTGTCGAAGTTTGGTTTTTCTTTTTTACTGAACAGGGAAAACCCTTCTCCTTTTATGCTAATATATGTCGTGCAAGTGCCTTCATTTTTGACATGAAGGTATATCTCGAAAACAAGAGCCGATAAAAAACAATGGGGGTGTAGATTCGCGTTCAGCGGCCCAAGTAACTAAAAAAAACAATGAAAAAGTTTTCTGAATATCGTAAATTTATGGGCTTTTTTGTTATTAGGGTTCCGTACACCAAAAGTGCAAAGAAACCCTATTGTTTTCGCTGCGCTGTCCGTCTGTTTGTCCGTCTGTCACAGGATGTTTTCTCGGGAACCGTAAGAGCTACTGGCCTGAAATTTTCACAGAATATGTCAAACTTTAGCCGCTACAACAAGAATAATATGACAGTTAAAAATTAAAGGGCGATCTAAAGCGAGCAACGAAACATTTTGAAATACGCAAAAATAACCAAAATTACAATAACGCAAAAAACCGAAAAAAGTCGTCAAAACGAAAAAAGTACTAAAATCTAAAAAATCGCTAAAACTAACAATATCGTCAAAAAACGAAAAAAATCGCAAAAATGGGAAAAAAGAACACCAAAACTAAAATAAATCGCTAAAACGAAAAATATTGTCGAAAAGAGAAAAAACGTTAAAACAAAAAAAAACGGCAAAACCAAAAAATGTCCAAAACTAAAAAAATCGTCAAAAACAAAAAAAATTCCAGAAAACAAAAAATCGTCAAAAAATGAAATAAATCACCAAAATGAAAAAAACGTCGAAACAAAAAATAAAAATCGCCAAAACAACGAAAAAAAACTTCTAAAATAAAAAAAAACTAAAATTAAACAAAAAAAAAAGTTGCCAAAATGCAAAAAGAGCAAAAACGAAAAGGGATATATGTGTAATCGTATGGAACCCTTCGTGTGCGAGCCTTTACTGAATTTATTTTATTTAGTTATGGGCTGTTTATTTTGTTAAATATACGATTTAGATAAAAGTTCGTAAAGCGAAAGCTGTTGGAAACTTCAAACAACTTTTTAGAATTTTTTTTTATATGATGTTCGACTTGTGGGTGGGTCATCAGCCATATGACTGTAATTGAATGAAATTTCAACCGTAACTCGGTACGGTTAGGCGTGGTTCCAGGGACATAAGATTTTTGGAAAGTAATTTTTGCATCAAACGTCAACTTTTTGAGGAGTGAGACTTGAACAATTTCATAAGAAAAAATGTCTAATACAAATAACGTACAACCTACTAACACTGCTGGGTACATGTAAAATATATTTAGGAGTAAAATGCAACACTCAAAATAAAATATTGGCAAATCTAACAAATTTCATAGGTTAGCATTGCGCCAACCCATAAAATACAGTAAAAATCAACAGATGGAATTGTAATTTAGTTGACCGGAAGGTCGCAGGTTTGATGCCTTCCACGGCTTAAGCAGTGAAGTGCGTTTGTTAAAACATATAACATTTATTTTGTTTGTAATTTTTAGTCTTGAACTTAGATTCTCACAAGTTTACTCATCTCAGCTAAGTCATCTTCTGAAATACCAATATCACAAAGTATACATACACTCTAAAACACTTTTGTTGAAAATTAGGTCGATAATAGTCGGCAACACTTTACAGATTATTATCGACCTAAAATTACACACGCATTATCTTTGAACAAAATGTTTTTACTAAAAAAAAGCGATTGGCTGCGTGCGGGTTTTAACCGCGACCTCCTGACTGATAGTCTGACGTATCTACCATTCAGCCATATCCGTATTATACTTTATGTTACATTTTTTCCACTTGGACTAAATATGTTTAATTTGAAAATTTTTTTTCGTTAATAAAATAACTATAAAATCGATGTAATTTTAGACAAGGAGAAATTTTCAATATAAATTTAGACAATATATGATCGTAAATTTGAAGTAATGTTTTAGAGTGTAGACATGTGGTGACTTACTTGACTTAAATACAGTAATTTTTGTATAATAACTATTTTCGTTATCATTTTAAATTGGTAATTTTAACTATCAAATTTGGTTAAAAATTGTTAAAAATTATTAAAAATTAAAATTACTAAATTTTAAACATCAAATATAATTTTAATTTTCAATCGTCGTTTTCCCTAAAATTTTTATTTTACAATTCAGTAAAATGTAATATTTCGGTCTTGAACTTAGGTTCTCATGTTTATGAACCGGATGCTTTTACCATCTCAGCAAAGTCATCTTGTTAAATAACGATAGCACAAAGTAACCATAGACATGAAATAGGCTTACAACTTTAAAAACTTATATTAACCAATGAAAATTGTTATTTCATATAAATTGCAACAACAATTTCCATTAACATTAGATTAACTATTTAAATTGGTTAAATTTACCTAACATTTTTTTTGAGTGAAGGCATACTTCTAATATGCCACACAATTTGCATAACTCACTGTTGCATACGTACCTTTTTAAGGTTTATTAGCGATATTTTCGCGATATTTTAATTTTTCTTCTTTTTACTTTCTTTTGCCTCTTTTAACTATCAATAGAAAATAATGTTATTCATTTTAGTATTGACATGACTTCTGCTTTGTGACTTTTTATGACTTGAGGCATATTTTTTCTTAATGTTTTTTTAAAAACACTGCACTAATTCAGTTCATTGATGTCTAGACTTTTTTTTCCTATAAATGATAGCAACTGAAAAAGAATAGAAAAATCTTGTCGTTAGAAAAACAAAGACAACAAACGCTAATTGAAAAATAACATTTTGTAGCTGGTAGCAACAAGTAAGTCAGTGAAGAGTATCTGCGATATTTTTTTTAGATACTTTTTGATTATGCATTTAGTCATTGATGTACTTGTACATATTTCTAATGACCAATAACAACATTTTTATGCGAATGATGATGCTGATGAATAACCAAACAATTATTGATAAATACAAAGTTATTTTTCTAACGCTGATAAGTAAATTAAAGAAAAAAATAAAACTAACTGGGCTTTATTGCAACATAATATTTACAATTGATTGTCGGTAAATTAAAGCTTTTACTTATGATCCATATAATGCCTAAACATCCTCTTAAAAATCTTATCAAACAGCTTAAAATATCACTTCCACTAATAATAATCAAAAAAATTTTTTTTTAACAATAAGTATTATTTGATTGAATTATTATAAACATTTAAATTGAAATTCGAAATAAACATCTTTTAACAACTCGATTTACTTTGAAATGCAATAAAAATGTTAAGTTTATATGACTGGGAACAACGGGAGATACTATTTAAATACGAAAAAATACGCGAAAAAACACATTTACAAAATATCTGAAAGAAAAAAAGATTTAAAAGCATTTTTCTAACAATTACAACTCATAAGTGCACACAAATCTAAACATGCATCATCATAAACAACAATACGGACGGACGGACGGACACACGGATATTTAATGCAATTTTTGAAAAGCATTGAAAAACTAAAGAAAAACAAACTTGGGAAAAATATTTATGGCAAGATCAAAGAACAGCGCTAATCAAATCAATTACATGGCTCATTGGGGGCGAATAACACAAAATAAAAAGTTATGGGGGAAAAAATATGAAAAAATACTTAATCAAGAAATGAAAGGAAGAGTGAACAGAAGAAACTTTACAACAGATGAGTTTAGAAGTGTGATTATGAAGTGTTTAAAAAACAAAGTCAAATTGTTTTTAAATATATTTTTTTCTTTTTTCATTTCATCCGTATTGAATTTTAAACAAATCAAAAATTTTATTAGACTGTATGGCTTCTTCATGTTAATGTTCTGTTACCAATTTATACAGCAGCAGAAAGTTTGATTACTTACAAAGTAAAAGGAAGTTGTAAGTAAAATGTTTAAGATATGTACATCTGAAAAAAAAACATCTAAAAAAATACATCTGAAAAAAATGGCCAAAATTTTTTTTAAATTGTTTAATCGTTTGTGTTATAGCAAATGCTTAAAATGTTATAAAAAAAGCTTTTTATTTTTGCCGATAACACTAGTTAACAAATTTTCAACCTCTTGATATAACCTCAAAAAATTAATTTTTTGTAAGCTAATTTAAGACCGCTGAACACGAATATTGATAGATAGATAGCATTAAATTGTTTTTCTTTAGATGCATTTTCGAGATATTCACGAAAAAATAATTTTTCTGCTTTTTTTGTTAGATATTTCCAAAAATCTTGAGAACTGTTTTTCTGAATTATACAAATTTTGCACTGTTGCATAGATACGTCTTTTCTTTTTTACCCAATGTACAAATTGTGCTCATCGAATAAAAACTCATTGAGTTACAGGCCTTAATATTTGAAAAAAAAAACGTGGATTATTTTATGTTCTTCCAAATTCAAGATTTTAAGTCATTAAGGCAAAAAAACCGACATATTAAAGAAAATTTTGTTTCAAACGTATTAAGCGTAAAGTTGTTAAGATCGGACAAAAAATGAGAAAGTTACAACATATTTAGTGAAAACATTCTAATTTGAATTTTCTTTCGTTTATCCTCAGATCAGTACGAGTCTTTAGTTATAAGTCCATTTCTTTTACACTTTTAAAAGAAAAAGGTAAACATTTCGCATTTTAAAATTTACAAAAGAGTGTATTCAGATTATAACAATTTAAATTTGTTTGAAAATTTTTGCAAAACAATGGGCTATTCGCATCTTATGTTACGCTCCCTAGAGCATCCCTCATACTGGGAGCGTTACGTAATAAAAGCTTTGTTACGGATCCACTCGAGTGGAGAATTTATACTGAACATTTTTCAAAAAACGATATGAAGGGGTGTATAAAAACTCCGAAAATAGCGTTACGTAATATGTGAATAGCCCCTAAGTGGTAAAAATTGTGTTATGTGGTTGGTCTTTTTTTGTGCATATAAATTATTTTCTTAATTTTAATTAATTAATGTATAATCTTCTTTGGGAAAGGGATAGTGTAGAGAAAACAGGCGGTGAAGTGGGAGAGAGATAGAAATTTTAATTCAGTTACAACTCTGCTATTGTGCGTTTATTTTTATAGAGCAGTGTTGCAGCCCTTCTGGTGTCAAGTAGATGCATTAATTTGTTTAAGCTGTGCAGTCATATTAATAGTTCTTTTACTTCGCCGACGGTTCTGCTTCAATACCGACGAAGGCGGGTGCTGTGAAGTGCACTAGAATATGTTAGTAATTTGTAGTCAAACGCGCTAACCATTCAGCCAACAGCACCCTCAACAAATTCGTTGTTTGTCGGTATTTTCGAATGAAATTTTGCACTTACATATATAGGAATTTACTTACCAAGGAAGCAAAGATAAATATGATTTGCTTCTAAATTCAAAAATTGACCGAATTCGAATGTCCATGGACATTAATTCCATTTGCATGGTTTTGCAGAGTAAATTTTTTTTAAGCATATGCATTTTTTAAGCATATGCATTTTCTTCTCTGGGTATGTCGAATAGTAGCATCGCTGAGTAAAGATTTTTTGCTAGACAGAAAATCTTTACTCAGCAAAGCCACTATTGGACATACCCAGTGGAGAAAATTTTTAAGCCCGACCAAAAGCCGGCTATGCATAAAATCTTTACTGTGTAGTAGTGTTGTATGCACTTTATTTCCATGGACTTTATTTCTATTTTTTATTGACGTTATTTCCTTTCTAAAATAGACATAATGTCTATAGACATTATATCGTTTTCAACGTGGAATTAATATACATTATCGCCTGTAAGATACTTTGGTGACACTTCTCAAGAATTTAGCCGAGCACCTGGTGCTTAGCCGAGCACTTGGTGCTTAGCCGAGCACTTGGTGCTTAGCCGAGCACTTAGTGCTTAGCCGAGCACTTGGTGCTTAGCCGAGCACTTGGTGCTCAACCGAGCACCTGTTGCTTAGCCGAGACATCTTCACTTAGCAAGGAAACCAACCATTAGCTAAAACAAAAATTTCCAAGAAGTTCCCCGGACTCCCAAAAACTAGGACAAACATTTCCGCAAAATCCCAGAACTTCCACGGAAAACAACGGTAACACCGAAAATACCAAAGCTGCAATACACAATTTTTAAGGAATTTAACCTTCGCGCCTGCCTGTTGCTCTTGAATTGTCGTTACCAGTATTCGTTACACGTATTTGTTACCAGTATTCGTTGCACGTATTTATTACACGTAGTTTTCATTGAAAACATTTTTTTTATCCCCCACTTCCAGCATAGAAAACACTTATATGCTGTGTATCATATGCACAACGTGCCATGGCGAACTTCGTTCCAAAAATGAAGTGCCCTACTTTTGACTACATACTCCGCTCCTGAATAATATGGGAAGCTCATATGCAAATGATGACTTTCCTGTGAAACCTTCTGGCTACGATGCATACATAAGACAAACTTGTGTGATTTGAAATTTACTTTTAGAGCTTATTCAGTTCATTGCACAAAAGCTTTATAAGGGGGAATAATACCAGGCGGCAAATTACGGCATTCGATATCGATCGAAATTTACATATAAATTGTGTTGAAAATTCGATCGATATCGTATGCCGTAATTTGCGCCCAGTACTCCAATCAAATTTCGCCAACACCGCCGCCTAAAAATTGGAAAAAAAATTATTTCGGATATTAAACCAATATTTCGAAATAAAAATCGCTTTAATAATTATAATAATATATTTATTTAAAATACAAGCATAAAAAAAGCTCTTAATTTTACAAATTTATTGATGACATTATTTTTACATTAATAAGAAATCAACTTGACCAAGTTTTTTGTTAATTTTAAAAATATAATAAAAGTGGATTTAATACAAATGTGCGTGAAATAAAATTCCCATGTCATGTTATCAATTAATGGCAATGTAAAGTACATCAAATGATGTGGAAGAAAACGAAAAAACAAGAAAACAAATTTTAACAAAAAGGATAATCAAACAGAAGAAATAAAGGCCCCCACCAAACAAAAAAAAAGTAATCTTAAATGCATTTTGATTTTGACCAAATCTGGTCTGTATATGTTCAGGCGACAACCTGGTTAAACCCAAATGAATGAAGAACCAAAAAATATATCTAAAAAAAAACAATACAAACTGCAATATAATAAAACTAAAAGGGGGAAGAATGATTTTCAAGTACCAACAAAGAAATAGCACAGAATAAAGAATTCTGTTTTTAAAACCAGCCAAATTGTACAAGATACATGAGAAAGTTTTAACAACAACTGACAAAAAAAAAGCTCCTCAACCAACCAACAAAGAAAATGTTGAAAAAAGTAGCTTAAAACACTACCAGCGAGTAGATGTTTGTAATAAACAAGGAGTTAAAATAAGAGCATTTAAACAAAGAGGCGTTTTGGCGCATCTTTTACGAATTTCTTTTTATTTTTCTTGCCTCCATACACAGAAAAAAAGTAAAAATTCCCACGGCTACTGCCACCGTTGCCCCGTAATGTTGCTGCACACACAGGCGATGTGTTTCTCCACCAGCTCTGATGATCTTGTTTTTTTTTTTGATGTTTTGAGGAATACACATAAAGAAATAAGACAAAAAAAACTATTAAACGGGTTTTAAAGTTTTTGTGAAGAAAAAACAAAAAAAAAACTGGACAAACGATTTTTGCTGTTATTGTTGGCTTTTGTTGCGACGTCTTTAAAATCAACACAGACGGGGGCTGACTGACTGGATGGACTTCATAAAGCAATTCCTTAAAAAGCACTTGCGCGATTTATTCTTCTTGTATTTTTAATAAACAGAAAAAAAATATTGATATATTTTAGATTAATTTAAACGAAAATTTCACACAGATTTTATTGTTGATACGCTAAATAATATAATGAATAAGTTTATTATACAAAGTGTGGCTAAAAGATCTGTAAAAGCAAAAATGTTTGATTAAATTTAGTTTATTTTTCAGCTGAATCGAAGACATATTTTTTGTATCGCTATAAACATCGTCGTCATCATTCTTAATGTGTGCTCTACTAGGATTCGATCCAAACGTAAACGAGCTTAATATCACAATCTTTGACTGTACAATCCACTTTATAGGATATATCCCTGCATAAATCGAGAACGGTTCGACCAATTTAGTTTAACGAAAAAATTCGAATTCCCTTCAACTCATTGCAATATACAATTTATTTATGCAACGATACGAGATGGAAAACGAAAGAAAGCTAAACATTCAAAGGCTTAGAATGACTTTTTTGCCACTTGCCAATGACATTACGGCGAAGGATCCGAAATAAGTGACACACAGAATTTGACGTCAAATTAAAGAATCACCATAGGTAAAAATAAATACAAAGTTAACTCATTTACAACGATATGCGATATACTGAGATGGGACTTTAAATGTGTAATGCAGATTATGCTTCCAGCTGACCAGGATCTATATTCAAAAAAATTTTATTATTTTGGCTTGAGTTCGGTTTTAATTTAATTTTTCCATTAAATTATATTTTTTATTTAGAGATAATGTGAAGCATGTAGACAAGGAACATTTTTTTGGAGGGTTCTCTACCGCTTAGACCACTCGACAAAAATCGGTGGCAGTCAAGAGTTGAATATCTTTTACCTTTAAGCAATTTATACTGTTACTGTTAGAGCTGTGTTTCATTCGATAGTTATTGATATTCACTTTTTTCTTTTTATGTCTTGTGTTAAGCTTCTTGTTATTTCTCTATTCTAGTATGAATTATCATTGATAATTACAAGTACTAGTGTGTGAATGTTTGTTTGTTCAGTTTTATTTTGAACATGTACATCCTTTTGCTAGGTGCCTTTAGAGTTTAACAATTAAGTTATGAGTTTTAGTCGAACTGTATGGGTTTATATTCAAAGAAATTTTATTTTTTTGGCTTGAGTTCGGTTTCAATTTAAGTTTTCAATTAAATTATATTTTTAAATTAGAGATATTTTTTATTTAGATATATCCAGGATCTTTAAGATCCTTTAGATCTTTAAGAGGATATTTAAGAAGCTCTACTTAACTTATACTACTTTGGACTAAATATAGACTTAAATCTACAACTCTCTCGAACTCGCTGGATATCTCATTTCGCCGTTTGCTGTTGAGGTGTTTCTCGGGTAGTCTGCCTTCTTCGCTATAGAGAATTTTGCGATGCAACCAACATTTTTAGCTATCACCACCACGCAGGCGCGGATACAAGGGTGGAAAAGGGGATATCCCCCCTCCCGAAAACCAGTAAATTTCTATAGTTTCTAAAAGAAGTTTGGAAAAATAGTATGTTTTACTTAGAAGTTTAACCCCCCCCCACCCCCCTCCCTCTCGGCTATAGCAATGTGAAATTTTATTCCGATAGAACTATCCGTTTAGAAATGCCTGATTTATTTTCCAAACATTTTGATTCTGCCCCATTGTGCACTGGGCATAGGAAATCTTGTAAGCCTTACGTTTAAGGTATAAGAAGTGTTTATGAGTTTTATTTAAAATACCACGAGAAACATTTTTGTGGGTATTTTTATCAATTTCTTAAAAACGGACAAAAAGCTTCCCATCAGCAGCGATATAGCGGACCCAAATGTTCTACAGAGGTAATCTTGTGAGCCTTGTGTTAGATCTGCTTAGCAGTTTTATGTAGTTAAAACACCACGGGGAGCATTTTTGTAGAACATTTTAGCCTGCTACATAGTTTTATTGCCCATTTTTTAAGAAAGGGGCAAAAAGTCCCACACAGCGAAGGGTTAGAAGGCTAAAATACACTGAAAAAATTATCACCGAAAAATTTTTAAACAAAAGTTTGTCTAAAATAGAATTTAATTTTCAGTAAATACTCTTTACTGAATCAGTGCATTTTTTGCTACTTTTATTTAGGACTCAAACACCAAAAACAACAATAAAACCTGTTTCGTAAAAAAAACAATCCCGATGACGACATACACATAAATAACAACAACCACAATGATAGCAAAAGGAGTGCAATTGTGTGTACTTAAGATTTCTGAGTGATGCTGTTGCGTTAATTCTCATTTTTTAGAGTCTGTAGAAAGTTTGGATAAACTTACAGCGTTAAACACATTTTTAGCAAAGTGAAATTTTATAAATGCTTACTAATGTATGAGGATGTTATTATTTAAAACTTAAAATTATTTAAAAAAAAATTTACTGACTCAGACAAAAAATTTATATGATATATTATAAAAATAATTTTGTTTGATTCAGTAAACTATTTTATTTGGAATTTGTAAGTATTTTTAGACAAACTTTTTCATGAATTCTGGCAAAAGTATTGTTTGATATATTACAGAAAATCCAGTAAAAATTTTTGTTTGATTCAGAAAATTATTTTGTTTAGACTTTGCAAATATTTTTACGCAAATTGTCTTATAGATTTGGAAATTTTTTTTTACCAAAAAAACCGATTATTTTTTTTCAATGAAATTGTTGAGACATTTTTGCATTAAGCATTGTCTATATGTATTGCATTGGTGCTTTACCAAATCCTCAGTGGGCTTCAAACACAATTCAATTTCATTAAATTTCTTTACTGAAAATGAAATTTAATTTTTTTCTGTGTTCCACAAAAATGTTTTTCGTTGAGTTTCACATAAAAGTGCTGAACACTTCTTATGCCTTAAACGTAAGGCTTACAAGATTTCCTATGCCTACTCACTATAACTATGTGCAAAAGGTGCACAGAAAAAACTAATTTTTCACTTCAAATACCAAATTCCCTGAATCAAATGTAAATTTGTTCAATTTAGGTCCTATAAAGAAAATTGTAAATTCAAATGCAAAAATTTGTAATCATTTGTTTGAAAAAAATTCTGATTTTTTCAATAAACAAATTGTTTCAATCAAAAAATGTTTTAGAGAAATATAAAAAATAAATCAAAGAATTTCATAGTTTTAGCAGGTTGCCAACATTGGCGGTAGGTAAATGAAATGAAATAATAAGTCAAACAATATTATTTATCAAACTAAATAGAGACAATAATAAAGATTTCAAAGCAGTTTCAAAAACATGTTTGTTTAAAAAAAAAGCTATCATAATTTTTTCTGTGTGGAAAATTTAACTTCCCCTAAAATGAATTCTAGATGTAAATTTTCACAATGCCGATGCACGTATATTTTTTTGGTCCCCTCTGCCAGAATCAATCGTTAGAATCTTGTTACTTTGAAAAAATTTGGTTTTGCTGTACAGTGTTAATCAAGTCATCGATTGTTGTAATTGTAGGTATCTTATTTTAATTTTTTCCGTGGATTTGTATAGCAATTGAAAACTTTTTAAAAACTTGGTATCCAAAAAATTTATCTCTTTACTAAAAAACCCTGTATTAATTTAGAGAAGATAACATGTACTTACTACATGTATTTATGTCAGTATGTAGACATTTATGTACATACGTATATACATACTTGTGTGGGAAGAGGCGACGGCGGCAGCTTGGAGATCACTTCAGGTACTTACACAGCTCATACATATACTCAAACTGATCCTTGTACAGATTGTCTCAAAGACAATGTACACAGGACTTTATTTATTTCATTCCTTTTTCTTGGGTTTTTATGGATTTTTCTTGATGTTTTGGTAATTTGAGTAGCGGAGTTTTTCTTTTTCATTGTTGGTATTTAGCTGATGTTGCTTTTAAATGTCTGTGCATACAGACAGACATGTGTAAATATATGTACATATGTGTAGACATTGTGATCATCATTAATATCATATGTATTTAGAAGTACATGTGTACGTAAATTTATATGTGAATATAATGATTGAAATCTATTGAAATCGCAAAAAAGACTAAAAGAAATATTTATAAGTTTTTTTTTTGAGAATTTTGAATTTTTGTTCACAAAAACCAACACATGATGTCAAAAAAAGGCGTGAGAATTTTTTTTAATTCTAAGGAATTTATCCTGAACTTAAAATTTAATTGTTTTGTACGTAGCTTGCGTTTTTTTTGCTGATGTAAATACATAATTTTTATAATTAAAAAAAGAATCTTAATTAGTAAAGATCTTAAAATTGTACACCATATAATGGAAATAATTTTGTGTAACACACAAGAAACTCCAGAAGGACATGAAAGTGGATGACTCTTTGGGTCAAAATGGATGACTCTTTGGGTCAAACTGCTTTTATGGTTTTTCATTATAGGATCTTGGGCCCTTTGACGTTTGAAAGGACTTGTAAGTTTCGAAAGTGAAAGTTCTTTCATAGTTTAGAAATAAAAAACTAAATTATGCTAACGGCCCTTTGCACAATGTACGATTAAGAGTTAACATGGACTTTAACGGAGACTTCGCCATACAAAACTTGCCGTTAAAGTCCACGTTAACTCTTAATCATACAGTGTGAAAAGGGGCGTAAAACTGACAACCACACATTGTTAAAAATTTTTTCAAATCTTTCCTCTTACAACAACTACTCAGTCATAAGGCAAAAATGTTTTTCTTTTTACAAAATTTTAACTTTTTGGGAATATTTAAGTTACTTTTATTTAATTCGAGCAAATTTCAACAAAATGCATTTATATAAGCTGTCTTTGTTTCACCCACAACGTGCTGATTTTGTTTGAATTTAATTTATAATTTTTTTTTATCAAAGTTTATTTTTCAAATTTTTGAGTGGAATTTTCTTGATGGTGTTTTAATTTTGTTGCATTCGAAAAAATTAGCACGTCTTTTAACGGATGCTTTGTTTGTAAACTTGTCACTGCTGCGTACGTGCATTAAATATCTTTTTTTCTCATTTAATTTTATGAAATTAGCGTTTTTTGTTTGCTTCAATTTCATGTCTACATGTTTTTCGAACAAGATGGGTGGCACAAGAGTGTGAACTTCAAGCGAAAACTACTTCGTAGAAGTGTGTGTTTATGTAATTAATTTTTAAAAAAGTGCCAAAATGTTTGCTGCATCAATTTAATAAAGATCATGAGAACGTTTTGTAAAATTTTTGACAATGTTTTTAATCAGATATTTGCGATCGATAAAATCCAGTTTTGTGAGATATTTTAGTACTAATCGCCACTTAGTACCTAATTAACCCTAGAACACATCTTCAGCTTTGAATAATTGTTTGTGTTCAATTTGACTTTTGAGCTTTTGTACCTTTGAAGACATATATTAGAATTTGATATCATCACTGTTGAAGAGGAGTTGCTTGCCTCTTTTAAAAGAAAGGGGACAAAAAGACCAATAAAGCGAAATGTTAGAACATTAAAATGTTCAACCAAAATATTCCTCGTGGTGTTATACATAAAAGTGCTGAATATTTATATCTTATACGGGAAATGAATATCATATAAATTATAAACGAAATGATAAAGTTTTAAGAGCAATTTTTTTTACATTTTAGAAGCATATTTAATGCGCATAGACAAATTTTTAGGACATATTTCCGGTTTCCCTGATAATGACTTTGGACTAGAAACCAATTTAGTGCAAATAATAAGACAAAAGAATCGTTTTTTAAAAATTGAAAAATATTTAAAAAAAATATATCGATTCATACTAGACGCCTGCACAAGACCTTCTGTGTGCAAAGCAGTTTTGAAAAAACATTTCTATTGTAGTTGTGGTTGCGAAGAAGGTCTCGAAGCATTGTACGAATTCAAAGAGTTAGTTTTAAATTTTACACGAAAATGTTTGAAATGAAACAAATGACTTTAATATACCTTCAAGACATCTTGTGCACTGCAGGCTATGTGCAGGCTACTAATTCATACATTTCATTTTTTAAATCAAAATTTCAAAGAAAAACAGATTTTGCAAACTTGGTTAAAATCATCGCAAATTTGTTGCTTTCTTCTGTTGTAAAAACACTCACAGTCTTTTTTTTATTGTTAAAACTATAAATTTATTTGCTCCTTATTTGATCAAATTCCCCAAAAAAGTATTTAAAAGAAAGAACAAAACTTTACAGCTGATATGTAAGAAGTTCCTAAACATACATACCAACACACAGTTTCAAGTGTTGAGTGTGTAATTTTATATTTCCGGTGTAAGAAAAACATACAAACATGCATTTATACTCTCGTACAAATGTTGCACTTGCATTGGACGCGTACATATTATAAAATATGGATATTTATTTATTGCCAATCAAATCATTTGACTTTACGTATCAGAACTCTGGCAATTTTTAGCTGTGAAATATATTCGTATACCTCAACCAAAAGTACCGACTTAGTGTGTTTGGAAAATTTTTGTTCATTCATTATTTGCTACTCTGCAAGTTGTAGAAACAGAAGTACGTTTGCTGTTTGATTTGATGTGTCTGTATGGCAGAGAATGTTTGACTATAGTTTGTTTTTCTTTTTGCTGACTTGTTGAGCCCTCTGCTATAAGTGTATTTATTTTATTTGTACATGTTTATATGACTGTCATAGTTATTTTATTAATGCCCAGCGGTAAATGGAAAAGAGTAAAGAGGCCTTCTATAAGGCCTTATTTAGCAGTCTATAGTACTTCCACTCCCATTGCATATTCATATCTTTTTTACGCGCGATGTCATTGCAGCCCAAGGCCTTCATCGACTCATTACTCAGCAGGCCTAATTGAAGGCATTCTTTAGCAGGCCTATTTGCAGGTCATACGTGGCATGCCTGATAGAAGGCCTGTAGTGAAATTCACAAACTTTTAACGCTTATATAAAACGTAATTTTGTCTCCAATAATTATTGTTACATTAACGCTTATTTGATGCGTTAACTTCGTGTTAAGGCCTTTGGCAAAATTTTTTATCACTTTCCAACACTGTTAAAATAAACGAAAATCACAAAGAGGAATAGAGAAAAAACAAATGAATTTATGCTTACACACGAACATATTTTCATGAATTTCTTTAGTTTTAAGAAATAAAAGTTAAATTAATTGTTTAAATAATATAAATATTGTTATTTATGTATAAAAGATTTCATATGTGTGTGTATTGTTGTCAAATAATTATTTGAGTTTTGCCAAAAGACGACGTGCTTTAAATGAACAGCTGACTGTTGTCTATTCAATAACACCACAAAAATTATTGTCGCTTAATTAACGCAGCTAGTAGTGCTTAAAAGTTTAACGAATAGGAAAAACAATAATTTTGGTGTTAACTTCTTTAAACGCTTTTAGCTTTGTTTAGCGTTAAAATAAGTTTGTGAATTGCACTACTGGTCTAGGAAGGTCCGTTAAAAATTAAATGCAGGTAAATTTTTTTATGTGGGGGTTTTTTTGTAGCGGCTTCTATATTTTAGATTATCGTGATTTTTTATTTCGAACTCCTTTTCATCCAAAGTAATTTTTTATACATATGAGGGAGGCTAAATGTCGTGTATTTATTAGGAAAGAATTGAACATGATGTAGTAGCTACTACATAAACAACATAATAGCAACAAATTATTTGCGAAAAAAGAATACGAGAATGTTTGTTATTTTTAAAGAACATTTCTGTGGTTTTTACATTATTTTACTTGCTCTTTTACATGGATCAAAAAATTCCCTAATAACATGGACCCATTCCGAAATTTTTTTCTAAAAACAACGTAACTTTTTAATTCATTCAAATATTTTTCAGCTCTAATGAACTAAAGCGACTTAGAATTGCGTGCTGGCAATTTATTTCCGTTGAAAAAAACACATATCCACATTCGTTGTTACTTTTGAACACATTTCCGAAATATTTTTGGTTATTGTTCAGTTAATAAAAACTTATACTGACTTGTGCGCAAGCATTTTTCAGGTAAAACATTTTTGCGTGCTTGAATTTGTTCAATGTAAACAACTATTATCGACATAAGCGTTTTTTTCTGAACACACTTTTAGTGTCCTTGGCAAATTGTTTTTTTAATTATTCTCTAGGAAATTTTTACACAAACTTCTTACCACACATGTTTACATGACTGGCATAAAAAGTTTGATAAAGGTCCGTAGTGTTAAAAATAAAGTATTTCGGCTCTCCTGAAAAATTGGTTTTTAGACATACGCGCTTTTTAGAGAAAACCACAAATTTTTTATTAAACAAAACGAAAAATCTAAAAATAGAATACTCCAAAAGAAACCAGTGTAGAGGCCTTCTAGAAGGTCTATCCTTAGATGGCAGCAGAGAATTAGTTTTGGATCTTAAATTCAGGTTTTGGAAGGCCTGTAAAAAGGCCTGTTCAGTGAATACCTCGTAAGTTTTACCGCTGGCTGAATATATAATTACATATGTATATTGTACATATACTTATGTTTATATATTTAATTTAGTATATTTTATGCTCTTGCTGTTTCAGCTGATATTATACCAGTCGGTACAGGTGGAAGGGTTTATGTATAATTTGCACGTTCCTTTTGGAATTTCTACCATAATCGTTCTGTGATCCCAAGTCGTAGTTTTATGTATGACCCTCTGTCTGTCCGGAGTTGAAATATACTTTCCTAAAGCTTCAAACATTTAATGGTCATTATATGTTTTGCCGATATTTCCGATATTATCCGTTAATATTTTCTATTAATTGAAGAACAGAAAAAAACTTATTGATATGTTTCAAAAGGTGAAAGCTGCGGTGGGACCGGAAGTGATCTTCTTTAATGATAAATTTTCGTCCAGTTAAATAACTTTCTAACACCTCAAGTTTTGCTTTAATATCTGGATTATTCCTTCGTGTCATGCTTTATCAAAAGTCCTAAGAAAAGCCAAGGCAGGCTGCAGAACAATATTTCTTTTCTTCGAAAGTTTTTTTAAACCACAATTACAAGTCTATGTGTTTGTTCGATAGTCCTGTGGTATCCACTAAAACCAAATTGATGATCTCGAATGCATCCACTATTATTCAGCTGTCCCCCTTGCTTACCCATAAATACTTTCTCAAATAGTTTTAACATGCTAGATAATAAGGTTATAGGTTCTACAAGATTCCACCTTCGTATGATCTTTGTCGGTATCATAGTAAAGAAAACTTCCATTCAGTAGAATAGTCTGGGCATTAAAAATAAGAAGAAAAATTTTTTCATTATAGGATAGCTCTATAAGCATCTTGTTGCTGACTTGATCGACAATGTCTCGTATGTATTTTTCCGGTTGTACTTTTTACATTTTACCCACTCTGAAACCAAAAATCGAGACAAAAAAAATATACTCCCCTTCGCGTTAACTTTTATTTAGCCCTGTTGCAACCTGCTGTTGGTGTTTTATTCAATGTACTCGCTGGTGTGCAGATTTTGTGTACCTCTACTTTACATTACCCGGTTGGCCAACTCGTCGTAGAGGACATTTTCATCAGCGACTACTTAAGGAAATTTCGACATTTGTCATGCACGATATTTGTCGATTACAGTTTATTTTAAGACAATCGAACAGAAACCGTATTCAAAGAATGAAATTGAGTGGATGAAAAGTTCTGTTACAATGTCTATTAAAACTTCTTGTATTAAATATTCTCTGAGCGACAAATTCCTCAAATTGTTATTGTAGAACACGTGTAAAAAAGAAACAAACGAAAAATGTATTGGGGACATTTCTGAGGATGTTATCATTTACATGGTCGTTAATGAAAAAATTAAAAATCTATTGTCATGTATGAACTTAGCAGTAGATGAAGATTCGATGGTTTCGGTTTGATACCCCAGTCATTTCGATGGTTTCTGTTTGATACCCCAGTCTTCATCTACTCTTAGCGGCCATTTGTTCGAAAATGTCCTCACATATCTGTTTGAGCTGTCACCAACAAGTCATCGACGCTTTAACATTGCATGCATCGGTCTTGCAAAATATCTGAAAGACATGGCCAACTGGGTAAACTTAAATCACATTGAAAAGTCAAACCCAATAAATGTGACTGCGTATCTTCCTCCTCATCCTCTATCATGTTCTATCATTTTCGCTATGTTTACAAAATATACGGTTTATTAATAATTTTATTATAATTTTTTTCAATTTCTCTCTAAAATTATTTTATATTTCTTTATTATATTGAACTAAAAATATTAATGAAGATATTGTGTGTGTATGTGTGTGTATGTGTGTGCTATTTAACACAAGTTGTTGAATTATTTATTTTAGGGTAAAACTTCAAAAAATTAAAATACTTTTATTTTAAATTCCTGGAATTATTTTATTTACTTTGGTTTTCTTTTCTTTTGTTAAAAAGCTTATTTTGTAGTTTTTTATTGCTAAACTGTTAATTTTGTTTATTTATAATTTCGTGTAAAAAAAACATTTTCAAGTACAAGGTTAATTTTTTCGTGGAATTTCCCAATACAAATAAACTTAAAAATATCCATACTATCGGTATTTGATAAAGTGTGAAAAATATTTTAATTATTTGTAACTATCGCTTAAAAACTATCGTTAGTCTGTCTACATTCTCTATAGTTTACTTGTGTTTCTTGGAAAATCACATATTTTCAGTTATGACGTTGTTTCAGCAAATGAGCGATATGAATTAGATAGTCCAGAAAAAGTCCAGATAAAATTGATAAAGACCCATTTTCTTCAGCTTGAAAAAAAAGATTATTTCATCAAACATTTGCCCAGTCTAGGGTTGCCATTTCCATTCTGAGTAAAATAGGACGGCAATCCCAAAAAAGAGGACATATGGCCCAAAAAAGAGACAAATTTTTTTTATGAAAAATTTGTTTAAAAAACACATTTGGCAATCAAAATAAGCGATACAATTTCATTTGAAATAACAACAACAATACAGCGCTGCGAAGAACTCGAAAATTTCGATGTAAGACTGAATACACACGATAAAATATATCATGGAACTAGTTGCACGAAAACTTGTTTTGTTGGCAAGACCCGCGTTCCAAGTTTAGAGGATTTGTCCCCAAGCTTGGGACTTATATTCGTGAAAGCTTTGAGGACAAAACACGATAGAGATCTAGGCCAACGTTAGTGCTCCAGGCCAAGGTCCGGCGACACAGTGTGTATATTATACGAAACCATTCGACCTGTTTTTACCCCGCTCATAACTTTACTCCACTTAATCATAAAATAATGAAACTTGAAACATAAGGTCTCCCTATAGAGGTAAAATTTTAAAGTTCTACCGTAAAAGCTTCCCGAGAAGTGCATATATTAGTACCTATTCACTGACTCGCTGACTTACTGACTCATCAATATTATTGGGCACTTCCACTATAGCTAGAGAGTCAAAAATTCGGTATACAGGTAGGTCTTGGTGAGGAATTAACCAGAAAAATCTGAAAATTAGCACTTTCACCTAGGGGGGGAGGGGGCTAGGGTGCCCCTTCATTGTATGGGGCATTTACAGTATGGCTAAAAAGCTGAAATTTAGTACACAGGTAAGCCGTGATGAGCAATTACCGAAACAAATTTTAAAATAGACACTTTTCATCCGTGGGGGGACTAGGGTGCCCCTTCTTTGTGTGGGGCACTTCCTGTATAGATAGAAAGCTGAAATTTGTACACAGGTAGGCCCTGATGAGCAGTTAACGAAAAAATTTTAAAACGGGCACTTTTCATCTGGGTGGTATTAGGGTGCACCTTCTTTGAAAGGGGGACTTCCAGTATAGCTAGGAAGCTGAAATTTGGTATACAGGTAGGTCTTCATGGGAAAGTATTAAGAAAAATGAGGAAACGGAAATTTTCCATCTAGGGCTTACTGTATGGGGCACTTATTGTGTCAAATAAAAGTTTAGAAAAAAGAACTGAGATCCACACAAAAACATAAATGTGAAAATAAGGTCAAGTTCCTATCCAAAAATTTCGGCTATAAAAAGTACTGAGATCAAAATTAGGACCAACTTCTTGATAGGTACAATACCATCTCATTTCTAGTATATTTTTGCCTTTCTAATATGGGAAAGAATTATGGGAAAATGTTGCTAAGCTTACAGGTTGCCTAGAAATGAGATGGTATTGTACCTATCAAGAACTTGGTCCTTATTTAACTATAGTTCTAGTAGGTATAAATGGGCGAAAGTGTTGCCGTTTTTTAAAATTATTGTTTCGAACTAGAAAAAAGTAAAACAAAAAATTTTAATTAGTGATTCTTATAGGAATCGTCTGCTCTTTGAAAAATATTTAATTAAAGAAAAAATTTTTTTATGTTTAAAACTGAACTTAGAATTGAACTTAAAATATTTCTAGCTTCTACATGTTTTATTTTTTTTACCAAAACTCATCTAGAATGTCCCTACACTGCAAAAGTTTGATAATGGGATCTCCATAAGTTTAAAAGTTATGCAATTTTCTTACATGCCCCCCACCTTTTGCTCATTTTTATAGAGAAACGGTATGAGATATCATGTAAACCTTACGTTTAAGTTATTAGCTGTGTACACTAATTTTATGTAAAACTTCACGAGAAATGTTTTCATGGAACATTTTAACCCTCTAGCGCTTCGCTATATGGGTCTTTTCAACTCTTTCTTAAAAAGTGGATAAAAAACTCTCCTTTGACAGCGAGATAGCGTCGTATAAAAAAACTTCTTAAACAATACGTTTCGGAACGAACAAGAGAAACTTTTTAACTTAAGTTAAGTACGTATGAGTTTTTGGTTTAGTTTTGAAGAAATGTATGTATATTATTAATATGGCTTTACCGTAACGCTCGCCTTTTGATATCGTCAATTAGTCTATTATTGAAATAGTATAATGAATAACACTATAATTTTCAATTTATGCCAAATAAGTTGTGGTACTACCACAGTACTATCAACATATTCCGAAAGCGAACAATTTTATTATGATTTCCATCCCTGCTGTAAGTTTTTCAAATACTGGGTTGATACGATATGCTGGCAATATTGAAGAAATGATTTTGTTAATTCGGGAGTATATCGTGCTCGTGATTTGTTGTGTTTGTCATTATTATTTAAACTCACGTGAGCCTCCAAGGTCGTGCATAAGCATGCGTGAGTATTTTTTTTAATTTGAACCTAAAGTTTATTAGATATAATGATTATGATTTCGATTTCAAAAAAAAAATTTTATATATTTTATCTTCTCAGCTTTCACGTAATTATCTTTGTCACAATTATTTTTGTAAACAAATGAATTTTTTCATATATACAAAAAAAAAACAATTCGATTAATTGGCCTATTTTATAGATATCATAAACTTCAAGTGCGTAATTAAAATAAAAGTAATAATAAATTTCTATTAAATACTTTGAAAAACCCAGAATTCTTATCTACGCGCACACTCCTTCAATTTTCATTGAGGGAAAAACCCAACGTAAGATAAAGAAAATGGAATATACAGATAAGAACTTTATTCGGTTGTGCCGATAATTATATACCCTTCAACAAAGTATGACGTAAAAAATATGGCTGTAATGTTCTTGGAGAGTATTTTTCTTAAAAAATGCTAAATTTTGATATTTTTGTATAATTTTAAAACTTACAATTTAAATAACTTTCAACATACAATTTTCTTAAAAATTTTACGGCAACAAATTAAAAATCCTGCCGTACATTTTATTCCCATTCTCAGTATTTAAACTTTAATGTATTTAATAAAAACGTGTTAAATTACACACCAACTGACAAAAAAAAACATTTATAACAACTTTTATCACAAGTTTAAAATAACATGAGCCCAACAACAACAACTGATTACAACTTTTCATTCATAATTTCCTTTAAAGTTATTTTATGATTAATTTGCAAAATAATGTAGAAAATCACAAGACCCATTCTGCATTTAGCCAGCCTAACTTGTCTGTCTGCTGTGTTGTAGTTGTCATTTCATTTATGTGCAAATAATTAAATAATAAAAGTACTTAAAATTAAAATTAAAAAAAAAGAAATAGAAATCAATATAAAAAATACTGACTGACATACAAGTAAGTACGTGTAAATTGTTGCTAACAAAACAACTTAACTGTGTTTATACAATTTATTAGTTTTTCAATAATAATGAAAAAAGTAAGATTTTTTTTTCAAAATAAAAAGATAACTTCCGGCCATTAATATTTGCCTCATCAATGAATTGAGTTTTTTTTCTATGATAATTTGTTAACTTTCATGTGTTGTTTGCTGAAAGTTTGTAAATTTGAATGAAGAGAAAAAAGTATGAATGTTGTGTTGTTGGTCATTGTAGACAGTCGTCGTCTGCATGTCATTAAAAAATCAAAGAGTGTAAAGTATTTGCAGTTAGAATAAGATTCTTTGTATAAAATGCTGATAATGACTTTCATAACACTGTACAACATAAAAGAAAATAGCATGGTTCAAGGTTCGAGATACATTTTTGTAGAACATTTTAGCCCTCTAACTCTTCGTTGTATGAGTCTTTTTGTAAAATTCTTAAAAAAGAGGTAAAAATTCCCCTTCATAAAATTCTACTAATGTTCTCAAAGATACACAGAAAAAATTATCACAAATAATTTTCAAACAAAAGTTTGTCTAAAAATAAATTTAATTTTCAGTAAATGTTCTTTACTGAATCAGTGAATTTTTTGTTTGACTTTTGTTTATGACGCAAACACTAAAAACAACAACAGAAAACCGTTTTATGTGTCGTAAAAAACAAACCCGATGACGACGTACACATAAATAACAACAACAACAATGATATCAAAAGAAATGCGATTATACACAAGTTTCTTTACTGAAGATTTTTGAGTGAATCTATTCGATGTTGTTGCGCTAATTATCATTCACTTTTTAGAGTCTTTAGATAATCACTCAGAGTTGAACACACATAACAATGGATGATAATGATGAATCAGACAAAAATTTGTTTGAGATATTACAAAAAAATACAGTAAATATTTTTGTTTGATTCAGTAAACTATTTCGTTTAGTATATGTAAGTATTATTAGACAAATTGTTTTATAAATTCAGACAAAAATATTGATTGATATATTACAGAAAATGCAATAAATATTTTTGTTTGATTCAGTAAATTATTTTGTCTCGAAATTGTAAATATTTTTAGACAAATTGTTTTATAGATTTATACAATTTGCTTACTGAAAAAAAAAAGTTTTTTGTTTTAAATTAAATTGTTGAGATATTTTTGTGTACGTTTACAAATTTGTTTGTATGTCCTTTTTTAGACAAAGTATTTACTAATTCATTTAGACAAAGTATTTACTAATTCATTTAAATTTAGTTTTTTCAGTGTACCCAACTCAACTTCAATGCCAGAAATAATTCAAAACTTAAAATGTATTTAAAGATTAATTTCGTACTTATTTAAAACTAGTACTCGGCATAGGAAATCTTGTAAGCCTTAAGTTTATAGTATAAGATTTGTGTAGCTCCTTTATGTAAAGACACCGAGAAACATTTTTGTGGATTATTTTATTCCTCTTAGCTCTTCGTTGGATGGGTTTTTTGTTCTTTCTTGAAAAAGAAGAAATAATTCGCCTTCAGCGGCTATGTAGTGCGGCTAAAATATTTTACAAAAATATTTTCCATACAATTACACTATAAGTCTTTATGGCACCCACATTCCAGACTCAACTTGTACGACAGAAATCATTAAAAATTTTAAATGTGTTTAAGGGTTAATTTCGTACTTATTTACAATTAGTACTCGTCATAGAAAATTTTGTAAGCCTTTGCGGCGCTTTATCGCCGATGAAGGATAGTTTTTTGCTTCTTTTTCAAAAAAGGGATAAAAAGACCCATACAAGGAATACTTAGAGGGTTGAAATGTTCCACAAAAATGTTTCTCATGGTATTTTGCATGAAAATGCTGAACACAATTATACCTTAGATATAAGGCTTACAAGATTTCCTATGCCGAGTCACTATAACTATTTGCAGAAGGGGAAAATGTAACTCCACCTACAATGAATACCACATGTAAAATTTCAAAACTCCGACACGAATTTATTTTTTGGTGCCCTCTACCAGAATCAGTCGTTAGAACCTTGCTATTTTGATTTTGTTGTACAGTGTAGTTATTGTCAACATTAAATGTTTAATTAATATGCATTTGTTAAATGTTCATAATATCTTTTAATCACAAATTACAAAGCTTATAAGATTCGATTCGAATATGTTTTGACCGAATTTTGATAATGATATATAACTTTAAACGACATTGCTAACAGTTATCCTCTTGTCCTCAAAACGTATTTTACATATAAAATTAGAAAGTTTAAAAATCAAAATCACTCGTTCTTAAATCAAATTCAGGATTTATGTATAAACTCTTGAACAAAATAGAAAAAAGTGATAATTTATAAATAGATTCAGTAAAGTGAGACTTTGACTCGCGCACGAAGTAATCCGTACGAATACCATATACAGTCGACTCTTGATAATATGAAATTCAAGGGACCAGAGATAAAGTTCAAATAATCGAGAGTTCATATTAACAAGAATTCAAATTCTCAAAAAGAAAATAGAAAAAAAATCCAAATTAAAAAGAGGTTTGATTAAAATTTAAAATTAAAGCAAAAATATGGTCACCTTCGCATTACAAGTTCAAATTATAAAGGGTACAAAAGGCAAACTTCAAATTATAGAACGAAATTCCTATGTATAAAGCAATGCGTATAAACTTAAATAAATTTTATGTTTTGTAAAACACAGTGCATTAAAATAATTGAAATTATAGAGCGTAGAGCCAAAAATTTCAAATTATATCGTGTTGGCGATCAAGATGCAATTCAAATAATTTCAAATTACCTAGGGAACCAAGTTACATGGACTTTTTTTTCAATTTATTGAATGTTATTCAAGGGAATTACGAAATATTTCAAATAATCGAGAGATTCAAATTTATGAGTTTCAAATTAACAAGAGTCGACTGTAGTAAATATAACCCTTTTTTCGCTTTTGCGATTTTTTGTTTGTCAACATTTTTTAATTTAAGCTTATTTTTCATCATAGGCTATTTTGTTTTGTCTTAATTTTTTTTCGATTTTTTTGTTTGTTTTGGTGACTTTTTCGTTTTGGTGCAGTTTTTCACTTCAGCGTTTTTGGAGATTTTTTTCATTTAGGCTATTTTTTAGTTTTAGCTTTTTTTTAAATTTAGCGTTGTTTTTCTTTCCACGATTTTTTAGTTTTTGGTGCCTTTTTTTGTTTTAGTGCTTTTATCACTTTTGCGATTTTTTTCGCTTTGGAAATTTTTCAATTTTGGGGTTTTTTAGTTTTGGAGTTTTTGGTGTTTGTTCTGGTGAATTTTTGCGTTTTGGTGATTTTTTCCGTTTTTTTCTGCTATTTTTTTGTTTCTTCTGCTATTTATTCTTTGAAGCGCTTTGCCATTTTGCCGATTTCTTTTCGTTCTGGCAATTTTTTAATTTTTGGTTTTTTTGTTTGGCGTTTTTTGTGTGTTTTGGAGATTTGTTCGTTTTGACGATTTTTTTTTCATTTTGACGATTTAATTTTTGGCTTGCTTGTCGTATTACTTGAAGGGATACCCTTTAATTATTATCTTACCTTTTAATTATTAATTTTGTTCCTTTCCAGTATCCAATTATTACGGTTCATAAGATACAACTAAAATTACATTACCTGACCGAATACCCTTTAATTTTAGTTGTTTTTTTCGTTACTGGTGCCTTTAAAATGGTGCACTAACTGTAAAAAATGCAAGAGTTTGCCTCTTACGGTTTCCAAGATACAGCTAATTGTGAAAATTACGTAGTCAAAATAATATTAGCTGATAGAATACTCTGCAATTTTTACTTTGTTTAAATTTCAGTATTTATTGTTGTAGTCTGAAAATGTCAAGTGTCTGCATATCAAGTATCTGTACTTTAAATTAGGATTGGAGTAATAAAATGCACCTGACTTGAATAAAATAAATTTTTGATAATTAGTTGGAGAATAAAAACTCAATTGGGAATAAATAATGGAAGGGTTTCTGGAGTTCCGGCTATAGGACGGTATAGACCAATTAGAGTTTCTTGGTCTAATAAAACTTGACGAGTGACTAGCTACATTTGTTAGTGGAGAAACTTAAAATAAATCAAATAAGGCAAGAAATTAATGAGAAACATGTAACAACTTTTATGAATTTTTTAAAGGAAAATATCTATGTACATATTTTCGACCCCACTACGGGTAGAACTGAACCAACATGCGTTGTAACACATTCTGAAGCATTGTAGAGGAAGAAAGACCCGCATAGTATCTCCAACTCTCTCATCCAATAGATACTCGCAAATATGTATATTGATATCTCTCTCTCAAAAAAAAAAAAAAGAACCATGTCATATAATTCACTGTCGGCTGTTAGTCTAAGTTTGTTTTTATATAATAAATAATTATAAAGAAAAAGCAACACATTGAAATACGATGACTAATTTGTACCTTGATAAGAATAAATTGTATCCCTACATATGAAATCGTATCTACATAAACATGGAAACAACTTGTAAAACACACGCTACCACTCAGATTACCCACAAGCCCAGCGATAAAACGACTACCACATACATACATACCCAGGAAAAAAGTTTTGCCGACATATCTGACATCTGAGACTTTACTAAATTCCTTCAGACATTTGACTTAAATTCTTTCAGACATTTGACAGAATATCCAACAATTTGACAGAATATCCAACGCTTCTGCACATTTTCTGAAAAACTATCCGATTAATATCAGACTAGTCTGCACATTATCTGAAGGTAATTTAATTTCCTTTAAGACATTTAGCAGAATAGTCTGTACATTTTCTAACCTGCGACTTAAAACTTTTAGCAGTCAGTTCTGCACATTGTCGAATTTTTAGTTTTCGTTGTAATTCTCATTTATTTCACAGGAAAATTCAGAATTCGCACAGAATTTTCTTGAGCATTTCAGCAAAGTTCTTAGAAATTTCTCAGACAAAGAGGTCCGGTTTCTTGTCAACCACTCATATGATTTCCGGTCCGTTTTCGTACTGACATCTTCATCTTGTGTAGAGACTCTGACCGAAATCTGAAAAAAATTTTGCTGGGTATATACACAACTTTGATACCCCACACGCCTCCTCTTAAGCACTTTCTGAGTAGATACAAATTGTTATTGTTGTTGAACAACTACAGCTACAAAAGCTAAACGAAAAAATATCTGCAAAGTTTTTTTTGTATCTGAACAAAAAAAATTTTTTTAAATAAAAATAAATAAATAAAGTATAAAAAATAAAGTGATCGTGTTGAATGGTAAAATAACTGAAAGCAAAACAAAAATTTAACAGAAAAAAATTTTATGAATGAATTTCTCATGTTGCCTTTACACGATATTTCGTTATAAACTTCATTCTATACGCAAGAAGTATCGCAGTAGTAGTAAATTTATAAAACTTATAAAATACAAAAAAATGGAATAAAAAAAAAACAAGTCTTCATACATACAATATTAAGCACTTATGAGACCAAACGTATGTATTTTGTCGATGATGACGATGATATCCATTCACATCCATGAGATACTTGATGCCCAATATACCGTGCATGTATCTGATTGCCTTGTATCTGTGTAATCATGTTGAGGTTGTTGTTGCTGTTGCTTCTGCTTCCGTTGCTTCCGTTTATACTCGTTCTGTAGACTCCTAAGAAAATTAAATGTTCGGAAAAAACCTAATTTGTAAGGGAATTTTATTGTATCTTCTTTTGTTTTAAGCTGGTTCTTGATAAAGAAAAAAAATAACATTCTGTTATAGGCATCATCAAAATGATAAAAACCTCAGATAGTTTTATATAAAAAAAAAGAAATCTAAAACGGTCAATCTTGGCTATAATTCATTTACACATACACACATAAATTCCCACTATTTGATAGTATGTACGAGTATAAAAGTAGTTAAGAAATAGCTGAGAAAGAATAAAATAAAACAAATATATAATTTGTTCAGGTATCTTGTGCCGCACACTGTCGCGAAAGCGGTCAAAAATAAAAAAACATAGTTTGGAATTAAAAAAATATCTGACAGGGTCTTATAAGCAATATCCTCACTAAGTAAAATCAAAAAGTATTTTTAAAAAATGATTATTTTTCTAAGAGCTATGATATATAAGTACATATGTATAATTAAAAAAATCTGGGTTCACATCCTCGTCTTTCTACCTTTAATTTATTTCTATTTATTTTCGGTGTCAAACCGGCGTTAAAATTTTTTTGCCGTGTGTATGTTTTTTTACTTTTTTATGTTTATACACTAAATGTGAGCACCAAGCATCAGTTTGTGAAGTGTTCATAATGCACATTATTGAATTGCTCTCTTCTTTTATTGTTTTTGACTTTATGAAAAAACTAAGATTGTTATTCCCTTTCATGGAAGCACACAACAACAGTGCCGACCAACGGCATTGTTTATTGTTGTGTCCAATATAATTTCAGATATGACAAAAAACGATATGACATACTGTGCTGTCATAGCGTAAGTGTTTTACGATATGACAACACTGCGATATGACAACGCCGTGTATGGATATCTTACGAGTAGCGTTGTCATATAAAAAAAAAACTTACGATATAACAACACAGTATGTTACATCTAGGGATGTAACGATACGCCGTTTTGCCGATCCGATACCGATATTTAAAAATAAATATCGCCGATACCGATTCCGATACCGATTCCGATACCGATACAAATATTGAAATTGAGTTCAAGTTTAGATCAACAAAACTCAAGTGCAATTTTTTTATTATACAAAATTACATTGTAAGAGAGAATATTTAAAATTGATTTTAACCCAGTATAAAAAATTGGAAGTAATTTTTAAGGAGCTACATTTTCTTTGCTTCAAAAAAATCTATATTAAAAATATGCAGATAATTAGTAGAAAAGCAAGAAAAATTTTTTAATTCCTTTGTAATTTTAAAAAATACTCGCCATGCTTTTTAAAAAATCGATTTTTCAACTAATATTCTTCTAAATAACTTAATAGCTTAATTATTAAAAGTCTTCTAAAAGTTTTATTTATTCACTTAAATTTACATGAAAATAAAGTTTTGAGTTTAAATTCGCATAAAAAAAATTGTGAAAATGGGTAATTTTTTATCCTTTTTCCTTGAGGAAAAACCATTATAGAACACCGAAAAAGAAATTTATCCTAGCATCGCTTCCAATTCGGTGATTGGTAATTGAAAAACAGAACTTCTTGCAATGTCAACGATATGTAAAACTAATTAGAAATTATCCAAATTTGCAATACTTCCGGATCGCGAATTCTACATTTTCATGACTTCTTTGGAGTGTCTTTTTTTGCTGGAATAAGATTTAAAAAACGACTTGAATTTGAATTCATGCTAAAATTAACAAAAAATAAATAGTTTTTTTTACAAAATAACAGCATAAAATATTATTAATTTTTAAAATTGATATTAATAAGATTTAAAAAATAACGAAGTGAATTTAATTTATGCCAAAATTGAACAAAAATAAATTATTTGTTAAAAAAAACTGAAAAAAATTGTTAAAGTATCGTCGTATCGACAGCAAAATATCGCCGATACCGATGTATCGGAAAATTTGAAGTATCGCCGATATATCGGTATCGGTATCGGTATTCGTTACATCCCTAGTTACATCGTCTGCTGTCATATCGTAAAAAAGGCTAAAAATGGCTTCGCTGTGCATTGGTGAAAGAAAAAAACAAATAAAGACAGGTAATTTTTTTGTAGCCTTTTCTTCATAATTACAATCCATCCTTGTTATGTTTTCCTGCTCATTCTAAAAAAATATAATGGCCCTATTCACAATCTTGTGCAAATGGTCTTGCATCGTAGCATTTGCAAATTGGTATAGTATATTGATACTCACCATTTAACAATTGCTAGTGGTGAGTATCAGTATACTATACCATTTTGCAAATGCATCGATGCAAGACTATTTGCACAAGATTGGGAATTGGGCTAATATGTGTGTATGAATGTATGTGTGTAATTTGTATTTTATTATGCAGAAAAGCCAAAAAAGGCTTAAGATGTATGTGTGTATTTTTAAAGTGTATGTGAAATGAAGTCTATTGTGAATTTTACAGGATTTTTATTGTAGAATTGGCACAAGTGTCTATTAAATTTTTGTACAATGAATTTATGCATTGTTGTTTGAATGTTCTCAATATTTGCTTTACACCCAATTCGAATTACAATTGCAAACAATATTTACGTTTGAAAAAATTCAACAATGTTCACATTTTTGGGATTGCGCACACTTTTATTGTACAGGCATAACTCTGTCATTTTTGAACCGATTTTCAAAACTCTTTTTTTTTTTGAAAGGGCTTGCTTGCAGGTTGGTCCCATAAATTTGTTTTCGAAAATCGGTGGGGCTATTTGCGCACCCCTCGCCCCGAAATATTGATTATCGTATAACTTATACATATATGGACCAATTTTCAAAGTTCGTTTGGTATTTGAAAGGATAGTCAGGTCCCATAGTTCTTATTTCAAAAAAACATTGATTATTGTATAATTCCTGCATATATACTTGAGTGTGAAAACATCAACTTTGCAATAAAAACATCTTAAAATTACAACTTTATTTTAACATTCATATAGTCGTTACATTAATATAGAAACGGCCTTATAGCTTTTTCCAAATCAAATAGTGTGAATATTTGGGAACATCCTAAAACTCGATTTGAAAACAAGACATAAATTTAAAAAATCAAAAAACCCGACTGCGTAAAAAAATAAAAGAAAACAATTTTAAACCGTCACAGATCCTAAATGGTCAGTTGAAATTAAAAATCATAAAAGAAACCTAAAGACGATTTTCAAATACCTGTCGATTGATACTAATTTTGATATAGTTCGCCGACTTTTTATTTTTTTCGTATAAACAAAGTGGCGTCTGTTGGCCGCCATAATGAATTTTGACTACTGTCATATATTTAGTGACACTCTCCAGATTAAGACGAATCGATTGACGTAAGAATCGTCAAAATCGGTCTCTGCGTTTGGTTTATATTGTGCCCCAAAGGAACACACAGGCTGATAAACACAATACCCTTCTTTGCTTCGCGCAGTCGGGTAAAAATAGTAACTTAGTGGGTGTTTATATTTAAGCTAGTGATATGGACATGGATATACAAATGTTTTTTTTTACGAAAAGGAATATCACGAAATATTTATTTTTTTTATGTTTAATTACTAACAGCTAAACCTCCAATAAAAATATGTAACTAGAAATTTAAAATAAATTTTATTCTTATTTATTATTTAAAATTAAAAATTTAATAGACATTTTGCTTTCAAGGACAATCTAAAATTGGGGAAAAGTTTAATTGTGTAGTTATGAAGGAAATTTATTTTTCGCTCCTTATTTTACTTATTTGAAAAGGGACATTTTTGAGGCCGGTGTATCCTTGCTCTGAATTGAACGAATTGTTCAAGAAGCATTAAACACATTAAAATTTATGTCTGTACAAAATTTCATTTACAATTATTTTTCTCTGTTATGGTTCATTTTTTATTTCAGGATATATGGGAAGGTCACGAATCCTTGAAATTTAAATGGCCAAATTTTAGGTGTAATTATATTTTATCAATTAAAATATGTGAGCGAAATTTAATTTTTATAACTCCTTCTATTTTTGGCCGCACGTTATATGAACTCACGACACTGTGTGCCGCTCACATAAGTAGACATCTCGGAAAACATAGATTTTTATGAATGAACCACTCGTAAAGTAAGTTTTATGGAATGAAAAAAAAACTACAAATGTCTTTAATGAATGAATGTATAAATCAATGAATTGATGTTACGTGTGTGTTGTTGCTTCTTCTTGCTTTTTAAAATTTTTTCTATCCATTCCATTTATTTTTCTCATAAGGAAATGACCACAATACAAGTTCTATACATCACTTACAAATATTCTAACTAACATACAGAATAAATTGTAGAAAAAACAAACTAACGTGGCACATAATACAACATCATTATCGTTAAACTCTAATATAATTGAACAACATACAACTTGCAAGATTTTTTTTTTGTTTCATATTTCTTCTAAACTTAACTCAAACTTGGTTGTTAAAACATTTTTTTTCTTGTTTAATAAAACCACAAAAGTGTTGTATAGTTGAAAATATGTATAAATTATTCCTTCTGCACAATGGCTCGAATAATATTATGATACTATTATTTATGGGAAATTAAATGTTTTCTTGTTTGTTTGTTCATAATTTTGGATTTTCACGGGAACTTATTGTATGTGCGAAGTTCCATAAGACTCAGTCTAGTATATGTAGTTAAAAATAGTGTTTACTTTGCGAGGGCATGGCACTGCTAATCATAATGTTGTATTGTCCTGCGAACTTAATATATGTGCAAAGGTTCATAAGAATCGATCAAATAGAAATATGTAGCTGAGAATGAATATATACTACGTTTGGGCGTGGCACTGCCCACTTTCCTGATTATAATTTTGTATTGTACAGGGAACTTAATGGGTGCGCAAAGGTTCATAAGAATCGGTTTAGTAGAACTGGTTGAAAAAGAATATTTACTTTTCATGGGCGTAGTATTGCCCACTTTTAGGTCCCCAGGGGGGCACGGTTATACATGTTGGTGATAACACTAACCTTGATGTAATGCTTTCTGGGGAAAAGGGTAATTGGCTTTTGCTGACATTACTTTTGGCCAATTACCTCTAAAACTTATATATGTTACTACCCAATCTGTGGAAACAGAGCAACGGGCGTGCAGATAAGCATTTTAAGGAAGTGGGCTTGCCTACGCTGGTCAGTAAGGTCAATAGAAAGTTAACCTTCAGGGGATTTCTTTCGAGGCTTTACCAGTACCCTTAAACTGGCACAACGGGAACCAGTAGCCCCACAGATGACCTGCCTTCCGGAGGGTTAAAGATATGATGCTCGTCTTTAGACGACATCATCTTTGATGATTCGTGGCGGACTTCGTGTTACCCTCAACAGGAAGGATGATTCTGTGGCTGGTTGTTGGTGAGGTCTCCTTCTGGAGCTCACGTGGTGGCTGTGGCTGCTACCAAAATCGCTGGGAGAGGTGTTGGTTTAAGGACTGATGCTTCGCCAGTGCTGGTGGCTAGTCGGACTTCGGGCCGCCAATGGTAACACCAAGAGTGTAAAGGAACCCTATTGTTTTCACTACCCTGTCCGTCCGTCCGTCTGTCTGTAAGTTTGTCACAGGCTGTTTTCTCGAGAACCGTAAAAGGTATGGAACTGAAATTTACACAGAATATGTATAATTATGGCCGCTGCAACGACATATATATGGCAGTTAAAAATTACAGGGTGTTCAAAAGCGAGCAACCAAATACATATGTTAAAATCTCAATTATACACTTATATATAGACCGTGAAAAATATCAAAGTTAGTGTATTATTACACAGAGTACACCAATTAAAACCGAAATTGAAACAAAATAAAAATTAAAGGGTATTCTATCAGTTAATGTAATTTTGAATATGTGATTTTGACAATTAGCTGTATCTTGATAGCCTTTGAAATATCCACAGCAAGTGCAGCATTTTAAAGGCAACATTAGCGATTACTAAAACAAAACAATATAAAAATTTAAGAGTATTTTATGAGGCTATGTATGTAATTTTGAAATTTAGCTATATCTTCTGAGCCATTATGTAATATACAGACACTTATATATAGATAGATAAAAAAAGTCGCTTATTTATCGCAAAAAATCGCAAAAAGAAGAAAAAAATCGCAAAGACAAGAAAAAAATTGCCAGAAAAAATCGCCAAAACTAAAAAAAACGCCAAAAAAACAAAAAGTCATCAAAACTAAAATATCGCCAAAAACCGCAAAAAAACGAAAAGAATATCGCCAAAATTAAAAAATCGCCATAACTAAAAATATCGTAAAAAAACGCAAAAAAAAGTAGCCAAACCAACAAAAGCGCAAAACCAAAAAAAAACACAAAAACGGAAAAAAATTGCCAAGAATATAAAAGCCCTTAAACAAAAGAAATTTAAAAATGCCCAAAATCAAAAAAAAATCGCAAAAAAGCCAAAAGATATATATGAGTGTATGTGGTATTGGAGTTCTTCGTGTGCGAGTCAAATTAGCACTTTTCTGAATTTATTTAATCGTGATGTAGCATTGAAACTAAATCTTAATGTTTGTGCAAAGTTTCATAAGAATGTGTGGGCGTGATGCCACTCACTTTTAAGCGAGACCAATCTGGAAGTTCATTCTTTCGAATAGAAAAAAAAATCGGAGATCGGTTTATAAATGGCGGACTTTTTAGGGAACATATATAAAAAATTCATGACGTCTTTCTCCTCATATTCACTTGATATCTAAATGAAGTCCAAATTGTTAGAATGCGGCAATTTGGTTCTGATCGAAACAGCTGCTCAAAAGTTATGAGTTACGTACACAGTTACTCATATGTCGAGATCTTATGAAAACTCCATTTCCGAACATCGGTATCAACTAACTATTTGCCTATTATCCCTGGTCCAGATGCCTACAAATGTCGAGAAGATTTTTTCAGTTTAAAATCTTTAATACACAATTTTAAACAAAGATTTGCAAATAAATTATGAACCTTTAGTTAAGTACAGTAGCAAAATTAAAAACTTTCAATCAATTTTTTCCCTTTTACACCCAAAGTGATCCATCCACATTTATTATTCCGTGTTTTTTCGCTCTCACTATTTCTTATCTTGTTTTCATAAGTGTAAAATTGTGAAAGATCTGTATAAAAGCAAAAAAAAAACTGCTCAACAATATTATAGAATATTTTTTATTTTCATACAGATAAAACAACATCAAATTTGTTATTATAATAAGAAAACAAAACGATGATGCGTGAGTTAAATGCATTATAAGCGTGAAGAAGTCAAAATATATTGTTCGAATAAATGAATGAGACGGGTCTCTGTTAAATATTAATATTAATATCACATACAATTTCATATTTTTCTTAAAAAGAAAAAAAACTAACAAACTTAACACACAAACCAACATTTACAACTATTAACACGCCACTTTTTGCTCTCAGTCCCTGGTTTTGTGTAAATTTTCAAAATCAATTGACTCCAAAAATAAAAAAATAACAGGCAACAAGTAACAATGAAAAAAAAAGACATGAATTGAATTGAACTGAACTGAAAGATACAAATATTACGATAATTATGTTGTCAGTAATAATATTTCTTTAAATTTCTTTTTTTACAATCTTTCAATCCATTTTTTCATTCATGTCGGTCTATAAATTTTAAACACTTTTGGAGTAATTTTTTTTTGTTTTGTTAAATATTTTATTCATGAATCCAGTTTTGTTTTGGAGATTTATTTATGTGATGTTAATAATAATTATTGTATTGTTTTTTATATGGCGCCTAGAAATCTTAAATCAAACTGCCTGCCATTCAAGTGTAAAAGGCTTCAATTATTTCTTATTGGCCATATAAAATATCATTGATAAAAAAGGAGTTCAGATAACATTTACAGTCATTGTTAATGAGTTTTATTTCGTGTTAAATCATTTTGATTGGATCTTTTAAATATGCAAACATTTTTTTTGAAGGATTTTGCAAAAATAAATGAAATAATAATTTGCTGAACGAGATATATTAGACAGTTCTTGGAACTGAACTACTTAGAGTGAAATGACTATGGTTATCGATATAAACTATTATACACTGAAAGGAAAAACTTCATAAATATAATGATTTTGTTGCGTTGCGGTAATAATTTTGCCATTGTCTTACAGCCAGCGTTACCGTTGTGCGACTAAAGTCGTATTTTGCCCCTTTTATGAAGGCCATGCCACTTTTTGTGCCCCTTTGTTTTAAATCCCCTTTTGTAGCATTTTGTATTATTTTGTGCCACTTTTGCCCCATTTTTGAACAAACTGAACTTTTGTTTTTATTTTTGCAATAAATGTACGCAGATACCCACCCAAGCTTCTATATACGTGTCATGAAGCCGAGCCAGAAATATGTATGTACTCAAGGGGCGATATTATAGATATTAAGACCATACTATTACCTTTTTTTACCAAAAGCTGTGTAGTGAAATTCTATCGTTCATTAATAGTGGCGAAAAAATACTGTGTATTTAGATCCGGTATTTATCAAATTAACGTTACTAAGAAATGAATTATCAATTAGAGTAAAAGTAGACACTTGTCGGTCCATGCTATCCGCTTGAAATTTGTTCCAAAATGACTTAAAAGATTGCATTCCAAGCAACAAGTTTACTGAAAAAAGCAGATATACAGTTAAAAAAAAAAACGCCAAAAATAACAGCATAACATATTGAATATTTTTTTAACCTCCCGAAATCAAAGGGAGGAAGTTACTGACTCGAACATATAATCGAAAATCGAGTTTTAATCGACGTTTTGAGTTCATGAGAATCTATTCGGGCTATGTTTACGATGATGTCCGTATGGATATATGCATGTATTAGGGAAGCCAAACGGAACTAGTTTTTTCGAAACGCGGAATTCGGGATTTTTAATTTAAAAAAACTGGATTTCGGAATTGATCGGGATTTTTATACCATTAAAAAAGCTAATAAATTCATTAATGGTTGGCGCGCCATTAGTAGTAGAACCAACGATATCTTAAGACAATGATATAGTAAAATCTCTTAATATCTTTCCTGTGACTTTTTTCGTAGTTCAATTGAAGTAATAAATAACGCTGCCGATCTAACAATTACAGCCTTTGAAAATTGAACTTAAGTAAAGTTTTGACGAGATCTGAGAGATTTTGGCCATGTGAATCCAAATTGATTATTAGGCTAAGGTTCGTAACGTTATATTCAGAAAGCATTGGGTATGATTAATATTCCACGGAACAAGGGAAAAATCTAGCATCAACTTAATTTTTCAACGTACACAGCAGAACAGAGTAGCGCCACTTTCGGAAGCCGCTACACTTCCATCGTCAGTGCTCACGTGTATTTGCTTATCACCACTTGTCAGGTGGCTCTGTTGAATGTGATTTTAATTCTTATATATACAACTTTTTCGTGAAAATTGAATACGAGAATTAAATTACTCTCAAGCTGATATTAAAGTTCACTTTCCCAGCGTTGCCATGTTCCTTGGAATATTAATCATACCCAATTATTTCTGAATATAACGTTACGAACCTTGGCCTAATAATCAATTTGGATTCACAAGGCAAATACGTTCGAAATAATCATATTTTGGCCATGTTTGGACACATCTTTACTTGTAGCTCATTTAGACCATATGATAATCGTAGCCAATAATCCACACTCTTCGAAAATATAAGTCGCATTTTTTAATTGTATTTGTGAACTTTTTTACAAAACTTTGAAAATTGAACTTAAGTAAAAATGCTGATGATCTCTGAGAGATTTTGGCCATATTATCGAATATTTAAAACATTTTTTTTAAATATTTATCAAACAAAGTATACTTACATAAATATGTGCCAAAAAACCTTTTTATAGAACTCCCTGAAGTTCTTTAGAAGCTTTTTGCATCAACTGCATTTTGAGTGCGACGGCTTTATTGTGTGACTTTCGTTTAAATTCTTTTTCGTCATTAGACTCCAAAAAACTAAGCAACAATGTCAACGTGTAAATGCCGTTATCATTCAATTTCAAATATTTGAATTTTAGCAGGGTAATTCATGCTCATGCACAGCAAAAAATATTCGACATTTAGAAGCACTAAAAACTATTAGAGGCAATGCATTGCATATTTAAGAACAAATGCTTCCAAAAATGCTACTGCAAATGCACTAAATTTTGCAAAAGAGCACGAGCGAATAGGCACGAACATCTGATGTCGTCGGCACTATAGAAGGTACTCTTGACAAGAAGGAATATGTTATCGCACTCTTTCCAGACATAGGGGTAGACCGTTTAATAACGGACTGTGAAGGGAACATGCTCAATAGCAGGGCCATAATTTGCGGTCTGTGCATGAGTACGAAAAGGAAGGCTGTCACAACGGGCACTCCGCAGGGAGGACTTTTGTCTCCACACTCCTATGAAACATTGTTGTAAACAAAATCCCAATCAAATTGAATGAAAGCGGCACTATGGTGATGCCGTAGAGCTTCTTATCAGAGGTAAATATCTGCCTACGATAAGTGAAATCATGGAATCCTCACTCAACAAACTACTAGAATGGGTCAATGATAACGGTGTACGAATAAATCCTACAAAGACCGAATTGATACATTTTACCAAACGATACTAAATTATAGTTTTAAGGCCACCATCTGTATCTAGGTGGGTGGCATTACTCTGGAACTCTCGAAAGAGGATAAATATCGGTATAATCCTGGATTCCAAACTTTCGTGGAAACTTACTATGGAGGACAGGATGAAGAAAGCTCTATCCACTTTTTATGGGTGTAAAAGAGTTCATGGAAAAAGAAGGGGGCTGAAGCATTTTACTTACGGCAGTAATCCGACCCATTCTTACTTACGGATCGCTTGTCTGGTGGGGGGCAATGGATAAGAGTACTTATCTCTGTATGCAGGGCAAGGTGCAGATATTAGCATGTCTTGCTATTACTGCTACAATGAGGGTAACTCCTCAGGCCAGTCTAAAAACAATGCTTCAATTAACTTCCCTTGATGTCTAAACCAGGTACATATCTGCAAGGTCTGCCCTTCGACTCTGATAGTCACACGGCACCATTCTACAATATGTGGGAGGCCAAATCGTGCGGAGACAAATCGACTACATGACTCCTGTCATGAATTTTGACAAAGCCTTCTCAGTTGAGATCTCTAATAGGGAAAACTGGAAGGGTAACTGTGTAACCCGGAATAATGCACTTTTGGTCTTTACGGACGGCTCTTAGATGGACACTAGTGCTGGACGGGCGGTATTCTCTGAGGGTCTCTCTCAAGTTACCCGACACCTCCAATGTTTTCCAGAGATTTATGCCATTACTGAAGCTGCAAAAAGAATTGTTAGGCTCGTCCTAGAAACCAGCACTATAGACATTTGTATACATAGTCTGGCCGCGATTAAGGCCCTAGATGCAAAGGTGGCAAAATCGAAGCGTGTTCTGGCATGTATTCAATCTCTGGCTCGGCTTGAAAGACATAATGTCAGGATTTTTTAGGTTCCGGGGCGTGAATACATTTATGGTAACGAAAAGGCTGATGAATGCGCAAGAGCTGTATCCGCCTTGGACCAAGCGGGCTCACAAAGTGATATTCCCTTAGTTGCATTGTTAAATGTTATTATCAATTGGTAGTGGTAAGACCAAGGAGCTACGAACACTTAAAAAAGGTCGTTTGCACTACTGGTTGTGATCATCACGGGGCACTGTGCGATCGTATATGTGTCGGAATGTGAAGGCTTTCCCTATAATGGTCACTACAACAGCTGCTTCGACGAAGAAGAATAGTCAGTACAACATATTCTCTGTGACTGACCGCGCCTGCAGGACCGCAGGATTATATATCCTTATTCATAAAGAAATTTTACCTTTTTTGTGACCAAAATTATTTACAGCCAAACGGCAAGACCGGTTTTTTTGGATAAGACCTTTAAAATTTTTTATCACTTAGCTCAATCGTGTATGAAAAAATTGTTGTTTTAAACTGTCTTTTTTATTCTTTTTTAATTTCTTCCCCATATAGCAAATATTTCCGATTTTAGTGAATTGAGATACCTAGAGAAATCCGTTTTTAAACAAATTTGCAAATATTTGCAGCTGAAATATTTTAAATTCGGAAGATAATTAGTTGTCCTAACTGTTATCGTGTTATAAAAATCATCCGCAGTCATTTTTTTAAAGTCCAAATAAAAAAAACGAAATTATATTTCTATTGGTGCAAGATAAAGTCACTTTAGATATTTCTATTTAATATACGTAATACACGAATTCGCCAAAATTCTATTATACATAAACAAATTACTTACTTTCTACATTATGTTCATACAGTCCCTCTTATTAACTCATTTAGAAAAATTTCCTATATTGAACTGGCTGGCATCACAATGGGCCTTATGGTCCCTGACTGAACTCGCTACCTTGCGGGAAGCCCTTCTAACCTAACCTATTCCATAACGATATCGTCAACGCTTCCCTACTAATTTTAGGATCAGCGGATTTACAATGCGACTCAGCCAGCCATCTAATAAGACTTTAGGAATTTCACATAGTGAATAAATAACTAATTATTATTTCACTTTTTTATAAAATCAATAAAAACCAATAAAGCGACGACGTCCTACTATAAATTCTCCTTGTACACGATCATACGTAAAAGACAAAGAGAATGGAGCGCGTTTTTTACAATTAAAATATCTTTTAACAGTTTGTTGAGCAATTTCTGCCGTTTTTTCTTTAATAATTATGATTTCTTGTTGGATTTTGTAGTTATTTTTAAACAAAATAAACAACGACAAACATATTGTAGTGTGTCGAGAATGATGATGGCCGTTTCCGTTTTAGTTGGTCGTTTTTTGTGTGCTTTTTTATCATTCTCGATTAGCGTGCCAAATTCAGGCACTCTCCTAAATAAATTTCTATAAAAAACCACAACCGCTTATAAAACCTCTTTTGCAAACTGCAGATTATTTTTTATGTTTTTATATCGTTTTTTTTTATAGAAAATCATCTCTCTCTTTTTTAGCCTGGGTTTTTGTGAATGAATTTTGATTTCAAGTGTTTAAAAAAGAGTAAAATGTTTTATATCTTTCTTTTGAAGACAAAATTACTAAGAGAATAACTAAATGAAAGAGCTCTCAAGAAAAGTATCTATGTGTATGAATTAGATACTTTTCTGTCACTTTATTTTTTTTTTGTTGCTTGGTGTCGTGTATTGGGAACGTAATAGTATAAGTGAGCATGCAAGTGAGTGAGAGCATGAGTAAGTGAGTGCATGCATGTTGTGTGCATCTGTATCTGCAGCAAAGTGTTTGTGTTTTGATATTTTAGGATATTATGATGATCTTTACGAACATTATTTTACTCACTATTCAGTTCATATTTTACGAATCCAATAGATACACAACATAAACACAAATTCTTTGTTAAACAACAAAAATATTTAAAATTTGTTGAGATTTTTTGTTATTTGGGGGAAAGAAATAAAAGTAACTAAAGGAAATAGAATTAAATAATTTATATAAAAACAAGAAATATGTAAAATTGAATAAAAGAAGAGTAAAGTAAAGTAAGAAATAAAATAAAAACATAATTAAAAGCAAGTGTTGGAAAATGCAAATATGGTTTCTTAAAGTTTCTATACAAGTGCGTATGGAAATGTGTGTGTTTTATTATGAGTATGTGTGTGTGTGTGTGTGTTTTTATTTAAATACTAAAACAAGAAAATGAAAAGAATATTGAATTTATATCTTTAAGATAATTTTTGTATTTCAACTAAACACCTGTGATTAGAATTCTAAAGCAAAACAAAAATGTTAATGTTCAAGAACGCATGTTTTTCCACAACAAAATAAATAACAATAATTCACAATAATATTTAGAAAAAAGCGATAAAAATTTAAATTGAAATGGAATGAATTCAAAATAATTTTTTAAATCAAAATCCCTACAGTTGTTATCATCACATAATAACGAATTACAAGAAGTTAATATGTAGTTTCTTGAAAATCTTTTGTTCACTATAATCTCCAAGAAACATAAAAAACACCATTCAAATGAATTTAATTGAATTAATTGCTTGAACCCAACCGAACTCTTTGTACTCTACCCTGTAAATTTTGTACGACATATATTGTATCTTCTCTGCATCCACTTGAATGGTTGTCACAATTGTTCACAATCTTATTAAGTATTTAGTATAAATAAGAAAAATCAAGAACTGCACCCACACTGTGATTCTGTTCTTATGACATTTTCTTGAGTTCCTAAAAAACGTACAACTTTCTTCTTTAGTATTATATTTTTCATCTACCCTTTTCCAAGTGCTGCTACAATGCGAGTATTTTCCCTCTGTCTGAGTGCTTTCTTTCCAAGCATTGTTCTTTAATCTTATGGATAAGAAAAATAAAAACACAAAAACGCGTGCTATAAATTAACACTTGTTATTCTACGAGATACAAATTCTATACTCATGTACTGCTCGTATATGGCATCTAAAAAAAGTCAGTCTTTGTACGAACATTCATATATATTCTATAGTTTACGCTCTTGTTTATATTGTTGTAGTAGTAATAATAACAACAATAATTCAGATTATTTTGATAAATATAAAATACAATGCATCCACATTTGTCGACTACTGCTGCTGCTGCTGCTGCTGCTGTTATTTCATCTTTATTTATTAAATAAAAAAATAAAAAACACTATTAATTTGTAGAAAGGGTCATAACCCTCTTTCTCCATTCACCCATTCAACACCAACAGCAACAGCAGCAACAGTATGCCATTCATTCATTCATTCATTTCACAATCAATTGAGAAGGTCAATAAGCTTAAACAATGAATTGAATTGATTTGTTATACTAGAACATCTAACATCAACAGAACCATAATCAGACTGATACATGGGCTGATATTTGATTGTGACACAAAAATATTATGGGCTCAATTAAATTATATTTATCGCCATATCATAAAACAAAATATTATGATTTTTGTATTTGTAAACATTGTTTTCTCTTAACCCCTGCCCTTTTAACAAATTGTTATAACTTGTGAGGGGGAGCGTGGTGGGTGCATATTTTTTAGAAGAAATTAAAATAGAGGGAGTTGCTTTTACATGATGGATTGAAAATTTATTATTTTTAAACAATTTTAACAATTATTGGCAGTTTTTGCGAATTGCTGATCTTCGATAACATGTTTATTTAAATAACACTGTACAACCAAATAAACTTTTTTCCAAAAAGATTAGGTTCAAGGGACTGATTCTAATAGCGGGCACCAAAAAATATTTACGTTATCGGTGATTTGAAAGTTAACATTTGCGATTCATTTTAGGAGGAGTTAAATTTCCTCCTTTTGCACATAGTTATACTAAGTCGGCATAGGAATTCTTGTGAGAATTACGTTGAAGGTAAAATATTTGTTCAGAACTTTTATGTAAAACATTAAGAGAAAAATTTTTGTAGGGCATTTTAACCCTCTAACTCATTGGGGTACGGGTCGTTTTGTCCTTTTCTAAAATAAGGGGCAAAAAACTCCCATTCAGCGGCGATAAAGTGAGCTGAAATGTTCTACATAAATGTTCCTCGTAGTGTTTTACATAACTTTACTTCCCCCTTTACATCTGAGAATCATTTTTGGGGAAATTACATTTCCTCCACTTTTGCACATTATTGTACACTAAAAGAATTTTGCCTCATAAAACCAATGAAACAATTTCATTAGATTTTTTTTCACAAATCCACTGAAAATTTCATTAATATTGTGAAGAATTTCATTGCTTAAAACAAAATTTTATTAGATTTATTTCATAAAACCAATGATAATTTTACAAATCCAATGAAAATTTTATTAATACAGTGAAACTTCGATATAAAGAATTTCAAGGGGATCCGAAAACACTTTGTTATAGCTATTGCTTCGCTATAAATATAATCAGCAAAGCCTTGATATAACGAAATTTGAAGAAATACGAAAAAAATTTATTATAGCTATAGTTTTCTTTGCTGTAAATTTTATTCTTACTTCGTTGTATAGAGGCTTTTGTGCGATAACTTCGTTGTATAGAGGCTTTACAAATGCGCTTGTAAATACATTTAGACTTCGCTGCTCTTACAATGGGACTTTACCATTTGTGATTTATTCTGATTTCGTTACACTGAGGCATTTCAATGAATATTTCGCTATATAGAGGCTCTTTTGCTCAGAGTTTGGTCGTTATAGCTATAGTGTATTTTTGTATGAAAAACTTTGCAATAAAGAGATTTTCTCAAGGGACTCAATGAAACGTACGTTATATTGAATTTTTCATTATAATGAAGTTCGTTATATCGAAGTTTCACTGTATTGTGAAAGAATTTCGATGGTTGAATTTTTATGAAAGTTTCATTAAAATTCAACCAAAGAAATTCTTTCACAATGTTAATGAAATTACTACTGTGCCAATAAGAGAATAAATTGCTTGTTTATTTTCTAGTAAGCAATTGATTTAACTACTGTAAATTAATGCAGTTGGTATTTACTTTGTGCTGAAATCTATGTTGTTTGGTAATCACAACACATTACCAATTTGTTTCTGGGTATTTTATAAACAAAGATATTGTTGAGAACTTTTTTAAGAAAAACTTAATTTTTTGCCGCCAACACGAGTATAACCGAACACACATGCTTATTAGTTCTGCACTATGGCTGAATTTCCAAATTTCGCGGCAAAAAGTAAAATTTTCAACTTTAGATTTTTAAATTTTTTCTATAGGGTTCAATTCCCATTATATTGGAAAGAAAAAAACAGTTCGTAGTCTGCATACCAAGTTTGTTGAGGCCACCTTGTCGGGAAATACTTTGTGTCGCAATTTTTCGATTTGCGGCCATAGTGCTCTGATGAGAACATGTCGTAGTGTTAGCCTACCGACGCACATAAATTTAAAGATAAATTTTAAATAGTACTGTATAGCAAAATCAAATTTTTAATAAATCTTAAGGGCCCTATTCATAATAATTCATCAAATTCTTATAAAAGGCTTATTAAACAGATTTCCATAAAGTTTTTTTTTTCATAAACCTCTCATAAAACTTTGATAGGTATTATGAATAAGTGGGTATGTCTACAAAAATTTAGTTCCATAAAAATTTTCCTCGTAGCGTTTTATATACAAATGCTGAAAAAATACACAACCTCAAACGTAAGAATTACAAAATTTCCTATGCCTATTCATCATTATAACTATATTCAAAATAGGGGGAGGAAGCTTCAGCTCCCCTTAAAATGATTCCCAGATGTTTTTGGCACCTTTTGCCGGAATCCGTCATTAGAACCTTGTAATAGATACACTTTTTTGTCTACTAATCTTTTATTTTAAATTGTTATTTTCTTGTGTTCTGCAGTGTAATAGTTAAATTTTTTTCTCTTCTAAGTTTTTATTTTAAGTTTCACAAGTTGCTAAAAAGCAAAATTTTAGAGGTTCCGCGAGGAAACGGAAAAGTTAGGAAAGGGTCCACGAAGCAAAAAACGCTGAACGTTTTATAAAATAAAATAATTTTCAAGATTCTGGTCTAAGAAGTCTTAAGAGTGAGTGTGCCGTGCCGCTTTATAGAAATATAAGCAGATTAACTATTTGACTATCTGGAAAAGAAAATTATAATATAATTATGATTATATAATAATTATATTATACTTATAACAATATTATATTTATGATATAATTGTTGCACTATGAGTTTGTTGGTTAAACAATTAAAAATTATTTTAAGTCCAGATAACAACAGTAACTAAGAATGTACTTTTTTTTATCCATTATGATCTTTTTGATAATGATGCACGTAAGCAGAAAGCAATCATCATAAGTTATTTCTAAAATACGAAGCATTTTAATAATTGACGTCAATTTCTTTTCCAAATATATCCTTTAGTTAGTATAAAACAACTGTGTTAATACTTAAGATTAAAAGTAACCAAACATGACAGCTTTTTTTCTTAACACGGCTTTGTTAAATATTCAAATAAACTAACAACTAGTTAAAAATAGCGTGGTTCTTAAAAAAATAAATAAGTAAAATAAATTCTTTAAATATCATTTATGAAAATAATTACTTAAGAAAGTGCGTAAGAAAAAAAGTACACAAAAATATATGCAAATAAAAATAACTGAAGAGAAAAATATTAACTGAAGCTTCAAATTATGACAAATGAATGGATTGATTGGTCGGATGCCCGTTTACGTGTTCCATTACGTATGACTGGTTGTCCTTATACACAATCGTATTATATCGCCAACAACGGCAATAGTGGCAACAGCAACACTAACACCAACACTAACAGCAATTCTCTTAGCACCAATAAGTTTAATTTTAAAACACACAAATTACAGCAATTATATACAACAGCTGGAAAACTAAAAGGTAAATTAATTTACACACCTTCCATTATATTAATGTATGTGATATGTTTTAGAGTCCGACCGAATATTCGCTTTTGGTTTCGGGTTATACAAAAATTGTGGTTTCGGCTGATATTTGGTTTAGGCCAAATTTTTGGCCGATATCGAAACTTTTTATTCTATATAAATAATGAAGTTAATCGAAATGGTATTTTCCGAATTTAAAATATGTCATCACCATGAGTCTGGTTTTCCGCGTCCTATGTCTTTGCAAATTGAATGAAAATTTTACATAGTTTTATAAGGCGCAACCAAAAGATATAGTGCTAGAGCGTACAATTTGGCCGGCCAAGTCGGCTAAAAAAGTTAGCTAAATAAATTAGCTGGTTAACCGGCTTAGCTGGTTAACCGGTTTAGCTGGTTAACCGGTTTAGCCGGCCTAACCAACTAAGTTTTAAGGTATAAGATTATAAAATTTTATTCTTATTTTCACTATCCATGTATTATAAATCGTCAAGCAGTAAAAAAAATTACACCTTTAACTGGTTTAGCCGTTAGCAACTTTACCTGGTTAAGCCGGCTAAACCAGCTAAGTCGGTGGAGCCATCTAAACCGGCTAATCCAGCTAAGCTGGTTAACCAGTTAATTTATTTAGCAAACTTTTTTAGCCGACCATAAGTATCATAAGTTATTCAACTGTTGCAAAATCTAGGGAATGGTAAACCGACTTCGATTCCAATCAAAAATAGATTTTGTGTTATAAGAAATCGATTTTTCGCCCGTATTTTTCCCCGATGCAATAAAATATATGCAATTTGTGCTATTATTTTGACTGACACTGTATGTATGTAAAAACACTCTTAATAAAAATAATTGTTTTTAATATTTATAAGCTTTTAAAAATGTCAATATTATATTGATAGAAAAGCCGTCATAACGCTGATGTAATTTGACATTAATGCTATATCAAGTGGCTTCGTTTTTTAACCAATGACAGTTTACATCATTTTGATATCAACCTTTACATTAGCTGTCATCAATGGAATGATTGAAACAATTATATATATTTATATATTCTTACTTTTACTTGTTTTAGTTGTAGTTTTACTTTTTGTTATATTATATTTTCTTGTAGTGTTGGTCTTGATCCCGGTCCTCTCAATTTTTCGCACATTTATATACTAACGCCTGTACCATTTTTGTTATGCCACCATCCAAAACATCGGCAGCTCAAAGTCAACATAAACATTCACCCCTATCGCGAATATTTTTTCCCTTCTTTTGCGATCGTGAATAAAAAATCGAAAAATTCCCCTTATCATGAATGATTTTTTTCACGTGGACTTATTCCCTTTTCCCCTGTTTTTGTTCACTTTATTTTAGCAGGCAAAATGGATAAATACATCATTTCATTGCTATTTTATGCTTCCAATTAATTATTAAAGCTTATAAATATTTACTTTCAGGCCGAATTCAGTAAATAGTGTTCATTTATCTTAGTACTAACACATTTATCTTAACACTAACTCCATGCAACACCTTCCCGGCACACATGAACTAAGTTTCACGATGATGGAATAGCGAATGATTTTTCAGCATCCGTAGACAATCATTCATCGCTTCCAAAATATATAAAAACCCAGTTTTACTTAGTCTTGAGAAAATTTAATTTAACACCAAAAGACTATTTGGTTGAATTAGGCTGCCTGCAATGGCTCGGGTACTCTTAGGCATTGGATGCATCTAGCAATCCTAGACGAACAATTCGATTTTGTTTACATTCCTCATGCAATAAAAAGATAATTCCAATTTTTAGCACTGAATGTTTTTATTTAAAAAAAAATTTCTTTGATTTTTAATTTATTTTATTAAGCTTCTTCCTTATTTACATTCACTAAGAACTGATAGCGGGCAAAAATGTTCACGGGAACTTCACGATAGCAATTTTCCCTCGAAGGGAAATGAAAATTTCATGGGAACATAAATTTCACTTGTTATTCGCCATAAGGGTGATTATTGATGCGACATACATATCGCTCCTTTTATTGCAACGTAGTCATATCTCAAAAAACCAAAGTTTTTAAGTTACTTAAGAAAAAGTCTTCATTAAGACCTTCTTTTTATGTTAACAAATTTTCAGAAACATATCTTAATCCAAACCGAAGATATAACCACTAAATCCGTAACACCGTCCATATACTTGATAACAATTTTAAAATTTTAAACGCGATTTGCCAAGTTTAATTTTTTTTAAATATGACTACGTTGCAATAAAGGAGCGATATGATGACCAAGTGTCATCAATATGGTGAAAAGGTGTCATATGTGTCATAAAGAAAGAACTACTCTTACTTATTTCTTAATTTATTATTTGAAGTATTGAAAAAGTAAGTAAACAGGCCTACTATTAGTTTGTGTTTTCTTTTGTATTTTTCTATTAGTCTCTCTGAGTAATTTTTTTTAATTGCATATATGCTAGACAAGTTTCCTACAGTTTTTAGTATTGCATATCTGCTACTGTGTAGGAAATGTAAGTTTCTTATACTTTGTTCTTGTTGTGTTGCATATGCAATAGCAGTTTCCTACGAAGAGTGATTTCTCCTATTTTCACACTATTATACAAGCTGTTCGACTTCTGCACAAACTGATACCCTGATATAATGTGTTGTTACTGCTTTTTTAAAACTTTCCATAAACTCATTAGATCAGGGTTGCATTTTCTACAGAAGTCGAACGGCTCGTGAGATAGTTTAAATCAGCTATAAGTGACATCGTATTAATGTCATTCCAGCTATTATTGATGACATTTGCCATAGCATTGATGTCAGAATTCTGATGATAGGGTGTCAATGTGATGATACATTTTTCTATAAGTGTAGTTATTGCTAAAAAAAAGTTTCAGTAAATATCGGATTAGGCCGAATATTCGACTTTTTGGCCGAATATTAGGTTTGGTTCGGGTTCTGTCTCAAAAAATGGTTTCGGTCGGACTCCAATACGTATGTATGTATCTATGTATGTATGCATCTAACAGCAGGCGCGGATATAGCTTAAAGTTTTGCAAGGGGAACTGTTTTTAAATACAATATACCATTTCGTAAAATTTCTTGTAGAAACTCAATAGAAATGTGTCATATTTTATTCGTTTTTGGTCAAGGTGGGGTGAATATCCCTTTTTCCCACCCCAGGGCTCGTGCCTGCTAATAGATTAACCAACTGATTAATCGTTGTATAAATAACAACCACGACTGTGAAAAATCTTTCGGGATATCTAAATTACACCTCAAACCGTCAATGAAAACAAATTCCAAAATCTACTTTGTAAAACAGTTTAATATTTTAAATTAAAATTTTTGTTTTCTATTTTTAGATGTGCCTACACAAATACCTCCTTTAACGCCTGGTACAAATCGTAAAGTTGCCGAGGTGCTGAAAGCCTCTTTTGCTTCTTGGGAAAAGGAGGTACAGAACTGCAATATAACCAAAGGTAAGTTCTGCATTAAATAAAAACTTTATGATTTTTACATAAATAAAAATCGATTTCGTTTTTATATTTTCGTAAATATAAATTAAAAAAAATTTGCAATAAGTCAATAGCTCTTTCACACAGAAAAATTTCAATGTAAAATCATCTAAAACCAGGTTAATTTAATATTTTTCGGTAGTGATTTTGCTTCATAGGAGTTTCATGTTAATTCAACATGATTTACAATAATCTTGAAGGAACATTTATCCTTTTGAATTAACTATATTTTATGTTGATTTAATATTGCAGTACAGTTAAATCTAAATGAAATTGATACTGAAATAATACGAAACATCATATTGAATCAAAGTAACTTCGAGTTGAAACAACGTGAATTTGATATTGGAACAACACTAAGAAGCATGTTGAATTATAGTTATATCAAGCTGAAACGACATGAATTTAATGTAGCTATTTTATTATTATTTTACTTACGTGATAGTTATTAGCATAGGCATTATAAAAGTTTGTGTTGTAGTTAGCTGCCCCAGCCAAGATTTGAACTCGTGCCACTTGCACGATAGTCCACGCGCTAACGACTGCAGCCACAGCAGCTTCAAACGTTACCTTAGCTATACACTAAATAAATACCCATCGCATTTAAAATGAATTTCATTTTAATTCAACATGATTTAAATGATTATTTAACATAAAACTTATTTGAAATTAAAGTTATAGTCATGTTGATTTAAAATGAAATGTAGCGTTTGTAACAAAGTTGCTTTAACAGTGAAACATTTTAAATCAAAGACATTTAAGGTTAGATTAATAATTTTTCATTTAAAATTAATATGAAACAATTATAATTTTAAACCAGCAGCAGAAAATTTTCGCTGCTAGAACAAGTACAACAGTGAACTGCAACAATGAACAAAGCAAGTAAACACTAACACACTTAAACGACAAATTATTTCTTATAAATTTAATATGATCTCAAATCACAAATGCGTCATGTTGATTTTACATTCCTTTTTTTCTCTGTGTGTTCTATTTACGACCGCTCGTTGTATGAAATGAGTACACCACTGTTCGTTGCTCGTTTTAGCACGCTCTTGAGTTTTTATTTTTGTTTGTAAACTTTTCAGATGTATACCTCTTACAGTTCTCGAGATAGCATAATGTGACAAACGCACTTACTGACATACAGACGGACATTGTAGCAAAACCAATAGCGTTCTTTGTCACTCTTTGGTTACGTAACCCTAAAAATAACCTTTTAAGTAGCTGCGCAAATACTTTTTCAGTGAGACGCGCTTCCAGGGGACTCGAAAAATTTTATTCATCTTCATATTGTAGTTTTCCTTTAAAAATCTACTAGAAATAAGGCAATTTTACTTAATTACTTATGGCTTCATAGCAGTGAGCCGACGAAAATCGGTATATTGCGCCGATAGTGTGAACTCCGCTTAATGTTTTCATGCATTTGAAGCTGTCATTGAAAACAATAAAAAATATCTTTCTCATTATATTCTTTTATAAAAGTCTAATAAATATATACATTTTTGTAATTAATAAATGTTAGGGTAATTATATAAAGTAATTAAACATACATACATATTCCCACAATTCAAAATTAATAAAAATACAGTGAGAAAATTTATCTTTAAATATAAAAAGCGGTGCGAGTTCAAGCCTTGGTGGCTGAAAATTTCCACCCTCTTGTTGTTCAATAATGTATGCGATTAAAGTCATAGTACTCGTATTAATGAATAAGTAATTACAATGGCAAGATATAAAAATGTCATTAAATTTCTTATACAAGTCTTTACTTTTAAGCCCGACAAATATTTTCATGTTTGTTTTGTAATTAATTTAATTCTTCTTATCTTTTTATTTTTATAGATCCCCGCGAATGGACTGAAGAGCATGTCATATATTGGATTAATTGGGCAATAAAAGAATTTTCATTGGTTTCTATGAATCATGAACCGTTTTTAAAAATGAAAGGCCGTGATATAATTGAATTAGGAAAAGATAAATTTTTAGCCATAACACCAGCATTTACCGGCGACATACTATGGGAACATTTAGATATATTACAAAAAGGTAAGTGATTAAAAAAATGCTCGAAACTTAATTATTATTCTTAACAACAATTGCATATCTTAACAAATAATTTTTTAGGGGAGAGAAACGAACAAATTACTATTTTTTGGATTATTAATTAATATTGAATTGTGTTAGGTTATGAAGCAGACTAATATTGTATTTCCCAGTTGGCCATGTCTTTAAGGCATCCTCAAAGATAGGGCCGTGATAGTGTTAGTTCTTTAGTTTAATAAAAGATAGCGCGCCATAATCTTAGTTATATATAAAGTATAGTTTAAGAGTTCCAATATTTCATTTTGTTAAAAGTATACCTACGATCTGCTATAGCCAGGTAAAATGTAGCTAAAATATAAAAGACTTTTAAATATAAAAATTGCTGACTCGTGTGCCTCGGTAGGCTAGTGAGCGGTGTGCTAGCATATCAGTGTGGAGATTGTGGGTTCAATTAACAGTATCATCTCTGGTATGTTTCACTACAGCGAGTGAACGTTTTTGTTACTATAATATAGTTTGTAATTGTATTTATATTTAATAAATACAAAATAATAAAAATGAAAAAAGTTGTATATATAAAAATTAAAATCACATTCAACAGAGCCACCTGATAAGTGGCAATAAGCAAAATACACGTGAGCACTGACGATAGAAGTGTGGCGGCTTCCGAAAGTGGCGCTACTCTGTTCTGCTGTGTACGTTGAAAAATTAAGTTGATGTTAATTTTTTCCTTTTTCCTTGGAATATTAATCAGGCCCAATTCTTTCTGAATATATCGTTACGAACCTTAGCCTAATAATCAGTTTGAATTCGCAAAAATGGCTCCAGTTGTTTTTAACAAGTTTAACTAACACCAGCCTTTTTTTCCCATATGGGCAATTTGCAATTTATTTTTTTTTAAGTCTGAATAATTCCATGCAGACTGATAAAAACAGAATAATAACACTGCACAACACAAAACAAAAATTAATAATGTGGTTCTAATTAGGTGGTTCTAGTAGAGGGTAATAAGAAAAAACATGTGTAGCGAAGTTTTGAAAGTTTTGCACTCATTTTAGGGGTAGTTAATGTGCCCCCCTCCTCCGCCTTTTTCACTTAGTTATAGTGACTCGGCATAGGAAATCTTGTTAGCCTTATGTTTAATGCATAAAATGTGTTCGGCACTTTTATGTAAAACATCACCTGCAACATTTTTGCGGAATACTTTAACCCTCTCACTCTTCGTTGTATGAGTATTTTTGTAATGTTCTTAAAGAAAGAGGCAAACAACACCTCTTCAGCGGCGATATAGCGGGCTGAAATGTTCCACAAAAATATTTGAATTCATTCAACAATTAATACTCGTATGAGTGTCAGGGTTAATTTCGTACCTATTTACAATTTTCGAAATCCTACGTTTAAGGTATAAGATGTGTTCCTCCTTTTATGTAGAATATCACGAGAAATATTTTTGTAAAACATTTTAGCCCGCTATATAGCCGCTAAAGGAGATTTTTTGGTCCCTTTTTTAAGAAAGGGGGGAAAAATCCATACAACGAAGAGTTAGAGGGTTCAAATGTTCCACAAAAATATTTCTGGTGGTGTTTTGCATAAAAGTGCTGAACACATCTTATACCTTAAATGTGAGGCTTACAAGATTTCCTATGCCGGGTCACTATAACTACATACGTATAAGTTAAAGGGGCTGCCTGTCTATAGTAGACCGAAAGTATGCTTCTAACAGCATGTTTACACGGACAGCACAATTCGAGGTTCGATCTCTCATTCATGGTTCGCGCCCCAAATCATGATTGAACCAACATGTGTCGCCATACAAAATTTTGAGAACGAACCATCTTGATTCATTTTGAATCTTGCTGCGAAGCACGAAAAAATTACTATCATCTCCCATTTTGATAACAAATTATCGCTAGTTTATCTAAACTAGCTGTAAAAAGATATAGACAAAGAAGAAACAAAAAAATAATGTGTGCACAAAAATAAGCAAAAACATTGAACAAATATAAAAAGCATATATTTATTTACATGTACATATATATTTAAACAAAAATAAAAAAGTACAGAAGGATTTGCGTCCAACATGAAACAAGAACAATCGTTTGAACACTAGGGCTCGCGATCGTGATTCAAAGAGCGAATCAAGTGGTTCATATTACCGTATGAACATGGTATAAGAAAAGTAAGCTTTAAAACTTTGAAAGATTGTCGCTAAAAAACAAAAATTATAACAGAGGACAACACTAAAAAGTTAGTGTCGCAAATCTAGTCGAGGTCAAACTTTAAGACATAGTCGTAAGCGTTGTCGGCAAAAGGACAATCCGCAATATATTATCGCTCATACTATCCTAAATATGAATTTTCTATAAATCGTCGTTTAGAAAAGGATTCGACAAAAGATAATATCATGTACTGTACTTTGGACAACTGGGTTTTTACTCACAAGCATACATTCGTACATACTTACGTAATTTGTATAGCGATGTATATTTAATAATTATAAATAGTGTAAAACATGTAAGTGTTTAAACGTATCCAGAATATTAACAAATTGTTGGCGCCATAATCAGTTAGTCCGTCACTCATTCATTTGTTCACTCAGTCATTTATTCAGCTATTAACTATTGCACCTGACAAATTTGATAATTCTTGTAATAATTGTCACCCAAAACAATAACGAAGAACAAAATGCATTTAGTAAATAATTTCAAAACAAGTGTAAATGGTCAGTAGCAACAAGAAGTTGCATGTTTTCCCCAGTTACAAATATTATTTTATGTTTTTGAAAAACATGTTTCATTTTATGACTTTTAATTACCAGGACTTTTATCTTCTATTGTATGAATTCAAAGGAATTTTTTAATAAAATCAATTACATGATTTTATAAAAAATGTTTAGAATTTTAAAAATCTACTCGTTCATATCTCAGAGTAAAGCAAATTGATTGAATTAAATTTACAAAATATTATTTATTAAACAATTTCCTCTTTTGATGAGATGAAATTGATCCCTTGACACTATTTTTTGTAGGTATAATGCTTTATAGTATTGCTAACGTTATTTTTTCCTTGGTAACAGAATTGTATTAATTAAATTGTATGAAAAATGATTATGTTGTTTATTGGGTTATTCTGAGTAGTCTTGGTTTTTGCACAAGAGTGTAATAAAAATTTTAATAATAAAAACAAACTACAACGTGATTGATTAAGTAATTTTCTTTTAGGCTTCTCATTGAGTTTAATGGGTGAGATGTGGCAAGTGCAGCAGTGCTGTGCTGATTTTGCATTTGTGTTATTTCTTCGTGTATAGAATTCAGAGATAAAGAAGCTGAATCAACAAACACCCAAAATAAAAAAATTTTTATTATTATTCAGGAGAAATATCTCAATAACACTGTATAACACAAGAAATTAAATGTTGTGAAACTTTACATCTGGGATTCATTTTGAGGATTTTAAATTTCCCCCTTTTGCACATTGTAGGTGTAATGACTTAACGTAACAAATCTTGTAAGCCTGACCTTTAAAATATAAGATGTGTTCAGCACTGTTATGCAAAACACCACGAGAAGATAAGTAAACAAGTACATAAGTATATACATAAGAACATACATCTATGCGCACACGAAATTCATACGAGAACATTCTGCGTATACATTTGAGTACACTTTGCAGCCCTCTAATACACAATTCAAGATTTCTTTTAAAATAAAACACGTCCTTTTTTTATAAATAATTAATCTGAAAAGAGTTAGTTTCTCACATCTTTACTGACGCCCTAATATATCATGGAACGTACATCAACAAAATTATACTCAAAGATAAATAACACTATGATACAAAAGTTGTGAAAAAAATTATTCAGGAGCTCTCAAGCACCAATTCTATTTCGTTGGAGCCCATAGAGAAAGAAAATACCTATGATTTTTCTAGGTCACTTCGTAAAGTGATTTTATAACGGTAAATGTAGTGAAAAACGGGTTTTTTAAAGTTTGAACTTTAAACAGTCATTACTTCTTTGTTTCAAAACGGATTCCTACAATCTTTCTCAAATTTGAAAGATACGATTCTTATCTTTTAAATAAGACATGATTTTCGAAAATCAGTTAGCAAGTGGCTAAGTTATGGTGGCTTAAGTGTAAAAAAATCAAATATTTCAAAAAATATTACTTTTCGCCGGCTCTAAGTTGCTTATGCGATACTAAACAACTATACAAATTAACTTTTGTGAAAAGCAACATTGAAATAGCTTTCCAAAATGTCTAAATATATTAAAATCGGTTTAAAAATAAATGAGTTATGGCAGTTTTTGTCTTTTGACTTTTTTGCTTCTTATTTAAAAATAGGGCAGTCACGCTAATCTCTTTCATCATAACTCAAGAACGTTTAACCCGATTTTGATATTATAAACCGAATGAGGAATAAAATTATCTTTAAGTCACACTATACACAAGTTTTTTAAATTTCCAATTGTTTCGGAGTTATTCAGAAATTAACGTCGAAAAACTAGTTTTTTATGCAATTACAGACTTTTTTCGTTTTCAAAAGTTCATAATAAAATAAAGAGGGCTAAAATGTTACATTTTTATCCATAATACGAAAGCTGCGTATATTTGGAATAAAATAAGCCATATATCATTAAAATCGCTCGACAAATGTCGATTTTATTAAAAATTAAGTGAAGTAACTCTGTTGATAAAAATCACAATTTCCATCCCACTAAACCTGAGACTCGAAATAAAAGAAGATTCGCTAAAACGAAGAATTTTCGAAACAAATTTGTTCGATAAATGCTCGTAAATCTAAAAAAAATCGAATGTTCGCAAATGCGAGCTTTTGTCGATAATGTTGCGACAATAAGCTCAATTGCCAAATTTCATAAAATGTGAATGTTCGCGAAGCATCGAAATATGTCTCGATAAGAAGCGCAATTGCCAAATTTCATAAAATGTGAATGTTCGCAGCATTGAACTATTTTCGATAATTTATCGAATGTGTAATTTACATTCATGTGTGCAATAATTGAATAGAAAAAAATTTGCCACAATAGCCTAGTGGATGTGTGCTAATCAGTTAGCCTGGCGGTACTGTGTTCGAATCTGATTAACTGCAGTATAAGTTACAATTTTAAATAAATATATATTCCATTTACATTAAAATAGATAAATTTAAAAAATAAAGATAACAATCTTGAAAAATTACTTTTTCCTGCATTTTTGTGGTATTGATATTGGTTCGCTATTGATTTGTCTGCGAAACATCGAAATCGAAAGATTTGCTGCCACAAACTGAGCGACGAGTGGGCTGTAGCAGCTTTTTCTCTTTCCGACTTCGAGTGTTTTGTCCGAGATATGTGTACGTAACATTCGAATGCGATATTATTTTCAAATGTTTTAGTTTGCTGGGTTATAACAGACAAATTTGAATATGTGTGTGTATGTATGTGTATTGTATGAATATCGCATTTTTTGTCAATTGAGTTACTTCACTTTATTTTTTAATAAAATAGACATCTGTCGAGCGATTTTAATGATATATGGCTTATTTTATTCCAAATGCACCCAGCTTTCGTATTATCGATAAAAATGTTAAATTTTATTATGAGCTTTTGAAAACGAAAAAATCTGTAATGGAATGAACAAATTTTAAGCCACCATAACTTAGTCATTTACTAACTGATTTTCAAAAATCATGCCTTATTTGAAAGATAATAATTGCATCTTTCAAATTTTAAAAACATCGTAGAAGTCCGCTTTGAAACAAAGAAGTAATGACTGTTTAGAATTCGAACTTTAAGAAAACCGTTTTTACACTACATTTACCTTTATAAAATCACTTTACGAAGTGATATAGAAAAACCATAGGTATTTTCTTTCTCTATGGGCTCCAACAAAACAGAATTGGTGCCTGAGAGCCCCTGAATAGTTTTTAGTGTATCAGAGTTTAATTTTTTAACCCACAAAATTTTATAAATAAAACAAAATATTTTATTAGTAATATGCTATTTGATAAAGATTGTGTCGACATTTTTTTAAACTGCACGAAAAACAAAACTAAAGCTAACAAATATTGAATTTTATACTGTCGATATTAAAAAAAAAAAATATATCGATATACATATTGCAATTGAAAATGTCGATGGTATATGTCGGTATATTTTAAGAAAATATCGATATATCGATGTTTTATTCCATCCCTAGTTTGAACCAGGACACTTAAGTACCTCCATACCAAATTTCATGAAAATCCGCCCAGTGGTTTTTTGCGTGATGCGTGTTCGAACAGACAGACACGCCGCTTTTATAGTTTTATTATATGCATGTAGATTAGTACTGGCCATAGGAAATCTTGTCAGCCTTACATTCAATGTATAAGATGTGTTTTAATTCCCCTAAACAGGGCACGCCTAATCAAAAGATTTCTCCTTTGATTTTCATCATGCCAACTTTTATAGGTAAACAACATTATTAGCTAAATTTTTTTATTGCATTGACCATTGGAAACAGTAAAAAATACTAAATAAATATGAGAAATAACAAAAAGTAGAAAAAAATCAAACTCTTGCAAAAAAAAACTGATAAATAGAACGGAAAATCAGCTTAAAAGCGGATGTCTTCGAGGTAACAAAATCACCATCAACTAAAATGTCTACTTCTGTTACTGGTGCTATTTGCCTTCGTAGCTGATTATACTTCCACTAATGCTGCTGCTGCTACTGCTGATGTCAGTCGTTATTCTATTGCATTTATTCGCAGCATGCTGTACATATCTGCTGTGTACTTGATTTGCTTTTTGTTTTTGGCGCAACTGAAACTGACCGTACCTTTCTTACCAACCACGCGCCTTATTACGCTCAATTGAAGTTGAAAATAAAAAAAGAAAAGCCCCTTTTTGTGTTCAAAGATGTTTAACGGTGTTTTTATAGTCGTATGCTGTATAAACATATTAATTTTTACATATGGTTGATGATAGAAAACAGAGGTTTTCAAATAGCCAATAAATTGTTCAATATTTAAGATCAATCATTTTAGAGAAAAATTAAAATTAAATTTCATGAGATCGGAATTGTAAAATTTTACTTTGGCTAAAAATTGTAATTAAAATTTTTTGAAATAGAAAATATTTAAGAACCCCTGAAGTTGGAAATTCAAAAAATGAAAAATTATGAACGACCATTTTATTTGCTTGCAAGCAGCATTTAAACCCGTTCTTTCCCATTTAGGGTGCCACCTAAACGAGCGAATGTATAAGTTTGTGTGAGTAAGTGAGTGCACAATTTCACTGGACTGAATTTGCTTGGAACACTAGAAGTTAAATTGAAGCCATCAGCTACCACTCAGGACAGCACGTTCGATTCTCTGTTTCTACTTTCAAATTCTATTTCTTCATAATTTCATACTTTTATATGAAACATTTTCTTTTTTTTAAGTTTTCTCTGCATTGAACACCTTTTTTAATATGATTTAGAGCTGCTTAAAAAGTAGATGAATACTGTTTGTCCGTCCGTCCATGCGTCCGTCTGGACATTGGGCAGAAGAGTTAAGCAGGAAGTTTACTATTTTTACAATCAATGTTTTTTTTGTTGTTTAGATAAATTTAATTTATTAGTTGGGTTTACGGGTAAATGTAAAATTGTATTCTCAAGTTAAATCAATTTTAGCTGCTTTAGTTGATTTTTATGCTTAAAATTAAGTTAACTTTTTATACTTGTAAATATGAGATAATTTAATAAATGGGGTAAAAATATAAATATTTACATAGAATGTATTCAAATTAATTTATTTATTTTAAACGGAATGTAATATAAAATATTTATTAGATCAAACAAGCAAAAATTTTGATCTTAACAAGAAAGAAATTACACTGTACAACAGAAAAAAATAACATGGTTCTAATGACTGACTGATTCTGGCAGGGGCCACCAAAAATATATATAAGTGATTCTCATTTCAAATAGTTAAACATTTCATAAAATAAACGCAGAAAATTTACAATGTGTTAAAAACGAATAACGAAAATACTGTTTTTACTCTCTTCATACAAAATGGCATGTCCGTAATGCATGCTGTTGATTTTCCACATCAAGAAAGTATGAATTTTTCTAAAAAACGAGATTAAATTTATAACAGTTTTAGAATATTTGCATTTGATTCTCTTGAGTTGAGTTCGGTTTTAATTAAATTTTTCAACTAAATTATATTTTTATTTAGAGATAAATGTAAAGCATGTAGACAAAGAAAAATTTGACTGAGCGGAGGCTTCAACTGACGTGTTTCGATAGCTCCGCTATTCTCGTCGGAGTTCTTTTCCGCGTAGACCACTCAACCAAAGTCGGTGTTTTGCAGTCAAGAGCTGAATATGATTTACCTTTAATTAATTCATCCTGTCATTCTTAGAGCTGTATTTCATTTGATAGTCTTTGATATTCACTTTTTTCTTTTTAAGACTTGTGTTAAGCATCTTGTTATATCTCTATTCTAGTATGAGTTACCATCAATAATTTAACACAATGGGACCTATAAGGACCCAAGTGGGCCGGTTTTAATCTTTAAACTGGCTACCTGTGCAACCTAACCTATCATTAATAATTACAATCACTAGTGTGTGAAAGAATGTTTGTTCAATTTGTTTGAACATGTACATCATTTTTCTAAGGTGCCTTTAGAGTTTAACAATTAAGTTATGAGTTTTAGTCGAACTGCATGGGTTTATATCCAAAGAAATATAATTTAATTGAAAAATTAAATTAAAACTGAACTCAAGCCAAAATAATTAAATTTCTTTGGATATAAACTCATACAGTTCGACCTAAATTCATAACTTTGTTTTTTTTAAAATCGTTTTTGTCGACAGTTTTGTGTATTGAGCGTTACGCTTTTTAAGTACGCTTCATTACTCATTTTAATTATTGAAATTTCATTAACAACATACACTAAAATAACAGCGTAGGTTTGTACTTCTAAATATGCATTTAAAAGTTTTGTGAACTTTGGTAAATAAAATTATATTGCAAAACGTTTCAACAATCGATCATGGTTTGTATCTAAAAGATGTATTGAGTGTTATCCATATTTTTTTTAATCTCATTGAAATTTGGTAGTGTTTAATTCGGGAGTTTATGTTAAATAAAACTCATGGAAGATTATACATCTGAATTGTTTTAAATTCAAAATATAGTGTGTGTTCTGAAAATAATATTGAATTCGTAGGAAAATATATTGAGCGTTACATTAACAAAATTATTAAATATAATTTATACATACATTTTAGGACAGAAAAAAATTAACAGCTGCGTAGTAGAAGCGATATAGAGACATTATGCGTTCAGAAATTTCTGATTTGATTAAAATTAGTCTTATTTGAAAGAAGAGTTACCTTGCTCTTTGATCATGTAAAGGGTCCTATTATATAGACGTTTATTTTTTAATTGTAAATACAACAACTAAAATAGAACTGTATAACGGAATCTTAATTATGATCTGAAAGAATAACGTCTGACATTTACCTTTTTAAAGATAATTTCATTTAAATGTTAGTCCCTTTCTCATATTTCTATTAGTTACATTGGTTAAAAAAAACTTAAAATATATTGAAAATTTTAGTCCTATATCGCTTTATTAAAAAGGGCAGAAAACTCCCATTCAGCAGTGATATAGCGGATTATAATGTACTACAAAAATATTTTTCATAAAATTGTACCATTGCTTTTCAAAGACATTAAAGCTCAAAAATCAAGGGTTAACGCCAGAACTCACGCAAAACTTTAAATGTGTTTAAGGGTTAATTTCGTACTTATTCATAATTAGCTCTACAATATTTCATAAAACCGGATTTTATGAGGCTCTTTTGTATTAAAAATATGCGTTATGAAAAATTCAACTCTAATTCACAACACAACAGAAAGGCCGCTATATCGCCATTGAAAAGGAGTTTTTTACCCCCTTTTAAAAAAGAGGCAAAAACACCCATATAGCGATGCTCTAGATCAGTGGTGGTCAAACATTCACTATTTTATTCTTTGTTGGTGTATGTGCTTCGCGGCTAAATAGATACTGTGTGTATCTCACACACAGTATACGTGTTGATGGTAAAAAACAGCCTATATTCGCGTGCATAGGAAATTGACAGAGTGCCCACCACTACTTTATATCGTTAAAATGATCCAAAAAAATGTTCCTCGTGGTATTTTACATAAAACTGCTGACCACATCTAATACCTTAAACATAACAATTAAGACTTCCAAAGCCGAATAACTATAACCATGTGCATAAATTTAACTTCCTCTAAAATGAATCCCAGATGTTAACTTTCTATACGCCGATATACGTACATGTTTTTTTTGTGCATTCTACCAGAATCAGTTATTACAACCTTGTAGATTTTTTTTTTGTGTCGTATAGTGTTATGAGTTAGCTTGATTACACAAGGCAACACAGCTTTTGTTGCGCGGGATTTATAAGTCTAACTGCCTATATTCGAAAATAAAATAAAAATTTTCGTTTAGGAATTTATATTGAAACAAGAACAATAAAAAATTCTAGTTTGTTTCCCTAATGAAACATTTTATTTTATTTTGAAAAACAGGCGGTAAGTACCCAAGAGTAATAATAATTCTTTTGCTATTTTTTGTTTCAGATTGTGAAAGACCCTCGGAGGATTGCAATATTGTAAATACAAATAATTCATATGTGACAGGAGCAACAGCTGGATCATCGGTCTGTGGATCGGACCATCAAGTAGGATTTAGCAGTAACAATAGTAATAGTAGTAGTGCCAATACAACAAATAGCAATAACAATAATGCAAATGCAACAAGCAACACTAGTAGCAACAACAGCAATACAAATAGTCGTTTAACACCGCAAGATTTTTCAATATCATCAGCAACATCTACATCAACAGCGTCATCGTCAACGACAGCGGCTGGTACAACAACAATAATAACAACAGCAGCAACAGCAAAAAGTGATAAAACAGCAACAAAATTTCATATAGCAACAACAACATCGTCATCATCATCGTCGATTTCAGCAACAGCGCCAGCGTTAACAACACCAAGAGTACAGCAACATCACAGCGGTAAGTGCAACAAACAAACAAACAATTCAATATAATTTTTTTTAATTTTTACCGGAAATTTAAAATATGGGAAATAAAACAAGAAACAGTACTCGATTGTTTTTTGGGATATTTATTTGCATATTCGGTGGGTCTTAATAACAAAGTTGTTGAAAAAGTCTTTTTGTTTATAGTTTTCTTTTAATGTGTCTTAAAAGTAAGCAAAGTGCATTAACTGCATTTATAATGTCATTTTTTGTATCATAAATTTTTATTTCATTAAATCTTGCAACAACGGTTTATTTATTATTTTCGTGCCTTTTTTTCTTTATTTACTTTTTTAAGTTTATACGATTTTGGCCATATCCGGCGTGTGTCAAAATGTTTATTTTTAATATTTTTTTAATTTGTATTCATTTTTACCAATAGTGTGTAGTATGCTGTGCGTGTTAATTTGTTTAACAATTATAAATAATTACTTATTAAATGATAAAGAAATCAAGTGGATTTTCGAAATACTGAACGACTTCCAAAGTTGGCTATAGCAAAGTTTTTAGATTTGATAAATTATCACCCGTATTATGTATGTCGAAGTCCAATTTGTCGTAGTCACAAAATCGACTTCGTCACACATAATGCGGGTGACTGAGTTAGTGAAAAAAAGAAAAACGACCTACTTTATCCAAATTGATTATTAGACTAAGGTTCGTAAAGTTATATTCAGAAAGAATTAGACATGATTAATTGTGATTTTAATTCTTATATATAGAACTTTTTCGCGAAAATTTAATACGAGAATTAAATCACTTTCAAGTTGATATTAAATTGCGCTGTCCCAGCGTTGCCATTGGTTTATTTTTCTTCTTCAAAAATCAGAAAAATGGGAATGAAGAAAAATAAACCAATGGCAACGCTGGGACAGGCAATTTAATATCAACTTGAATGGGATTTAATTCTCGTATTCAAATTTCGCGAAAAAGTTGTATATACATATAAGAATTAAAATCACATTCAACGGAGCCACCTGAGCCTTCTTCTGGAGATAGAGAATCAAAATTAAACTTGAAAAAATTAAATTAACTTACAAAATCCCCAATATCTTAAGAATTAAATTATAGATTTCAACAATAATTTGCTTGAAAGAAAATAGTATCACCTTTTCAATGATTTATTTCTAAAATGTTTAAAAAATTATAACAATCTGAAATTATACCGCCTAATTTCATACTGTTAAAATTACCACATCCAATTACAAAAATGTATTTTTTTAAAGCCTTGAACATTTTGTGCATCACGCTACGTGACGTGACACTCGTTACATTTTTTTCTTACATTGATTGGAAAACCATCATAACGCTGATGTAATTTGACATCAATGCTAAGACAAGTTTGTTTGTTTTTGATCCATGATACTTGGCACCATCAATGATGTAAATCTTTATATCAGTTGGTCAGCTTGCCATTAAACAGTACAATAAGCATTATTATTTTTGATGTTCATGCAACATACTTATGATGAACAAGTGTCATCAATATGAAGACAAGGTGTCATATTCTCGTGCTTTTCCTACAACATTCTATGATGACATTCATCATCATATTAATGCCAGTTTTCGCCTTATTGATGACATTTGTCATTACATAAGTGTCACAATTCCGATGACATGTCAATTCTTTGGGATTTCTAAGTCCCGAAAATACACACACATGCATACACACAAATTAATATGTTACTGTTTTGAATTCTTTCACTCGATTGTGAATAAAATCAACATTTGTACATCCATTTTCACGCCTTAGGCTTATTTTATTCCTAGTACACCTAGCTCTCAGAGTAATGATAAAAATAAAAAAATTTTTTGCAGTTTTAATTTTTTTATGTATAAAAAAAATCGCCTCTGATTTCTGACAACTCCGAAAGAGTTGGAAATATAAAAAAAATTATGTATGGATGACTTAAAGGTAATTTTATTCCGCATATCTTAGTGCTTTATTTATTCGAATCGGAAAAAATTTTTCGAGTTTGGTTGAAATATACCTTTGTCCTGGTGTACATATTAGTCATGCCCATTAAAAAGAATCTGTACTTGAACAAAATGAAAACGGATTGAATTTTGCATATTTTTAATTAAAGGAGATTGTCTTCTGCAAACCAGTGTATTAGACCTAGTTATCTTTCTCGTCTTTCATTCTGTACAACGGTTGTATCGATCGGATTAAAATTAATAGTGTTTAAACTAGTTGTGTTTTAAACGTTATATAAAAATGTGTTATTAATACATAATATTATTTAGAACGTATTTGCTTGTGAATCCAAATTGTTTATTAGGCTAAGATTCGTAACGTTTAATTCAGAAAGAATTGGGGATGATTAATATTCCAAGGAACAAGAGAAAACTTAAAATCAACTTAATTTTTCAATGCACACAGCAGAACAGAACTCAATAAATTTTGATCTGATCAATACATTCGGTGAATTGGCTGAGAAAGATATGAAACACTGTGTACAATTTATTTTATTCATATGAAAAAAATACTTTTTCACGAATCTTTCTAAAACCAACAAATTGGCTTAGAAAACATTTCTTTTTTGACGTTATGAAAAAATGTTGAAAATTTATAAACTATGTATTGTCATTTGGAGAACGGTTTTAATAAATATAGTGAAATAAAATATATTCTACAAATGTTATCATGTTTCTGGAAGCAGTAAAAAACTTTCATGCCTTCCGCATGCGATCTTTTGAAGCGCTTCCGAGGATGCTTAAAAAGAAGGCAGAGATCTCTCAGTGTTCATAATGTTTAAATTACGAAGTTAGTCAGCATTTTACATTTCTTCAACACGAACTCCAAAATAAACAAAATCATATTCAGTACCATTGTAGCTTTCATCAATATAGGTTCTAAAGAATTTTCGCACGCATTGTTTTAAATAAACACTAACATATTTGAGAACTCAAAACCCCTCTCTCTTTCTACCTTTCCCACATATTGCATGGAAGAGAGAAATTTATAATAAAACACGATTTGTTTTGTCTGTAGTTCAACGATGGTAAAATTAGGCATGATTTTAGAGCATTTTCGATGCATCGAAATAAGCGCTTTTTATATCAAAAACAAGAGCACCAAAGTGGGACATCGCGAAAAAAATCATGCATATTCGAAGCACTTTTCGAAGCAGTAGAAACAACAAAACTAGCTTCTCTCGGCCGAAGCATTAGTTTTTGCTGGGATGTTACATAGTAGAGTGCTAAAAGATTTTGAGACAGCAGGTTTTATAATAAATTTCTATCTATTCCGTACAACAAGCAGAAAATGACTTTGTTTGGATAAACAATTAATTTAATTTGAATAAAACTTTATTTATGTTATTGAAATTGAAACGGAAATTAGTTTCGTATTGAGAAAAAAAAGACACTGAAAATTTATTTAAAATATCAAAAAAATACAGTCAATAAATAGTGCGTGTGTGTTCAAAATTTTAAGATTTATAATAATCGGCCATAACAATATTAATTTTAAAGAAGCTCTATTTGAAAATAAGGGGATAATCAGCCAAAATAAAAAGAAAACATACGAACGAGTACAATTTGTTAATGGCGCCAGCGTAGGCTTAACAACAAAATTGTTTATAATTCTTTAACGAAAATTATTGTTCCCTGTAGCCAGTGTTGCACAAACAGTAAGAAATCCATTTATTATAAAACCGCTTTTAATTTATTAATTCATACGTAATCTAAATTAATTTAAAATTAGTTTCACTTATGGCCTTATAACATTATTTATATTGAATAAATAGTAAAGAACTAAAACATTCATATGCCATGTTTAACATGTTGTATTTTAATTTCAGTTTATTTAATATTTTATTATTCAAAACTGTAAAAAATGTTCGTTGACTTAATTAAGGTAGTCGTCGTCATCTGACATCACGGTCGGTCGGTCGGTCCATTTTAAAATGAATTTTAAAATATTCAGTCGTTAAAGTAGCAGCAACTGAAACATCATCATCATCGCCAGCATTAAATGTCCCCTCTTGTCTTCTCTTTCATGGAGATAAAATATCTGAATGTTTATTAAAAAATTGGTAGCTTCAACACATTTATTTTATTCTTGTACGAGTATTCTAGTGATAATTAATTTTATTTTTCATGTTGTTTTGTTTATGCCTCCATCCTCTTTTCATGCTGTGTCAGTGTATTTGTTGTCATTGTTGTTGTTGCTGTTGTTGTTGCCGCTGACATTTGTAATAATGTAAATGACTTAATGATTTTTTGACACTATATTATGATGTGCAACAAACACCATTTAGTTTTATCAATTTTTATGTGGAATTTATTGAAAATTTTAGTTGTTACTGGTTTCCTTTTATACTGGCAAAAATTTTAATTTCACTGTACAATAAAAGCAAAATTTTACAAAATATGTAATAAGCTTCTGACGACTGAACCTGGTAACCCTCAAACTCTCTGTTGTATGGGTATTTTGCATTTTCTTGAAAAATGGAAAAAACTCCCCTTGAACAGCAATATAGCAAGGTAATATGTCCTACAAAAATATTGGACATAAGATTCTACTAGACGTCGTCAATTCTACTAGACGTATTAAAAATATGTCATACGTAAAATTTCACTATGTGTCATCATACAAGAAACTGTATATCGTTCAGAGCTGTAAAAAATTGCAATCAATTGTGATTGCAATCAAAGTGATTTCAACCGAATTGATTTCATTCTTTGATTTCAAAATTATTTCAGATTTCAAAATGAAATCTTGTAAAAATTGCAATCTTTTGTGATTGCAATCATTTTAAAATAATTTTTTTGAAATCATTGAATTCAATGAATTTAATTGCAGTCAATTTGATTGCATTTGCGCTTTCGCAAGACAAAGTGCATCAAACACTGAACTCCGCTATTGACTGTTTTGAAAAGTAAATTTGCAACAAAGAATATAAAAGTAAAAATTTTCTAAGGGCAGAGAATTTTCATTGCACACTAAGAAGTAAAGGACTGAATTTAGTACTCTAAGATTTAGTACCCTAGACAATCTTTTAATCGCTCTTTAGATCACTTCCGCCCTCTGACAACCACGTGTTAAAATCATTGGTGATTGATCAGAAATAAAACTACTTCGATTTCAGTTCATCACTGCTTAAAATATCGATAAAACTATTGTTCTTTTTTACCTAATTTACTTTGAACTATTTTTGTTATTTGCTTTTTTATCTCATTTCGATAGAAATTGTTTGCGAAATACTTTTAAAATAAAGCTCAGTTTAAAATAAAGAATGATTCAATGATTCATTTTGCTAATATAAAAATCAATGTATTCTCAAAATTAAAACTTTTGGTAAATATTTTATTACGTTCTATAATTCCTGGTAATTCCCGGGAATTCGGGAACTTCTCGCCTGGCTTAGACCGCGAAGGGCTTTCCAATGGTGAGCGAATGCCATCTATGCCCGCACTCTAAAACACTTTTGTTGAAAATTAGATCGAGAATAGTCGGCAACACTTTACTGATTGTTATCGACCTCAAATTAGACAGGAATGCTTGTCTAATTTTAAACTTTGTTGATTTTTGAACAAAATATGTTTAATACAAAAAAAAACGCCTGCGAAGCCATCGGCTGTGTGCGGCTTCGAACTGGCTGATAGTCTATCGTAGCTATCATTCAGCCATGTGCGTATTATTTTCACTTGGACTAAATATATTTAATTTGAAGTTTTTTCTTTAATAAAAATGTATAGAGTATATTTTCTTAAGTCGTTACATTTATTAAAACAAGAAAAAGCCTTATGGTTCACACTTGGCAAATATTGGCCGAAAAAAACGTGACCAACAGATAAGCTGAAACTGTACTTTCTTTAATTCCAATATTTTTTTAGATATAATATAAAAATAGCTTTTTGCAGCATAATTAAATTTATTTTGTGATATAAAAACCAAATTAAATCACACTAACCCTTAGCAAAAGTAGTTTCTACATTATTTTTTGTGCAAATATTTTCCAAGTGTAAACGTACCTTTAGAAGTTTGTTTATAAGTTAACAATATTTTCTTACCAATATTTTCAAAATTTATATTTAAAAACCTTTAAATACCAGAAATTAAAATTTTATGACCGAAAAAAATATGGCGTGCTTCTATTGCTTAAACATTTTTCTGCTGTTTTTTAGACAGATTGCTAATATTAAAAATTGTAATGTCATTTAGACATACTTTGTTCAATACAATAAATACTTTTAACATCAAATTTGTATTTTTGCGAAAAATTAGACAAATTATGTCTTTTTTTTTAAAGAGAAGTACCACATTCAGGCAATTAATGCCTACAAGTTAATTAATTAATGTGTTACCTTCTTTGGGAAAGGGATAGTGTAGAGAGAACAGGTGGTGAAGTGGGAGAGAGATAGAAAGCTTAATTTATCTACAGCCCAGCTATTGTGCGTTTTTTTTTTGTAGAGCAGTGTTGCAAGCCCCACTGGTCTCAAGTAGGGGCATTGAGTTGTGTAAGCTATGTAGCCATTTTATTAGTTCTTTTACTTCGCCGACGGTTTTTGCTACAATACCGACGAAGGAGGGTGCTGCGAAGTGCATTAGGATATGTTAGTATTAGTCGCTGCCGGTACTGCCAAAGTGATCAGTGCTATGCTTTCATCACTTTAACAGTCCAACACAACCAACACAGTAACACACCAGTGCACATGAGAAAAATGCACGATGTTGTTGGCTTGCCTGAAACTAGTCTCGAACTCAAGACCTCAGGGTTTGTAGTCAAACGCGATAACTACTCAGCCAACAGCACCCTTTGTTTGTTACAAATAACTACAAGCACGATGCAATTTTAGACAATCAGAATTTTTCAACACAAGTTTAGACAATATATGATACCAGATTTCAAGTAATGTTTTATAGTGAAAGAACTAATCTGCTCTTTGAAATATCTACGCGCGATACCAAAGAAGAGTTCCGGTACTTTTAGCTCCTTTGTTGGCTATACAGTCAACCCGTTCGTATCCAACATGGCCTTCAAGGCCACACAGCCAGCATAATACTTAAGTTTTCCAGAACAAACAGCAAGTAAAAGTGATATCAGTCCCATTGTGATAGAAAGCTTAATATGTGTGTTTGTCAAATTTTATATATTTCTCTTAATTTGTTCTATCAAATATTAAATATTTTTGCTTAAATAAATGTTTTTCTAAACCATTTTATATTGCAAATATTTTCAATATATATTTTGAAAAACTGATTTTGCGTGCAAATATCTTAGATATACTAGCCTAGATATGCTTTCAACCAAAACAGCCAACGACCCTGGCTAGATAATTTTTTTTTCATATTTTATTTTAAGTTTTTGTATTTTTATTATTGTTATATTCGTATACACATAATCAAACACATTCAGAGTTAAAAAAAATGTAGTGCTTTACAAATAGCCAGGCTGCCAATGATTTATACATTTAGCTTGTATTCATACAAATACCCATAGTGTGCCGTGGCGATGGAATTGATGCGCTACATTGAGGGTACAAAAGGTGATGAGTAACACAAAAGTATTCATTATAAAGTTAAAAAAAATAAAATATAAAAAAAAAAAATACAAATAAATCGCTAAAAAAAATCTCTCTTCTAAAGTACAATAAAACAAGAACTAAATGTGGTTTTGAAGTTGAAACAGAAAACTTGGTTGGTTTTCATTTGATTTAGTGCGTTTCAAAAATGTTTTTTTTTTCGTTTCTATTTTGATTTTCAAAGAACGGTTGAAATGTTAAGCAACATTGGTTAAAATTTGTAAATTGTATATTTCAAAATGTTAAGAAGGTTTTCAGTTAATGAATGTAACTATTGTACGTTTTAAAAATTTAAATTAAAAATATTCACACTAAACCGTTAAATTTGGATACTGTCATTGTTATTCTTCTGTCTGTTCCACATTGTTATTTATTTAATTATATTTTTCTTGATGGATGGATGTACGAGTATTTTAGGCAAATTATGCAATTAAATGTTTTTGTAATGTTGTTGTTTTTCTGACCAAAAAAGTTCTTTCTACTTTATACAGATCTTAATTAAAAAGCGCTAAGTTGTTCAGTTAATTTTATTTATTTAACACAAAGTCAAGAAAACTACAACTTTAAACAAACAAAACCTTTATGCAATATGTACTATATTCGACTTTTCATGCTTCGTTGAGTTTTGCTTTAAAACTAAACGAAGAAATCACATTTTAAAATTGTTTCTTTAACATATTAAATCTTGACGATAAAACGTTCTAATGCAGAAATATTTGAATATTTGAATGGTATGGGCAGATGGTGTAAAATTTTTTCAAAATTAGCGTTACGGTTATTTTAGTCAAATGTTTGCTTCGTCTGGACGCACCTCAAAAAAAAAAAAGTTTGAAAGTGTACTTTTTTGACACACATGTTTATATTTTCCCACTGCAAAAGTATTCCATTATGAGCGGACATAACTCCTTCGAAAAAAAAATAGTTTTGATCTTTTTCGTGGATAAAATTGCTTGAATTGTGCTTGTATTCGATTTATATATTATTGACTTTTTTTAAGAAATACCGGGAAACAGCTTCAATATGCACTAAACATTTTTGGTTTTGCTTAGGTGTATGACTTGTTGTTGTTTATTCTTACACGTGTCGGCCATGCAGACGACAAAAAACGAATTACCAGCGAAAATTTACTGCTGCTGGCTTAAATTTACCATTGATCAATATGAACTTTAAACGGAAAATTATTAATCTAAGCTTAAATCTTTTTGATTTCAAATTTTCACTGTTATAACAACTTTGTTATAAACGTCATATTTAATTTTAAATTAACATGGCTATGGACTATCATGCAGGTGGCACGAGTTCAAATCTTGGCTGGGGCAGCCAAATATAATGATAATGTCACCAGTAAATCACTACAATTTCACTATCGGCATCGAGCCAGGAAATATCAATATTGTAGACTAGAGCCCCTAAAATTAACTAGTGAATCTTTGGTGCCAATGTCTCCATGCGGTCCCAAAAGAACTACTTAGTCAGTAGTGCTTTAGTCTACTGGTAGATTTTCAATGACAAGCTAATGTTAAATGTCAATAGATAATTACATTTGCTGGGGTACAGCTGGTCAGTAGAACTACTGACAATGTCACTAGTAAATCGGTACAATTTCACTATTCGCATTTCCTGCAGGGGAATGAACAAAGCAAATAAACACTAACACACTTGAAGGACAAATTATTTCTTGTATATTTAATATGACTTCAAATTACAATTGCGTCATGTTGATTTTACATTCTGTGTGAAGAAAGACATAAATCGAAAAAGTTATTTTTACCGAAAAATATTAAATTAAAACATATGAGTGATTAACTGACGAAGCATAATTTAGGTTTAAAATGGCTCCGTCAACAAACAGAATAGCCGCATTTGGAGCGACAATAATCCACAAACTATTAACAAAGCACCATTAATTTGTGACGATTGCTCTATATCGTCAAAAAAAAAATTATGATCAGTATGTTGTAGTCAACTTTGAGTGGTATGAGACATGATCACGGCTCCACAGGCTATACACAGGGCGCAATATAAGTAATTTAAAGAAAGAGATATAATTGAACACTTGGAAACCAATGCTTGGCGTATTCTTAGGCTGATGTCAGAGTGCGCGCTATAAGCGATGATATAATATTACGCTACAACTCGCTATAAACCACTGCATATGTATTCTTATGTGATCGCTCAAAAGATGTCAGTGTAAAAGCGAAGCGAGGAGCGTGTACGTGCTATAAAGCAGGTTGTGTAATGGTTTGTAGCATGTTATCGCTTCGTCTGTTTTTTGTTTGTTTATTTCTTAAGAGTTTTAAAGAAATATTTTATGTCTTTTTTAACTTGCTTTTTTTATTATTAATTTAACTAGCTTTTTGTTATTATCGGCTTATAGTTTAGCTGTATTTGGATTTTTATGCAATTTTTGAGTAATTTTTTTAAACAAAAAAATGCATATAAAGGGTCCGCCAGATAACTTTTTTTTGAAAATGCTATAAAAAAAAGCTACTGAATATTTTCTCAAATTTCTTTTTTTTATTTGAAAGTACAATCCTTCCGGTTAATAATGAAAAATAATTTCATTCAAATGGCTGTCTCGGCTGGACATGCAGTAGCCTACACGATCGGTCCAATTTTTAAGCACATTATCGATTGTGTGCAGCTGTATTTCACCAATGGCTTGACGAATATTGTCTTTTAAAGCGTCAATTGTCTCTGGCTTGTCGGCGTAACACTTATCTTTGACGGCACCCCACAAATAATAGTCCAACGGTGTCAAATCGCAGCTCCGAGGTGGCCAAACGACATCAGCTCTGCGGCTGATAATGCGATCTTCAAAAACAGGGCGCAAAACATCGAGTGTAACTTCGGCTGTGTGGCACGTAGCGCCGTCCTGTTGGAACCAAATGTTGCCACTATCCTCCTCTTCAATTTTTGTGAACAAAAATTCGTTCAACATGGCCCGATAACGATCGCGATTGACTGTAACGGCCACTCCTTGCTCATATTCGAAGAAAAATGGCCAAATTAAGCCTCTGGACCAAAATCCGCACCAAACAGTGACTCGTGTTGGGTGCGTCGACCTTTGAATGTATGCGTGCGGGTTTTTTGTGCCCCAAATGCGACAATTTTGCTTCATCTGAAAAGATGATTTTTTTTTGGCAAAATCGGCATCTTCTGTAAGTCGATCGCAGGCCCACTTAGCGAAGCGTTGTTCAAGTGTATACACAACCATATTCGTTCAGCGGAAGGATAAAACTAATTATCTGTCAAATCAGACATGAGCTAAGTGCTACCATTTACGAAATAAGCACTAGTTGAAAAAAAAAAACGTAACACAAACTATGTACTCTAAACTGAACAACTCGCCTTGCTCAATCTAGCATCCACTCTGACATCATGTAGCATTTGTATAGCAAGAACTATTACGCTTGTAGCTTAGCTTCGCTTGTAGCGCGCACTCTAACATCAGCCTTACCGACAGACAAGTTAACCGCTTCGCGGGTTGTGTTTGTTAAAAAAAATGCAGTCTGATTTACTGCGAAGAGTACGTGAAAGTTGAAATTCCTGCATTAGAACGGTTGAATAATTTGTAGGGCTTTTGCCCTTAGAATTTCTCTTGCAGTTTTCCATTAACTCAACACCGTTTAAAATTGTATGCTCCATAAAATTAAATAACATTATTAATTCTTTTTTGTGTTTGATTTAATTAAATAATTTATTCACGATTTTGTGGTAAATTGTATTCTATCTACATTTAACAACGTCTCACAATCAAACCATCATAATTATTATTATTATTTTTTTTTTGTTATTCATTTTAAGTAAAGATAAAGATCTTTAACTGATTTCGGTTTTTGGATTTGCCATATAAAAGCATACAAAAGTAACTAGACATCGAGATTATCAAAAATGATAATTGTCAACATGTGACAGCCCCCATAAATGTATAAGTGGATATATGCACGTATGTATATATATGTAAGTGTGTACTATATTTATTGCACGATCAGTGTTTAAAACAAAAAACAAAAAAATCATTTACTATACAATCCTAAAATGTACTAGAGAAGAGTGTAGTGCATTAGTAAGAGGTCCCACTGGTTACAAGGTATTTAAATTTATATCTAAATGTCAATGTATGAGAGTGTGTGCTGCGTATGAAACAATGACTGACCATTTAACTTTTTTTACGTTTTAATTGACTACGACTGTTAATTCAACAGTTTTTGAATCATTTTCATTAATTGTCATACTTTAAGGCTGTCGGCATGGTATGAGGCAACTACAGTGAACTCACCATACCATGACGATTGTAAGCTGCTCATCTCTATAAATGTTAAAAATTCCCTGTTTTCTTTAATTTATTGTGCAGTTGACTTTTTTTAATTTCTTTCTGAATAACTCAGAATCTGTTGAACAAATAAAAATGTAATGTTGAATGAGTTCGAAACATTTTTGGAAAATATTTATTAACAAAATTGGACAAGTAGTTCTCTAGTGATGACAAAATTGGTGGACCTGGTACTTCAAAACTCGCAATTTTTATGTAAATTTTGTCACTTCGTTTATTTTTGTAGTATTTTATAAATATTTCAATTATTTTTTTAATGAATCTTATGGATTTGTCAATTAATATTTTAGTTGAGATCTTAATAATATTTCAATTAATTTTTCAATTAATATAATTAATGTTTTTCCAATAGAAAAAATCGTAAAATATTTTCAACTAAAACTGAGCGAATAATACTAAAAATTTTGTGATTAGCTGAAAATTAGTTATTTATTTTAATTAAATCAACCGATTTTGTAATTGCATATTATTTTTACTATTTTCTGTGTATATAAAAATAATTGTATTAAAACTCCAATTTTTTGTATATTTTGCATCAAAAGTGGACTAGTCCAAGCATCGATAAACTTCTTGCTGATATGATTCCGATACACTTGATGAATTTAAATTGAATAAACAAAAAACATAGACTGAGAGCTGCACTTTCATACACATTCAATAAAAATCTGAAAAACCTTAGCTTTTGCTCTATAAAGCTCAAATTTTATAGAGTTTTAATTGAATTTTGATAAAGTAGGCGGTTCAAAAAACTTAATTTTGATCCGCTGAACACGAAAATGAAATAATTTTTTTTATGTAAAGGCGATTTCGAAATATCCGCGAAAAACCAGCAAAAGCTTTACTTTCTGGTAGGCAAACAAGTTTATGAGGGTTTGAATCGTAACTACATTGAGAAGTTCAAAATATAAGTGGGGTACCATGTACTTACATGTAAAACTGTTCTTCGTGGTGTTTTACATAAATGTGTTGAACATATCTTATACATTAAACGTAAGCCCTACAAGATATCCTATGCTGTTGGCTGAGTAGTTATCGCGTTTGACTACAAACCCTGAGGTCTTGAGTTCAAGACTAGTTTCAGGCAAGCCAACAACATCGTGCATTTTTCTCATGTTCATTGGTGTGTTATCGTGTTGGTTGTTGTTGGACTGTTCGGTGATGAAGGCATAGCGCTGATCACTTTGGCAGTACCGGCAGCGAGTAGTACTAACATATACTAATGCACTTCACAGCACTCTCCTTAGTCGGTATTGTAGCAGAACCGTCGCCAAAGTAAAAGAACTAATAAAAAGGCTACACAGCTTAAAAACAACTCAATGCCTCTACTCGACAGCAGAGGGGCTTGCAACACTGCTCTACAAAAAAAAGGCACAATATCAGGGTTGAATTAAGCTTTCTATCTCTCTCTCTCCCACTTCACTACCTGTTCTCTCTACACTATCCCTTTCCCAAAGAAGGTAACACATTAATTAATTAACTGGTAGGCATTAATTGCCTGATTGTGTTACTGCTCTTAAAAAAAAGATATCCTATGCCGAGTCAGTATAACTACACGCAGAAAAAAGGAAAGTAAAATCAACATGACACAATTTTGATATTAAATTTACGATAAATAGTTTCTTGTTTAAGTGTGTTCGTGTTTATATGATTTGTTCATTGCTACAATTCACTGTTGTGCTAAGTTGTATGATTCGTTGTTGTTTTGTTGCAGTTTATTCTTATATAGCCGAACAAAAAACCGACAAAAATCGAATTACCAACGAAAATTTACTGCTGCTGGTGTAAAATAATCATTGTTTCATATTAATTTTAGACGTAAAATTATGAGTCTAACTTTAAATCTTGATATAATATTTTTCACTGTTAAAACAATCCTGCAGGAAATGTTGTACCTATTGTCCTGAACGTACTTTTCCTATGACTGGTGAAAATGGGAATGGTACGAAATGTTCCTGAGTGGTGACCGATGAAAGGAATCATTGCACAACATATCGCAAAACAAGAACAAAAATTTTAGGAAAAACCCTCATTGAACAAGCAGATTTTTTCCAAATTAAAAATATTTGTTTAAAGTACAGTAATTCAGGTAGTATTAAAGAACCCATCACAGGACAAGTAGCCTTAGTTTTGGTGTATAACCTATCACTGAGTATCTTAATTATGTCAACTGACCCCCTCCAATGACAACGCCATGTAAAAGTTACCGGTCCCTTTTATATGAAGTTTCGGAACTCAAACCGGTTGCTAGTCCTTGGGAACCAGTCACGTGACCTGTCTTGTGAATGGTTCCTTTCCCTCTAGGGAACTTTGTTATAAACGGGTAAAAACGGGTTATAAACGGGTAAAAACCTCTCAGATTTTCATGAAAATCAACACATATCTTCTACTCCTGCGTGCGCGCAAAATAGTGTAAAATTACTACGCAAACTTTTATGGTTTCTATGTTATAGGCCTCTAAACTTGGGCATCTCGGCCATTTTTGAGAAAAGTTCGTCATATTGAATATTGAATAACTTTAGAACCCGTCATCGAATATAAATAAATTTGATGTCATTCGAAAGATTTCGGTCTCCTCTTAAAGAATGCTGATTAAAAAAGACAACAAAGCTTCATGTTAAAAGTGCCTGTAAAACTCCAAAGTATCCTTTATGCTTTAATATCCTGAAAAATGGCATTTTAATTTTCTTTATTTTTTTGCAAATATAGCCAACCGACATATCTTTAATGTGTACAAATTTCAAGATAGGATGAAAACAAACTCAAGAGATACAGTTGTTTCTTTATGATAACTCGATAATTTCTATGAAAATTGTATAAGAAATAATAATAAAAATAACCATTTGGCTCAGGCACACTTTTTGCAAATCCAAAACAAGGACATCACAAATGAAAAAAGTTTTTTGATCCTTGAATATCCTATAAAATTGTATTTATTTTTTCTTGTTTTTTTCCAGCATATAGCAAACTAATCTTTCGCCATTGTGTAAAAAATACAAATCGAGATTTTAGGAAATAGTACGGCTTTAGTACGGTTTTTATTGTTAATGCTTACATAATTTTCATAGAAATGATCAAGTTATCATACAGAAACAACTGTAACTTTTGAATCTATTATCACACCAAAAAAATTAAATACAATTTTTCAGGATATTTAAGAATAAAGGATACTTTGGCGTTTTAGAGGTACTTGTTGCACAAAGCTGCGTCCTTTTTAAGCAATATTCGTTAAGAGGATACTAAAACCTTTCGCATGGCAGCAAATTTATTTATATCCTGTAACACATTCAAAAGTTATTCAATCTTTAATATGGCGAACTTTTCCCACAAATGGCCGAGATCCCCAAGTTTAGAGGCCTATAAAATAGAAATCATAAGAAGTATCGAAATAATTTTTCGCCATCTTACGCGGACATAGCAGTAGAATACATGTATATTTCGAATTTCATTAAAATCAGAGAGGATGAAAAGCCAGACAGTGTCGAAAATTTTCGTTTCTACACAAACGTTATATATAATTTTAAATCAACATGACTATCTGTTTAATTTCAAATAAATTCAATGCTAAATAATATATTAAATCATGTTGAGTTAAAATGAAATTCATTTTACATACGATGGTATTTATTTAGTGTGTATCTAAAGTAAAGTTTGAACCTGTTGTGGCTGCAGAGGTTAGCGCGTGAACTATCATGCAAGTGGCACGAGTTCAAATCATGGCTGGGGCATCCAACTACAACACAAAGTTTTCTGATGCCTATGCTAATATATATCACTTAAGTGAAATAATTAATAAAATAGCTACATTAAGGTCTGGTTGTTTCAACTTGATATAACTTCAATTCAACATGATTCTTCGTGTTGTTCCAATATCAAATTGACGTTGTTTAAACTTGAAATATCTTTTATTCAGCATGATTCTTCGTATTGTTCCAACATCACAATCATGTTGGCTACCTCGGGTGTGAAAAACTTTGTGCGCCTTGTAATTTTCTTAAATACTGAAAATTTTTACTATTCAAATGAGCCGCTCCCGATATGTTTGCCAATAGCGGTTCATTCTGAATTTGGGTCACTAAACGTTCAATTAAGTATGTATAAATTAAGAGCCATGACCAAATTATGCGGGGCTCTCGTTATCGCCAGCGACCTGTAGTTAGTTTAAACAAAAATTTATAAATAAAATTACCATATTATTGATGTTAATTTTTTTTACAAGTAAAACAAAAACATTTGCATATCAGTTGTTTTGGAATAAGAACGAACAAACCTGGGTTGTTTAACATCATTAATATAAATGAGAAGAAAAACTTGAATAAAAAGCAAAATAAAATATAGAATAATTTATTCCAAAAAAAAAAAAAAATCTTGTAGGGAGAACAAAATTTTCAGTGGGAACTTAATTTGATTACGGATTTTAACAGTGAAATGTGATTTAAATTTTTATTCTATCCCTGGAGTTTTTGATTTTCTAGGCGACTTAAAATAAAACACATGGAACAAAAATTAAACTCCAAATGGCATTTGCAATTTTAGTTTTTCGTTGTTATTTAACTTTAATGGGAGTTTTTTTTATGTTTTTATTAAAATTATATCCAGGTGTTCATGAGTATATTTTAAAAGGGTCCCTCTTGTTATCTAGTTAGAAATAAATTTAAAAGTGCAATGTATTTTAGAAATTCATTATTAATTCATGCGTTACCATAAAATGTATGTAAAATTTTAAAAATGATTTTAATCGAGTTAACGTTCTATGGCTAATGAAATTTGTCAGTCCGTTGTAATTGAAAGGCTTACTTACATATTTGTAAATTAAAAAAAAAGAGGTAAAATCCAATATAAAACCCTTTAGTCGTAATGAAATTAAAAACAAAAGCTAAAGGTAACGTTTACGTAACTGCTACGTTTGTTTATGTTTGAACAAAAGAGGCTTTTCATAAACTATTTTAAAGATATTTATTTACATATTTAAAAAAACTCTTCATACTTCCTTGCACTCAATAAATATTAATAATAAGTTATGCAATAAAAAAAGTGCAAGTGACCTTTATGCTCCGAAAATTAAATTCAAGTAAAAACTATAATTATGTTTTTAAACGGTAATTTTTACTTTTATTGTCATTTTCAAAATCAACAATCTGTAACAACAGAACGAATAAAAAAACTTAAAGACAGTTACATTTGTATGCACTTCTAGATACATGATATAATTTTTTTATGTATTTGTTTTTTTAACAGAAGCAAAATAAGCTCAAATAAATAATTATGTTGCACGCAATGTGTTGTTCATACTGTACTTAAAGGCGCATTCGATATTCTTAAGAAAAAACATTATGAATATCTAGCACTTTTAAAAAGTTAGTACAACATTTTAAGCACTAAAGTACATTTTTAACATAATATTTATGTATTTTTTGCATAATGCTTTATTAATTTGTTAACAAGAGTGTAATAGTTGTACGTTATAGGGAAAGAATTTTTAATTTTTACAAATCTCTAAAGGGATTATTTACGCTGCGAATTTGTTATGCACACGCATTTCATATCAGGGATGGACATTGTGAGGCAATTGTCGCGTCTTTCGTACTCTTTGGGCCTTATTAGTACCTTGTATATATAGCTATAAAGAGTCTATAATGTTGCATCATATGATGTTTCACAAATTGATCGATTGGGTCGCATATTCAAAATCTTGATGCTGCGGTAGAGAGCTAAAAGAAGCTCCCAATATTTTTTATTTTTTATTATTTTTCCCATGTATCTAAAAATAAAATGTAACGTTTTAGTGCTATTCGAAGTTGAAATTCGCAAAAAAACTCTCACGCTCCAGCCTACTCTACAATGACTTATTATGTTTCACTTTATTAGATACTAGCTATACCCGGCGTGCTTCGCTACCCCATTATTGTGCAGAAATAGAAAAATTAATTAACTAATTTAAAAATAACCATAAAATTGGTGAGTTTTTTGGCGATATTTTTAGTTTTGGCGAATTTTTGCGTTTTAGCGATTTTTTCAAATTGGCGATTTTTTGTTTTGACTTTTTAGTTCTGGAATTTTTTAATTTTAGAGTTTTTTAAAATTTCAAAAGTTTGCCTCTTACGGTTTCCAAGATACAGCAAACTGTTTAAACTACATAGTCAAAATTACATTAACTTTCAGAACACCCTTTAATTTTTCTTGTGTTAAATATTCTACAGACTATATCAATTAACACTAACTTTGAAAATTTCTAGAGTCTATACAAAAGTTTCTGTATATTACATTAGTATTTCAACATGTTTCGTTGCTCGCTTTAGAACACCCTTTAATCTTTAGCCTCTAGTTCTTACGGCTCTTGAGAAAACAGCCTGTGACAGACAGACAGACAGACAAACAGACGGACAGCGTATTGAAAACAATAAGACTAATTTACACTTTTCGTGTACAGAGCCCTAAAAAGAACCTTTTCCAAAAAGTAACTTTTCAAAAAGTAACCATTTTCAAAAGAGTACCATTTTCAAAAGTACCCTTTTCAAAAAACATTTTTAAAAAAGTACCATTTCTTAAAACTACATTTTCAAAAACGTAGGTTTTCGAAAACCTACCTTTACTTTAAAATATAAACGGTTAACAAAAAAAAGTACCAACATTATTTTTACCCTTTTTCGGCCCCTAAATGAACAAATTTAAAAAAAAACAAAACATCTATCCACTCATTTTTCTATCTTATTATGACGCTTTTGGAATTTTGTGTCTACCTTACTTAGATTCGGAGATATAAGAACACCGAGTTTACCCGTTTTTACCCCGTTAGAATTTAAGTTTTCAAAAATTCGTTCTTAGAGAATATATACAAACATAAGCATTCAGTATGTGTATCAATGTGCATAAAAAATAGTTTTATGGAAAAAAGTACCAAAAAGGGCTACCAATTTTACTTATTATATATTCAAATTTGAAAAAATACAAAACCGTTTTTGAGAGCTTTTTAAGGAGAGAAGAATGAAGTTTAGCTTTTAACTTTATTACTTTAGGAGATAAACTGTTAACAAAAAAGTACCAACATTATATTTTCACCCTTATTCGGCCTCTAAATGTACAGATTTTAAAAAAGTTTCAAACACCTGTCCGATCATTTTTCTATCTTATTATGATGCTTTTAGAATTTTATGTCTACCTTACTTAGATTCGAAGATATAAGGTTACTGAATTTACCCGTTTTTACCCCCTTAGCGATTGAATTTCCAAAAACCCCGTCTTAGTGGATATATACATCCTGAGGGGAGCCCACATACGAAATTTCAACTTTCAAGCTTTAGTGGTTTGGGCTGAGCGATGATGAATCAGCCAGTCAGTCAGTCACTCAATAACGTTACTTTTTTATTTATATAGATTAGATATTATATTTTATATTTGTTTGTTTTTATTAAACTTTAAACATAAAATTAAATAAAACGATGTCAATTGTTGGTTTTGGTTTTCATAAAAGTGTTGAGCACATTAAGTGTTATGCATATGGTTTGGGATTCGGAAATTCCCGGGAAAAGGCGAGCTAATATTTTTTCCCGGGAAAACGAGAAATTAAAAGTATACATTATTTCATCAATACATGGAGTTTATTTGACATATTTATAAAATGTAGTAAGTGACAGCGAAATTCATTTTGATTCGGATAAGAAATTTTAATTAAAATCCGTTTTTTCTTTAATGTCAATAACATTTTCATCGTTCATTTAAAATATTACAAAAGTTCGTTTGTTTAAGTTCTCTTTTAAAGTTACTACGTAATTCATTGCCGTTTAAACAGTAAAATTTCCATAATTTTTTTTATTTGTACAAAATAAAAATGTGAAAAGTTCAAACTTATAAGAAAATTTCATAAAAATTCAACGAAATTGAAGTCATGCCATTTTTCCTAACATGTCTACGAGAAAAATTATTGCTTGATGAATTTAGAATTTAGAGTGTCGTTTAATCACTATATCAGAACAAGGTGGAATACTTTGTATAATTATCAATGATTGCAGTGCTCTAATCGTTTCCTAAACTGAATAGTTCGATCTTAAATGAAGTTTGAGTGCTTTTCCGCAGAATTAATGAAAATATTTTGGAAAGTTTAGTGACAATTTTAAGTTCATAGAAGCTTAAGAAAACTTTGAGTTGCCACGACTAAGATTTATTATAAGTTTAATATAAGTCGATACTATTATTGAAACCCTGAAGGAGATGTTTTAAGAAAAATAAAATTAAAAATCAAAGACATTTAGACAGGGTATGTAAAATTCGGCGCAGCTTGTACTTAAGGAAATTTGCCAAGAAAAATAAGATACATTACGACAAGTTGTTTACAAAATGATTTGGAGGCCTTAAAATGATTTTTTTAAATAAATACGGTAATAGTCTTCAATTAGTCTTTATACGATCTCTTACTGTGTAATAATTATAAACTCTTATTTGCCTGAATTCATTTAAAAATGCCTAAAAATTTGTTTTAGAATTTTTATTATATTAATTTTTATTAAAAAAAATTTTTCCATTAATAAAACAACAAAAGTTTCGCCACTTTTTATTTAATAAATCTACTTAATTTGGAAAATTAACTTTTCGGGAAATCCCAAACCCTACAATCTGCCAAAATTAAAATACACACGTTTATATGAAGGTGATTGCACTCAGGGTTCCCAGCTTTGTTTCATACCTTGTCCCCAATTTTCGATTTTTCATACATACATAATATGTGTGTGTATATAAAATGAGTAACTTATAAAACACACAAGAATAAAGCAATATCCCAAATTTTAGAAAAAAAAAATATTCACATACATACTTATAAATTTCGACTGTAATGAATAAAAATTTTAATTAAAATTCTGGCGAGTTATTCTAGGCAAAGGGAGCAAGAACAAAAAATTCGTGTATCGGCATATTGAAAGTTTGGTCATGGGATTTATTTCAGGGTGAACTAAAATTGTGAAACTTACTGGAAATTAGAAAAGAAGATTAACGATGGCAGCACTGTTTATTTTTTATAACGGGAACTTTACACAATATGTGAGGAACTTTATATTATTATATTCTACCGACACCTTATAATCATAAATTAAACTTTAAGCACGCGAGGCGTCCTGTTGTGAAAAATCACAAAATTAACCCTTAAACACATTTCAAGTTTTGACTGATTTCTGGCGTTAAAGTTGATGTTAGAGCTAAGGTGTTTTTAAAGACTTATAAATATTTGAATTTTATGAGAAATATATTTATGGAATATTTCAGACCGCTACATCGCTGTTGAAGGGGACTGTTTTGTCCCTTTTTGAAGATAGTGGCAAAAAGACCAATACAACGAAGCGTTAGAGGATTAAAATGCTCCACAAAAATGTAGTTTATTAATATGATATTTCGAACGTATTTGCTTTGTGAATCCAAATTGATTATTAGGCCAAGGTTCGTAACGTTATATTCAGAAAGAATTGGGCGTGATTAATATTCCAAGGAACAAAGGAAAAATTAATATCAACTTAATTGTTCAACGTACACAGCAGAACAGAGTAGCACCACTTTCGGAAGCCGCTACACTTCCATCGTCAGTGCTCACGTGCATTTGCTTATCACCACTTGTCAGGTGGCTCTGTTGAATGTGATTTTAATTCTTATATATACAACTTTTTCGTGAAAATTGAATACGAGAACGAGTGCACTTTCCCAGCGTTGCCATTGGTTTATTTTTCTTAATTCCCATTTTTCTGATTTTTGTTCTACTCAAGACAAACTTTTTTGGTTTGATTTTATACTTAAGTATATATGAACATGTGAACACGTGAAAAGCTCAAGCCAGTAGCTAATTGTTTATTAATATGATTATTTCGAACGTATTTGCTTTTTGAATCCAAATTGATTATTAGGGTAAGGTTCGTAACGTTATATTCAGAAAGAGTTGTACATGATTAATTCTTTCTGAATATAACGTTTCGAACCTTAGCCTAATTAATAATCAATTTGCAGTTCGTTTTGTTTTACATACAAATTCTAAGCAGATATTGTACTTTAAGTATTGGGATTACAAAATTTCCTCAGCCGATTCACTATAACAATGTGTACAAGTGGGGAACTTTAACTCCCCATAAAATGAATCGCAAATGTAAACTTTCAATCTGCCGATAGTTTGCGTATATTTTTTTTACCCTCTACCACAATCTGTCGTTCGAAGCTTGACAAATTTTTTTGTATGGTACAGTGAATTTTGTGAAATTTTACAATATAACTTTGCATGTTTTTGTAACAGAACATAAGCTATTTCTTAACACAAGTTCAGAAATTCAAATATTTTGGAAAATTCTAACTTCGAACATAAAGAAAACTGTAAATAAACTTTTTAAATATCCATTTAAAACAACAAACAAACTAAGCGCCAAGGTATAGAGGTAATAAAATAAAAAAAGCAATTAGTAAAATGAACTAAACAATGAAACATGTATTTCTAAAATTTATAGAGCTAATATATTTGTTCATTATAATCTTAACTTAATAAAGCATATTCTTTTTTATATGATATTAAATTAAAAAGATTATATTTTTCGAAATTAATTTTATTTGTAGATATACAACAAAATCGCTTTATTTGTTGCTTTATTATGTATGAAAATTTTTCGTATTTGTTCTTTTAGTTTAAAATGTGTGTATAAAAATTCTTTTGTTTTCAAAATTAACTCGACCGTAACATTTTTTCTATGGCGTAATATTAATTCTTTTTTTTCTGTGTTTTCTGAAAACAAAATTATATACAAGTATATAGTAAATCAAACTACAGATACTGAAAGTATACCCAGTATTATTGTACAAGCTGGGCTTTAAAACTGAAAACTAAACTAAAAAAAATTAAATCTACTAAAATACTACATGGTTGATTGTTAATATTTATTTATTTGTTTTTTTTCTGTTTCGTTTTATATCAAAATGTTATCGCAACTTTTAAATTACAAAGCCATACATATATAAACACAAGATATTTACATACATTGTACAGCCAGCAATGGAACCTTTTTTTTCGTATATCTAGTGTGCTTTGTTGGTTTTCGTATATAGTTTTATATTAAAACTAGACGCGAGACAAATTCTGAAAAAAATAATAATGTAAAGAATGAAATCGCTAAAAGCGTTGAGCGTTGATTTTGGTACGAGTATTAGTGCTTTTAAAAACAGTTTGGAGTACAAATATAGCACCTTAATAATGCTACAGTTTATGGAAAATTTAAATAGTTGCTGATTAATTTGCTTGAATTTAGAGTCGTTATACAAAATGGCAAAAGAACCATAAACATATATGTATTTCATAAAATAAATTTTTTCGAAGTTATGTTCGAAATTTCGAAAAAATCTTAAAATTGTTTCTGCTATAAAATGTTAAGCTGAAAGTTCGTAACACGCGTTTTCGCTTCAACGTATTCACACCTTCTACGCACTCCACGCTTTTCCGCATTTCAAGTTACTTACGACGCTTTTTAAGCAGAAGTTTTTTTTTGCAAATATTTTTTAGCTTTATTACGAAAGCAAAATAGTACACTATACAAACATAACCATCGATAGCATTGAAACTAAAATATGAATGGCTATTAAAAACAACTAACCTGTTAGCACGCCGCTGATAACGCTTACAAAAGTAGAAAGTACACCTACTTGTTGACTCGACACGTCAAGGCATCCTGCTCTGTAATTTGATACGTACAAATACACTGATTCAACTTTTTTGACATCCGCGTACGATGCGAAAAAGCGTGTAATGCGTGCTATGGACTTTCAGCTTTAACGTAAAACCAAGAAATACATATTTGAAAAAATATGTAAAAATTCGTGAAAAGTTTTAAGTCTTACTTCCATAAAGACATTTTACAAAAAAGACGAGATGTGACGAAAACTTTATTTTCGGAAATCGGGCTCAAATCATTAAGATTTTCTGATTGCGGTAAGTTAAAAACAATATACATACATAGACTAGACAATTCTCGAAAGCACAACAAATTCTTTTTTGGGTCAATATTGTTTTCCAAAGCTGCAATTGACGTTGTTTTGGCTGAAAAGTTTCGCGACTCCAATGGCTACACAAGAATTTCCTTGCAAGCATGAATATTATCAAAATAAATTAATCGCTAATGTCCCATGTAACACTTTCTTGCTCAAGCTCATGCCTATTAGCTTCTGATAACACCGCACAGTGGGACTTTTGCAAAATAAATGGTAATAAATCTGGATCTTCTAAACTGCTGACTGGATTTATCTGAAACTTGGAACATCTTCAGAGAAGGGGTCAGGCTTTATAAAGTGCGTCTCGGTAGCCTTCTAGTTTAAGCACGAGAGGAGTTACATTGGGCCGAATTTGACCACCTGGGACTTAAAAAAATCTGAGGCTTGTAACTTTTTTAAACGTTATCCGATTTTTTTAAAGCGCTTTGAGTTAAGCTAAAAAATACAAAGAAATAATCTCCTGACATGTGTTTCCGCATCTCTCGTATCTTAGAAGATATTTGACTTTAAAGAAAAAAATGTTTTTTTCATCTTGACTTTTTTTAGTATTTCGCCTATAACGTTTTAGTTTACAGTTGGATTCTTGACAAAATTCTAGGTAAAACTGCAGAAAAAAATGTGTCATATCTGCATTCTTGAAGTCGGCAAAAGGCTAAAATTTCAACATTTTAGAATTGGCATGAAAAGAGCACATTAATTAACACAATCACATATCGCAAAAGGCAAACCATTGACAATAGCGCCATTTTTTTGTATTTTGGAAATGTTAAACACAAAAAATATTTTTCAAACTGACGATTTTCGGTCATTGCTTGATGTACATGTGCAAAAATACAAAATTCAAAATTTTCGAAATGTTGTTTTTTTTAGCCTTGTCCGACTTTAAGAACGCAGATATTAAACAAATTTTTCTGCAGTTTTACTGAATGCCGACTTTTAATAGAAAATCCAGCTGTAAACTAAAAAGTTATAGACGAAATACTAAAAAAAAGTCAAGGCGAAAAAAGTTTTTTCTTTAAAGTCAAATATCTTCTAAGCTATGAGAGATACACCGAGTCCTTATCGCCAAATGATCGTAAGCGACATTTTGCAAGATACTAATTTTTTTATTGCAATCTAAATTTTAAAATCATTAAAATGTCAAATTTATTTTGAAATACAGGCTGTAAAATTTGATCGTAAGCAACAGTTTATGAATATAAATCATGTTTAAATATAATAAAAAACCCTTCTCCTGAAAAATAAAATTTTTGTCGCTTACGATCATATGACGCTAAGGGGTCGACATGTGAGAAGATTAATGTATTGTTTTGGTTAGTTTAAAGCGCTTTACATTTTTAAAATCGGATGACATTTAAAAAAGTTACGACACCGGGAATTTTTTGTTTGAGTCCCAGATGGTCAACTTTGGCACACTGTAACTTCTCGCGTGCTTAAACCAGAAGGCCACCCAGACACACGTTATAAAGCCTGACTCCTCCTCTAGAGATGTTTGAAGTTTCAGATAAATTCAATCGGCAGCTTAGAAGTTGTAGTTTTATTACCATTTATTTTGCAAAAATCCCCCCCTGTGCAGTCTACATCATAAAAATGTCAAAGTTCTAACGACTGATTCTGGTAGAGGAATTAAAAATATACATGTATCGACGTTTTGAAAGTTTGCATCTGGGACTCATATTGGAAGAGTTAACGTCATCTCACTAATGAAGGGGAGTATTTAGGCCTCAGGTGGTCAACTTGTACACCCTTTAGCTCACCGTGTGTTTCAACAGAGTAGTCTGAGTTTGAACTTTCTTGAAGATGACTTTTACATACATCATTTTGTAATCGGAGTGCAAGTTTCAAAGATATAGATATATTACATTTTTTCTCCCAGTTGGAAGCACTGTGCGCCGATACAACTATCTTTTTTTTGCGTTAGTGCTCTCTACCAGAATTAGTCGATAGAACATGATCATTTGACTTTGTTGTACAGTGTAATTTGGAGCCAGTGTATCCATAAGATGAAGGAGTAAAAGTTCTAGATTACAGAAGAAAAAGTGCTAAAATGTTTTACAGCACATATAAAAAGTGCTAAAGTTATTAAAAATTTTTAATATCACTTTTTTCTTAGATATTTATTTTTTGAATCCAGTTGTGAATGAAATATTAACAATAAAATATGGTAACTTATATAAAAAGGGTAAAAAGACAGGTTCATTAGAACCGATTTCATTGACGCTGCCGCCAGATATACCAATCGCATACGTTGTATAGTTCCACAAGTATATACTCGTATAACTGACAGCTACAGTTTGGGCTTATTTTTGTATTTGTTTTTTAGTAAGCTGATTAAACTAAATATACGCTTTAAACATTTAAATTGTTCTTTTTAAAAATCCAGAGCCAAAGATTTACTATTCTTTAAATTGTATTTCATTAATGGAGTAGTTAAACTGAAATTGTACCCATTTTCATATCGCTATTGAAGTACATAGCGCTAGTGGCATAACGCACTATCCGAACAAAAAATTTTTAAATCTATAACATTATTCATAACTTTGTAATTTGGTTTAAGGTATTATCTATAGAAAATAAAATTGAATTCATGAAATAAAAAAGTGCAAAAAGTGCCAAGTAATTTTGAAAAAGTGCCAAACTAGCACTTAGCACTTTTTTAAAAACTTTTAGTGCTAACTGAGATAAAAAAGTGCTAAATCTAGCACTAAAAATGCTAAAATGGCAAGCCTGTTTGGAGCAGCAAAAAATAAATAAATTTTTTTAAAGAAAAGCTGCAATTTTATGGCTTTAAAAAATTATCTTTCCTTGTTTTAATTTTTTGGTCTAGTTACATGATCTCAATTACCAAGAACGGAAGTTAGAGTCGATTAAAAGATTTGTTATAGACAATTTTTTTTCGTTATAAGTAGCTCGTGCCTTAATTTTGACCTAAACTGTTTGGATAGAGGGTGTTTAGCACTTATTTAAATATACATACAAAATGAGCTGAAGTATAAAAAATAATAAAATGCACATCATGTGAAATCAGCTACAAATAAAAGGTTATTTTTTCTGTATTATTTCACTCCTATTCAGTAGTAGTCAGACTCATACAAATAAGAAAATACGAACAATAAAAAAAAATGTGATAAAAAAAGAGAATAAAATCATATTATGGTCATAAATTAAAGTAAATTTTTGTTTAATGTTTTGAAAAACTAAAAACACCAGCTTTCTAATAAATTAGTTTAGATTTTTATTTTGAAAATTTACTATGGCTCCTCCCGCTGTATTTCACTGCTCGCTAAAATGAACACATTTTCCAAGCCGTCAACATTTTAACAAACCTTTAGTTTAAAGGGCTTATGACCTATAAGTCATCATACGAGTAGTATATTGTATGGATTGTATCTTTGGTATTTAAAGTTTGTGTTCTGCATTTTTTGACCAACAGACCGCTGCAAAATTTGTATGTTAATTAGTTTGATACTTAACTTAATAAAAAGCAGAAAGAGTTTAAGTTTTTTTTTTCATATAACAGTCAAACAATTTGAATGTCGAACAAGAAAAAAAGTTAATTTTTTCAACATTTTATTACTTGAATACCATTAAAAACGTTCAAGTTTTTCTTTTAATTGTATGAAGGCGTAGTGTGAATGATTAATTTTAAAAGATACCAACTAAAGAATAGTGAAGATCCAGACGCGAACAACTGGTAGTAGGAAAGAAAAGCCATCATCATCATCATCATCATTTAAGGCCGCTAAATGCAAAATATATATTTTTACTACAAGTTTTTAGATGTTTTGTTTGCTAAAGTACAAACATTCTTTTTAAATATAGTGGCAGAAAACTATTAATATTTTTTTTATAGTCCAGAAACTAAACGCACTTATTAAATGTAAAAAAAAAACAGAAACACATTTTTCTTGTAATTATTATTTTTAATTTTTTATGATCTCATCAAATTAGCAGTTATAAAATAATTTATTGTAATCAAGCTGTTAAGAAAAGTGCAAAAAAAAATTATTTTGCTTATCAACCATCATTAAAAGGATTTTTTTCTAGCAAATAAAACCTGTAGAGTGTAAAACTTATAATAAGTAAAATTAAAATCTTAAAGAATGTTAATGAGAACATTTTATCTAAATATGTTTTCATAATGAAGAAATTAAATTTAATTGTTTAAACAAGATCATAAATTTATTAGTACTAAGTAGTCCTATAAACACTAATTAAGTAAAATTTGTGCAAATTTGCATGTTACATTAAATGAATTCGTAATATCATTATTAAATGCACCATATGCGCTGTGACTACACTGAGAGAAAACACGTCATAACGCTGATGTAATTCGACATCGATACTAAAACAAGTGTTTTCATTTTTAATCCCATAACACTTGTCATCAACTTTTCTTTATAATATAAATATAAAATGAATATAATTGCCTCTTTAAATTTATATATTATATAAATTTAAAGAGGCAATTATATTCAACTTTTAAAAACACAATTCCTAATCATTTGAATAACATTTTCACAATAATCTTTTTAACACTTGATCACAAAAGAGGGGTGTTATAAGTTTCTACTTAGAAAAAATTATCACCAAAAAATTTTCAAAGAAAAGTTTGTCTAAAATAAAATTCTTCTTTAGTGAATCAGTGAAATTTTTGTTTGACCTTTATTTAGGACGCAAACACTGAAAACAACAAGAAAAAACAGTTTTCTGTAACGTAAAAAACAACCCTACGGCATCCACATAAATAACAACAGCAATGCGAAAAGGAATGCGATGTCCGAATTCATAGTATCAAACGAAAATTGTAACAAGTTGGTTTACTGAAGATTTCTAAGCGAATCAATTCATTAATGTTGTCTCATTAATTCTCATTCATTTGTTTAGAGTTGAACATATTTAACGTAGCATAATTCCATAAATTCATAATGATGATGATGTTATTATTTAAAACTTAAAAATATTAAAAAAAAAGATTTTACTGACTCAGACAAAAAGTTTATTGATATATTACAAAAATTCAGTAAATATTTTTGTTTGATTCAGTAAACTATTTTGTTTAGAATTTGTAAGTACACTCACAATATTATGACAGCAATGGAATATATTTTGTTCAAGAAGTATTCCGTGCAATCGTTTTAAAAGAGTAAACATATACAATTCTAAGCAATCTTATTTTTAACTGATTCTAACATTCAGTAAAAAAAACTAAGAACATGTTAATAAGGATTTTCGGTTGCTATTAATACTGTCCGATGTTTATGGTATAAGTACCAAAAAAGTACATGCATAGCAATAACACAAACAAATGCTCAAAATATTCTGCATGCAAAATTACCCAACAACTAATATTACAACTAGATATGCTTTTGGATAGTCGTATACTAGTTGCAATGATACTAGTCAAAAAACGATAGTCATGTTACTAGTTGTAACAAGACTAGCAACGATACTAGTAAAAAAAGGACAATTATTTATACCAATCAAAAAAGGACACAATTATCAGGTATACGACTTATACATAAAACATATTTTTAGCTCTTAAAAAATAAATAGAAAGTGGCTCAGTGGGTAGAGTACTTGCCTTAAAATATGAGAAATGTATGTTCGAACCCCGGTTGAGCCAAAGTTTTTTTAAGAAATACAAAACCATAAATAAAAAAACTAGTAAGAGCATTACTTTACAAAAACTGGTATTCCAACTGGGATATAACTGTATACAAATGAACTAGTTGTGCTCCTATGACAACCTAAGGTTAAAATCGATAGGCAACTAGTCTGAGTTAAAAATCAACTAGTATATTTCTAAACACATACTAGTCATTTTGTCTGGAGTGTAGCTGAAATTTCAATTGAAAATATATAAATATACATTTAAAATCGATGAAAGTGTGCTTTCTAAGAAATTTGTATAGACGTCACTAAAAAAACTGAGTGCCTTTCGTACAAAAATTTCTATTCAATTCGACCGTTTGGATTGTGAAAATTATGCCTTAAATTTAATTTTATGTTTATATTTTACTAAACCATTTTTAAACGTTCAAGTTTTCTGTTCATTATACTATCATAAAATTTGTTCTTTGCCTTTCCATTAATTTGTCACTTAAGTTATGTCAGGTTATTGCAAATTTTACTTGTGGTGGTATTTTTCCATCAATTTTATAATATTATCATTGCACATTGGCCTGAAATGTTATAAATAAATAATAAAATCTTTATTATTGGAAATTCTCAAAGAAAAAGAAAACAAGTTAAAACTTTTGTGGACTTTTCTTATTCGACCAATGGAATAATTTGCCAGTAGAATAAAAGTGAAAGTCATAATTAAGGAATGACTTTTTCATTACTTCCGTATTATCAATTAGTACTTATTTTTGGGATTTTTAAAGTTATATTAGCAAGACATCTATATAATTAATTAAGTAAAAGTTATTTTATTTCTGTAAACCTCTCTGCAAAAGAAGTACTCTCTTAGCTTTTCGCAAAGGCATTTGAGGTAAATGCTAATTAATATCATGCCGCCTTTTAAACATGTTATATACATATTCATTTTGTGATATGCAGCAAGAACATTCAAATGACCTTGAACTGATCTGCAATCGGTAGTTGTCTCTTTTTGACTGCAACAAACTAAAATTTGTGGACTATACCGATAGAAATTGTGTAAACCTAGAAGTTTTTGCTCCTCGAAATCGGAACACCCTGGTTCGGGTCCAGGGAAGGCGAAAAATTAAATGTTTCCTCTTGAAACGAATAAATTACACCTTATTGCAATTGTATTTAAAAAATTTTATAGCTTTATTGTTTTAAAGTTTTAGTTGCGCGAGGCTGCCCATGGCGACTGATTGAAGCTTGTATTTGCTGGACCTTCTCCCAGATTACAATCCAGTCATTATGTCATAAAATTTAATAAACTCCTATCATGCTAGCTCTATTCTGGCCCATTGTGTCGTCTATTGACTTGTAATAAAATTGTCTATTTTATTAAATTACGATAAAATATTTAAAAAAATAAAAAAAATTGTCATCTTGTTTTACACCGTCATTTCAATTGAAAGGAAAAGTATACTTGTGTCTTTGTATCTTGTTAGCGTTGTTACCAGTATTTTTAATTTCCGTCTATATTTCCGAATTTTCGCTTTTTTTAAGTTATTTTCACTTTTTGTTTTATACCCACTTTATTAGGGTTCAAAGTTATTATGTAAACTTAATTGGAATTTTATTTTATTTGCACAAATTTAATTTCATTTTGGGGTTAACCAAGAAAAATGGTATTTTAAAACATAATTTTGGTTTAAGTGGAATTATTTGTTTGTCTTTTCATTTCTTTTTTGTCGTCCAAAATTAGTTAAACAGCTTAAAAGGGTGTTTTCAGGATGCTGGCAACAAATTACATTTCAGCCTTTTTAAATATTGCATTTATTTGACATTTTATTTCAATAAAAATTTTCAGGTGTTCTAAGTATAGTTCTCTTGTGCGGAGGAATAAAAAACGTGAGAATTATTTTAAATCAATTTTCCTTTAACTATTTTTAAAACTTTGCTACGAGCATAGTTGTATTTTAAATTATTTTTTAGAAAGTCTTTGGAAATAGGGTGCTATTTATGACCCTTATATTATTTATATCACCCTTAACCCAAACTGCATAATAATTTTATGTTAGTTGCCTAAACAACAAGTGTTTTTTATTTTCTTCAATGCTGTCTCTTAAATTGTCAACATTTTAGAGTCCTTTTTGTCAATAAAGAAGTGCCTGTATGTGTTTGTGTGTTTGTTGTTTATTTATTATGAGAGTTTACGAGAGTGTCCTTTCGTGCATAACAACTAAACCGCCTACATTGAATAACGGACTGACTGGACTGGTCTTAATGTGGCCAAATGCCCAGACTCTGTTCGTTTTTCTCTTTTTGCCACATATTCAATCTACGACTACTGCACCACTATTATCTTGTTACAAAATTTGTATTTTTATCGCCACCACCATCTACAGTTGAAAATTACTTACGTTGAAAATAAACGAGATAGTGAGTGGTGAACAGAAAACAAAGACATTGGCAACAACAACAACAACAATAATAAAAACAACAAACAAGTGCAACTGAAAATATAACATAATGACAATTTATTAAAATACTTGTAATTTAAGGCTGGTTGGCACCTGAGTTAATGTTGTTTTCTGTTACAAGAGTTAGAGTTGTCTAGTAATTTGCCAGCATTTTTCGTTTTTTTTCTTCTTATTTTTTCTTATTTTTCGTGTTTTTCATGAACGTGGGAAAATTATTTCTTTGCTCTTTTTCCAAGTGACAAGTGTTTTTTTTTCTTTCAAAATTTAATTTGAAATTTATTGCAGTTGATGAAAATTTTAAGACAAGAAAATCACTTGGAGCTAAAATTTAAATTGACGCCCAATAGTGATATTTTAGAGTCGTTAGTTAGCTGATAATTAAAGCGGACATAATTTGAAATAAATTTTTGCCAAATAACTCTGTTAGTCATTAAATTAAAATTAAAAGTGAAGACATTTTTTACTGAAAGTAGTTATGTATGAAATTAACGAAATTGTTAAGTGTTAACTAAAGTACACTTTAATTCCATGGACGAAATTATAAAAAGTTATGAAATCCAATAACACTATGCAACAAGAAAAATGGCTGGGAGTGCCACTATATATTTTGATGTCTTATGGTCATTTAACTACGAAACCAGTCGACATTTTAAATTCTATAGATAATTTTTTTTATTAACTTTTTTCGAAAATTTGGGATTTTTGAAGAGACTGCTCTGCTGCACTAATTTTATCATAACTTATAAAGGGGTAGTCCAATTGTATTGCAAAAACCAAAAAAAGCTAAAAAAAACTACAAAAAAAACTTTAAATAAAATTATCTTTAAGCCGTTCTAACATTATTTTTTAATATACTCAATGGATTCGGAATTATGCAGATTACAATGATGGCAAATATATATTTTTAAAGCAAAATTGAAATATTTTTATTTTTAAAAATTTATAAAAAATGAAAAATGGAAAAATGTTATCATTTTTATTCACTTATCGTAAAGTCATATATACCACAAATAAAACAAGCTCTATTTCAGGAAAATTGATAGATAAATATTGATTTTATTCACAATAAAGTGAAACTACAAAATTTTTGCAAAAAATCGAGGTTTATGGATCGATTAAGCAACCGAACTCAGTTGCGTTGCCAGCTGGCAAATGGAAATTTGTGGTTGCCAGAAATCACTAAATAGAATAGCACTTCTCAGTTGCCAGTTGCTATCCGTAATGTCATTTTTGACACCTGGCTACCCAACTGAGGTTCGGTTGCCATACATAATCGACCCATTAGAGACGCTGCACAATAGTTCCAATTGGAAAAAAAGCGGTAATAAAGCTGAATCTTTGAAATTTGGCATCCGACTATAAAACGATGTATGTAAAAATCATAGAGGAGGACCTAAGCTTTCAGAATGGACTACCCTGTTGAAGCACATGGTGAGCTACAGGGTGTCAAAGTGGACTATCTCGGGCATGACAATCCATGTTGGCCTCATAACTTTTACAAATATTATCCGATTTCAATGAGTTTAATTTTTTTATAAATCATCGTAAAAAAATTCCCGTTTAATATATCGTTAAAAAAAATTATAAATATAAGAGTATTGCAATGTTTTTAATAAATAGTAAAGAAATAAAAATTAAAAAATTAAGTTTCTATTCTCATACAGGTAAATAAAATGCTTTTGAAAATTTAACTAGTTCTACAAAATCTCTTCTCCAAGCCACATTTTTGACCGGGAAGGTGACAATTAAAAGCCAGATTAATTATATCAAATGTATCTAATAGAATTTGTAAAGAAATTTTGCAAAACTCGATGGTCGCTATTTTTTCTTAAGCGATTAATTTAGAATTTCATAGAAAAATTTACTATATTCGTTCAATGCTGGATGTAGCGTGCATGTTTTAATCCATTTAAAACTTCAGCTGCAATCATTTTTGAAGTCTATTCTTTTGAAATATTGAAAATAAAAAATTTTAGTGTTGACAAATTATTGAGAAAAACCTCGAACAATTAAAGATGCGTTTCCGTAGACAACGAAATCGGCGCTAAAACGAAATTCCATACACTAGGAAGGAAAAAATTTCGTTTCAGAGCTTTTTTTTGGTTACTAATTACAGTTTATCTTTTCCCGAACTTTTTCATTTTTCGGGAAAGCGGGATTGATTTTTCAGTTTCGCGAGAATTCCCAGGAATTCCCGTCCAACACCAAACGATACAAAATATCATATAATTTAATTAAGTTGAGCAAAAAACAAACAACACTTCATGATATCTATTAAATACGTTTATAAATGCATTAAACGTTAGTTAGAAAATATAAAATTCCAACTGAAATCAAGAAATAGAAGTGTCGTGCTGCATACTCTTTAATTTGAATAAAAAATTGAATTTTTTTTCGTATAACTTCTGATTAGTAGCCACTCGAAGTAAATTTTTTTTCCCAATTTCATACTTTTTCAAAATTGCTCTAGCTTCTTCAGTAGAAAAAATACTGAATATATTTTATAGGATGGTAATGAGAATTTCATATGGCTAAGCAAAACTAAACTGAAATAATTAAGTGGCGAAAAGTGACCACATGAAAACTTCAATTGAACCCTGTGTGAACCATGTTGTATATAAAGCATTGTTTTTTTTCTTCTTTGGAGTGAAAAATTAATCCTTCTGATACTATGACACAACTTTCATTGTCTTCAAATAGTATCTTATGCAGATAAAGGTTCAACAATTTATAATTTTTGAAAAATTCATAATTTTTAGCTTAAAAAACCCCCATATGACGATAAAAATAACAATCTGATGTTCTGAAATCATTGAGTATATAAAAAAGTGCTTAAATGAAACTTTATTCCAAGTTTTTTTTAGTGTTTTTTGTAACTAAATTGGACTACTCCTTCCCAAGTTATGATGAAATCGGTGTAGCTAGCAGTCCCTTGAAAACCCCAAATTTTAGAAAAAAACAATTGAAAAAACTATGCATAGAACTTAAAATTTCGACGGTTTTTGTATTTAGGGGACCATATCACATCAAAAAAATATAGTGGTGATCGAAGGTCATTACAAAAGTTTCATTTTATTGCATAATGTTATTATTGAATAAATTTATTTTATTCTTTACTCCAACTACTCGACAGTCTGAATATTCACCAAACCGGGAAAGCAAGGCATTCAATAAAACGAATGTACCGACTTATATTTATAGTAGGGATGTAACGAATACCGATACCGATACCGATATATCGGCGATACTTCAGATTTTCCGATACATCGGTATCGGCGATATTTTACTGTCGATACGACGATACTTTTAAAAAAAATTTCAGAGTTTTTTTCTGACAAATTATTTATCTTTTGTTAATTTTACCATGAACTAAATTCGTTTCGTTATTTTTTAAATCTTATTAATATCAATTTTAAAAATTAATAATATTTTATGCTGTTATTTTGTAAAAAAGTTATTTATTTTTGTTAATTTTACCATGAATTCAAATTCAATTCGTTGTTTTTTAAATCTTATTCCAGCAAAAAAAGACACTCCAAAAAAGTCATGAAAATGTAGAATTCGCAATCCGGAAGTTTTGCGAATTTGAACAATTTCTAATTAGTTTTACATATCCTTGCCATTGCAAGAAGTTCTGTTTTTCGATTACCAATCACCCAATTGGAAGCGATGCTAGGACAATTTTCTTTTTCCGTGTTCTATAATGATTTTTCCTCAAGGAAAAAGGGTAAAAAATTACCCATTTTCACAATTTTTTTAATGCGAATTTAAATTGAAAACTGTATTGTCATGTAAATTTAAGTGAATAAATATAAACTTTTAGAAGACTTTTAATAATTAAGCTATTAAGTTATTTAGAAGACTATTAGTTGATAAATGTCCTTTAAAAATAGATTTTTTTAAAAAGCATGGAGATTATTTTTTAAAATTATAAAGGAATTAAAAATTTTTTCTTGCTTTTCTACTAATTATCTGCATATTTTTAATACAGATTTTTTGGAAGCAAAGAAAATGAAGCTCCTTAAAAATTACTTCCAATTTTTTATACTGGGTTAATATAAATTTTAAATATTAATAATCTCTTGCACTGTAATTTTGTATAAGAAAAAAAAATTGCACTCGAGTTTTGTTAATCTAAACTTGAACTAAATTTTAATATTCGTATCGGTATCGGAATCGGTATCGGCGATATTTATTTTTAAATATCGGTATCCGTATCGGATCGGCAAAACGGCGTATCGTTACATCCCTAATTTATAGCTTGTGATTTATGAAATAATTCTTAAAAATGACAAACAGTAGCCTTTTAACAAATCAAAATTATGAAAATTAACTTTTTTTAATTAGTGACAGATATGTTACTTTTTTTCTTCTTAAATTTAAAACAAAATTTCCATAATTTGTCCAAAAAAAAAACATGTTTCTTTTGTAATTTACCGCCTTGTTGTCTTATTTATTTTTCTCTCCTTGTATTTCACTTCCACCAACAAAAGCAATACAACACAAAAATATTTAAATAAAAAACGAAATCATCGGTCCTTTTGTTTGTTGCGTGTGATGTTGATGTTGAAAGAGACCGGCAGGCCAGGCCGGTCGTCCGATTTACCGGCAAACAGACCGATCAAACGAATAAGCATGCGAGCGTTTTATTGTTGTTTTTTTTATGTTTCGTCAATATTGTTAGTTTTTATGTAAATTGTATGTGTTTGTTGTTGTAGTCGATTCCGATTGCGGTACTCATGAGTTTATGATTTTTTACACTTTCCAAAATCTCATTCATTCATTCATTCATTCGTTCGATCGTTATATACTTTTGGTTGTGGGTTTTTTATGTTTTATTTTCTGTCGCTATTTTAGTGTAGATCTTCTTCGTTATTGACATTTGTTAATTGTTTGTTGACCAGAATTGTTACTTTGTTGTTATTGATTTTTATTTATTAACAATGTCTTGTTAAGTGTTTCAATATGGTTTTGGTAACACATTCTTATGATCCACTTGAAAAGAAAGAATATTCAAATTATAAGTAATTCAACAAGTCATTTAAGTGTAATATAATAAGGGATTTTTACAACAACAACAACAAAATTTGCTTTAGAAATATTTAAATATGTATAGGCTTTTATCACGCACAAAAAATTAAAAAAAAAAATAATTTTATTAACTTGTATTAATTACGATATACAATATATATATACACATTCTTTTTAAACAATACATTATATATATGGTTGATTCTTATTCTAAACTTACATTTTGCGTTTTTTTCCTTTACCAATATAAGTAATAGAAATATGTGAAGGTAGGATTCATATTATAGTTTTCGCCTCATTCTATGGATCCTGAAATAAAATGATATTTTTTAGATTTTTTAACATTTTTGTGCATTGAACGTTACATTTTTCCGAAAAAGATTTACAAAAAAAAAATGAGTGTAGTATTTGAAAGCTCTATATAGCTACTCCCTAAAAACAAAAAAAAAAGTAATCGCTGGACGAAGTTAAAAGTTATGACCAATTTTTTAATTTTGACTTGGGCTCACATGGAAAAATAAAAAAAATTTTATCTTAAAATAACTCTTTACAAACAATTATGAATGAGCAAAAAGAAGTCTAAAAATTCTTTTAAATCGACCGAAAATGTCAAAAGTTATGTAAATTTGAAATAATTTTTCGTGTCACAATATGGCCCACCTAATACATTCTTCGAAAATATAACAACCGACAGTGCAGTAAAATGTTCTTTATATCCACAGAAAAAATATCATCAAACAGCAAATAGCAATTTCAATTGTTAATATGTAATTTAAATTCAAACATATATTTTGTTAATATAACAAATTGAGTTGTTGATACGACAAACACAGAAAAATTTGTCAACAAACTGAACTAAACAAATTTTTTTGGTATGTATTGTGAAAAAAATTAACAATCATCATTGTCGATATAACAAATGAATACACACACGTACATAGATGAAACAAAGCAAATCACGTTTTGTGTGTATTCATTATTTGAGTATTTAATAACGAATTGCTCTATAGTTTAGAGATAAGAACGTTAGTCTATTAGTCCAGAGGTCGCCGGTTCGATTCCGCCAAAAGAAAAAAAAGCGAAGCAAAAAATTTACTACAAGCCGCCGGCTACCAACAAATTTTTAAAAGAACATTTTTATACATATAAAACTAAATTTTCTGCTTTAGTGAAAAATTGTATAATATGATCAAGGTCTATATATAAGGTCTGTGCATTAGCCCATATATTCGGTAATTTTGCTGTCAAATTGTAGTGTATTTTACCAATCCACTCACATTTTCATATTCGCTTTAAGTTTTTCTCATATATATTTTGACACCACTACATTTAAGAGCCGCAAAAATCGATGTATTGGGCGACGGCTCGAATTTTCAAAAACGACGGCGGTGGTTTTACCTTGTTTTATAATACCATGCTTCTAATTCCTACTATTTTATTCACCTCAGAAGTGTCAAAAATTTACTTTGCTACCGTTTGGCACACACCCAAATTATACTTTTCAAGAATTTATTATTTGGCATATTGTCATAATTTTATTTTAAATAAAATATATTTGTTCGTGGTTAAGCATTGTCTATATGCATTTCATTTGTTACCAAATCGTCAGTAGACTTTAACCACACTTTTGAACAGTTACAAACCCATTATCTTACATACAGACTCTCAAAAACCATTTGAGAATTTACTGATGATTTTCAAAAAATAAGCAAAGCATAGTAGGCTTTGAAACTTATACAAAAGCCAACGAATAATTTGTACTCGATGTAAAAAGGAGTAGAAAAATAAAAGGTGTAGAAAAATAACATAGATTCATATCGAATGCAAATTATTTGTTGGGTTTTGTATAAGTTTCAAAGCCTACTATGCTTTGCTTATTTTTTGAAAATCATCAGTAAATTCTCAAATGGTTTTTGAGAGTCTGTATGTAAGATAAGGGGTTTGGTTGAAGTCTACTGACAATTTGGTAAAGTACGAATGAAGTTCATAAAGACAATGCTTAACCATCAACAAATAAATTTCGTTTATATAAATTATATTTTGAAAAAATTTTACGTAACGCTCAATACATTTTTATACGAATTCAATATATTTTTTACACCACACACAATATTTGGACTCAATACAATTCACATGAATAATCTTTGATGTATTTTAACACAAGCTCCTTAGTTATTCACTAAAAAGATTCAATTAAATTTAAAAAATATGGATAACACTCAAGACATTTTTTTGGATGCAAACGGTGATTGATTGATGAAACGTTTTGCAATAAACTACTGTTTAACAAAGTTCACAAAACTTTTAAATATTTAGAAGTACAAACCTACGCTGTTATTTTAGTGTATGTTGTTAATGCAATGTTAATAATTAAACTGATTAATGAAGCTTACTAAAAAAGCGTAACGCTCAATACACAAGACTGCGGAAAACAACAATTAAAAAATTATAATTTCTAATATTTTTCAAAAATTTATGTGTGTAAGAGAAACAAATGCAAATATTCTAGAACCGTTATAAATTTTATCTCGTTTTTGGAAAAATGCATAGTTTCTTAATGTGGAAAATCAACAGTATGCATTTCGGACACGCCATTTTGTATGAAGAGAGTATAAACAGTATTTTCGTTCTTAATTTTTAACACATACTAGAAAAAAAATGTTGTACATATTTTTTATAATATATTAAATCATGCTAAAGCATATTACATTTTAAAATTTATGCGTTATCTTATGATATAAATATATTATTATACTTTCAACGGACACAAAAAAAAGCATATGAAATGAGAATATAATAGATATATCCCGCTATGTCGCCGCTGAAAGGGAGTGTTTTTCCTCTGACAGAATCAGTCGTTAGAACCATCTTCAGTGTTCTTTGGAGCATTCAAGAGAACACTGAAGATGGTTTGTTGGTGGAAACCACAGTTTTTCTAAAAAAAAACACAACAATTTGCAAACATTACTCCTGCGTGATTCTATTAAATAGGAGTTGTCCCGAAATCAGCTGTCACATAACACAGTGTTTCAAGTTCAAAGTTCTGTAAGTAAAATAACACGCACATACTTAATACATATGCAACAAATAAAATTTTAATTGCCTGTTTTCTTAGTAAGTTTTCGACTGCAATAGTGCAACATTTGCAAAAGAATTTTATTATATGTATTGTTTTGAACTTGAGTTTTGAGAATAAAAACCAGATGTTCTAACCATAATTTCAAGCCAAATGTCGACTGTAAACACTAAACACACTTATTGAGATGGATTCCCGCCAAGTTTTTGTGGATTTTTATTCAAAGATTCCCTTTTTAGGAGAATTTTTAAGAAGCCATTGTATGAAATATAAAATACACGAGTCAATAAAATACACACTAATGATAATAATGCCAACCAGTAAATAAAATTAAGGAGATGAGGAAAAACTGCTTAAGAAAAGAAACTGTGAAATTCATGGTTAATCCAATGAAAACTAAAAATTAAACTAAAAACAACACTAACAAGCAAAAATCACAACAAAATTATGCAGAAAAAAAAGAAGAAAGAAGCGAGAGGTCATATAAAAACTGCAATCACTTTTGAATGAATAGTAAATGAGATCCTAATAAACACACAATAACACCGAAGGGAGCCTACAGCAAAAAATAAGATTAAATACAAATTAAATGAGGGGGTTACCCATGGCGCAAAAGGCAGCAGGAATTGTGTGCAACAAATCGGTGTATATCTACGCTCTCACACATAAAAATGGAATGAGCAAAAGATACATTAAAATCAAACAACAACTAACATCACCACCAGCAAGAAAATTAACTAAAAACGTAACAGTTTGTAAATGAGTAACGATGACTGTGTGTTTGACGGAGCTGGTGCTGCTGCTGCTGGTGGTGGTGGTAGTGCACATAAAAAGAAGAAAAAAAAAATAGGTGCACCTGTCCAACAATCACCATGACTACAACACAATTTAAGGCTCTATGTCAGCTAAAGACCAAAAACAGTCATTCAGCCAGCTAGTCAG